>CM072890.1:8254631-8686942 GCA_037013685.1 Acridotheres tristis | reverse complement strand
GAGGAAGGTGTCGCACAGAAAAACGTTCCAGGATAAAAACACGTCCTTCATGCTCCCTTCTCCTTTCCCAGATTGTGGTGCTGTGTTGAATGTCTTGGGCATAGAATGACTAATCCAGCGAGTACTTCTCTCCTGCCACATTTCGCTGAGTGAGAGCTACATGGACAGTCTGGACTCCGTGAAGCAAAAAAGGATGTAAGTGTACCTAAAGCTGGGGAAGAATCGTGCACTACACCCAGTAGTTCTGTACACGCTGAAAAGCAGCAAGGCTGAATGCCGTGGCTGGGCTTTTGTGTCTGTGCTAATCACATAAAGCCAAGAATGAATGGCAGAGCACTGGGCTTGTTTGAGCACCCTAGCAAATTGCAAAAGTCCAGCAAAAGCTCATTCACAATCGGAGTAGTCAGCTGAGAATGCTCTTGCTGCTTGGAAAAATAACGCACCTGTGGCTACTTGTGACCACCATGACTTTTCAACTCTTATGGAGAGTGGCATGACAACATCAGCCAATTCTCTCAGGGCTCTGGGGGCATCTCAATGGGTCCCACAGACTTATGTACATTCAGGCTCCTCAGGTGGTCTAAGGAGCCTGACCTTCTCTTACAGTGGAAGGAAATTTGCTTCCCCTGTCGCCATCCTGCTATCCATCCACTTGAGAGTTGTGGGAACAGAGGCTGCCATTGAAGGCTGAGGTAAACATGTTATTGAATATCTCAGCCTTCTTGTCATCCATTTTTACCTGTTTTCCAGCACTGTTTATCACACTGTTTTTAGGTGTCTTCTTATGTCTTCCTTTTCCGATTAACATTTCTAGAGAAGCCCTTCCTGTTATTCTTTGTGGACCCTGCCAGGTTCAGTTCCAGCTTTGCCCTGGCCTTCTTCACCCTCTTCTTGCTGAATCACCCCACACCAGGCCAAGAGACTCTTCAAAGTCCAAGAAGCAGGGATTTGCTTTATTCAGTGTGCTGGGTGTGCGGGGATATCTCCTAACAGCGCACACCAGTACACAGCAGATTACAGCATAAGGTCATACTTTATGAATATTCATTTTTCCCTTAGAAAAGACGTGGCTATGCAAACTATTTCTTAAAGCTCATTACTGTCATTAGCATACATGAAGTGCAGGTGCAGTGCACCCTGGTGCACTGAGGAAGGCTCTGCATCTTCCCCGGGGGTCTCCTGATGAAGGCTGGACATCTTCCTCGCCATGCACTTTTCACTTTCTCCTCTAGGCATGTGCAGTCTCTTGTCAACAGTTTCAGTGATTTTCTCACTGGTTTAGTAAACTCTGTCCTTCATTTTCCGAGTTCTGTTCCCTATTTCTTGCCAAGTTTCATCCTTTGTCTTTAGTTTGTGGCTAATATTTGCCAGCTCCTATGTTGGTTACAATGTATTTTATTCTTACCAAGTATGCCTAGGCACAGTGCTTTTAACCCTTTAACTACACAACCATACTTTGTCTCTATGCTCTTCCCAGGTCACCTGTCCTTGCTTCTACTCTCTGAGAATTTGCTTCTTTCTCTTTAGTTTCACCAGCAGGTGAACTGACTCAGCCATGTTGGTCTCTTGTCTTCCTTGTCTGCTTTCTTGTTCCTGAAGATTGTTTCGACCTTTGAACTTATATTCTTTGGTTTTTTCTTGCTTAATAGTCTTCTAAACTTCTTTGAATTAATCTCTTATCCTATCCGTTTGTATCTATTTCCATGTGTCTTTGTAAGCATGCATACACATAAAGCTACACGTATGTATATGAATGTGCACGTAGATAAAAAATTCTGGAGTGAAATCTCATCCACAGTCAGATATTACTTTGTCAAAATTTATAGTGGCAATTCAGTCCACATGCAAGTTTTACAAAGTGGTCAGAAGGACTCACTTTTCTACTTAAACAAGAATCTCTATTAATATGAATGGAAGGAGGCTCTCACTGACTCTTGGAACATTAAACCCATGATACACTAAGTTCTGTGTCTGACCTTGTGGCTTTGGGAAAGCTGTCTCATTTCTGTAAGGATTTCAGGACAAATTATATAATACACAACTTTTTGTGATGTGCATATGTCAATATGGTCCAAGACAGTGTTTTAGTTTAGGGCGATTTACAGGGCAGAGACTCCAAAACTGGTTACCCACCCTACACCATATCAGCCCATGTGGAGAAAAGCTGGAAAACCCATGAAAAGTGGGTCTGACTCCTCCTTGGAAAATCGCAGGTCCAATCCCTCCTCGGCAGAGTGGCAGGCAGCAGGAGTGAAAGGTATTCTGAAATTCTCCAGAGCACACTGAGAACTAAAAACCCCCTCCTGCCTCACACTGCCTCACAGGAGACGACAGACGGCAGAAAAAAAGAGAAAACAAACATTGAAAGTGTTGTAAAATCCCTTCGGAAGCAGTTTTGGATTGAGAAGTGCAGCTTCTCGGGTTGCAATACAGAGACCTGCCCGAGGCAACTCCCTTGGGAGCCTGGAGAGAGCAAGAGAGAGCTGGGAGCTCTGTGTGATATGAAATATATGATTTTTTTTGGGTCACCTAGGTTACCTAGGAGAGATAGTTTACTTTCATTTTTTTTAAGTCAAACCTTCATATTAAAAGGTACTATAGAAGCATGTGAACTGTTAGCACTATTTCTTATTGGATGAAAAGTTAAAATATGATTTCTTAAAGAGAAATTCCAGAAATGGATGAATTTCTGGAAAAATCTCAAAGCAGTTAGTAATAGCTAGAAATACCTATTTTATTTGTGTGTTTTCTATTCTACATATTTTAAGAATTATTTTTTCTATATGTGCGTTTAAGGTGTCTTTGTGAAAAAAATCCTAATTTAATCAAGTTGAGGAGTATCAGGGAGTGAGAAAGTGAAATAAACTGGTGGGGGTTACACTCTTCCCCCCCTGAGAGAAATGCAGTGGATGGAAGCTCAGCAAGAGTTGTAGGAGCCCTGATTGTCCTGCCATCAGGCAGAAGGAGGGGAATGGAAACATGAGGGGAATGGAAAAAGGAGGTGGGAGAATCCCCTCCCAGCCTCTCTTACTTTCCCAAGTACCCTTATGCAGCTTGTGTGAGGTCTGAACATGAGGAGGGTCAGGCAGATGATACTGGAGAAGAAGGTCTGTTGGGGGGTTTGTCTGGAACAGGCCAGTCAGCCAGATGGATCAGAACTGCAAGGGGAAAGGAAGAAAGGAAAAGGGAAAGGGAAAGGGAAAGGGAAAGGGAAAGGGAAAGGAAAAGGAAAAGGAAAAGGAAAAGGAAAAGGAAAAGGAAAAGGAAAAGGAAAAGGAAAAGGAAAAGGGGAAGGGAGGGAGAGAGAGAAGGAAGGAAGGAAGGAAGGAAGGAAGGAAGGAAGGAAGGAAGGAAGGAAGGAAGGAAGGAAGGAAGGAAGGAAGGAAGGAAGGAAGGAAGGAAGGAAGGAAGGAAGGAAGGAAGGAAGGAAGGAAGGAAGGAAGGAAGGAAGGAAGGAAGGAAGGAAGGAAGGAAGGAAGGGTTGGGCAGCTCTCTTCTGAGGGGAACTGGGAGGAAGTCCTCTGCCTCCCTTGGGTGTGGGTATTGGGAGAACAAAATCACGAGAGACAGGGCAACTGGGAGACTTTTTAAAAGATGTTTTATTGCCTCATGGCATCAGTCTCATAGAAGGGTGAGACATTGAAGATATTACATTTAATGCCATAATATCAGAATCCGTCTAATTCTTAGTTACAATGCCTTATGTTAGTTTTTTAGCCAATCACATACTTCTATGAAACTTGATAACATCTTTTTATACCAATCATTAATTGTTTTGCTTTTTGTGGCTTTGCCACAATGTGTAATTTTTAACCAATCATGGAACACTTCACAAACCTACGTTGATACATCTTAAGCTTCTAACTAACTTTATAGCAGCTTTTATTGCTAAACTTTAAAATCTTTTACTCTCTTACTTAACATATTGCTTTGCTTACATTATGCATATCTCTGCTTAAAACATATTTCTACTTAAACTACAAACTTTTATTCTTTTTGACGTCTGCTTTACTTTAAATGTTCTAATTCTCCAAGGCCTTAGGTCAAACACTGCATCCATCTCTGAGCCTGTATGCACAAGGCCCTGAGAGCTCTCTGTGCTTGCAATTCCCACAGGTAATGGATATTACCAGGAAACTCCCTGGAATGATCCAGCCCTCTGATTATTGCCCACTGCTTGTTGCCCAGGCTGGCAGTGCCAAGGCTGACGAGAGAAGTCCGAGCACAATCACAGGAACTTCAGAGCACTGGGGCAACTGGTTGGAGGAACAGGAGCATAGGTGGTGTTTTCTTCAAGTCCTGTAGTAGCAAGGAAGAATGGAAAAAGGAGCAGGAGAATCTGCATGATCAATGTGTGGTTTAGACACTGGTGGCATTTTGCTTTTTTTAACCATGAAGTGATTTATATAGCATCAGACCTGATGGAGACAGATGTGGTTCACCTGTTTTAAAAGAGAAAAAGGATTCTAGTCCTGGAGTTAGCAGGGCTGATTGAGAGGCCTTTAAAATAGCTTTGAAGGGGAAAGGTGATAAAATCTTGATGGAAGAGATGTGCCTTGGGGGGGCAAGCAAGTATTGGGGTAAAACTGATAGCCCACCTCATGACTTTGAAGTGAGCCACACTGGAATGCACTTGCAGTCTTATGGGGAAAAGCTGGGGACTCCTAAGGTAAAAAAAAGCTGGCAGGGAAAATTCCAGAAAATTATGTTGAAAGAAGAAAAGGGGTTTTCTTCTGGGAAGGTGACATGGCTGACAGGCAAGCTGAGGTGCCTTTACATCAACACCTGCAGCGTGGGCAACAAAGAGCAGGAGCTGGAGGCCACTGTGCTACCAGAAAGTTCTGACCTTGTTGCATTCCTGGAACTTGTTGGGATGAAGGCCATGACTGGAGCAAATCACTGCTGATAGTTACAGCCTACACAGAGCTGCAGTTCAGAAGGGAGGAAGGAGAGATGGAGGGATTGCCCTCTAACATCAAGAAGTGGCGTGAGGAGATGCCTTTGAAGAACAACCACGAGCAAGTCAAGAGCCTGTAGGTAAGAGTCAGTGACCAAGGCAGCCAAGGAACCTTGTGGCTGGTGTCTACTACAGGCTGCCTGATGAACGGGATCGTGTTGACAAAGGCTTCTTTCTGAAACTACAGGAAGCACTGTGCTCACAGGCTTTTGTCCTGCTGGAGGGCTTCAGCCACTGTGCAGTGGAGATCCTTTCTTGACAGCTGACTGAAACAGTTTCAGTGACCTTTCCAGTGAAGGAGTGTCTTTTGCAAAGAAATGTTGCTTTTGGCATCACTAGAAATTAATGCCAGCTGTAGATATGGCAAGATCACAAGTCTCTTGCTCACTGAAAATTTTGAAAGACAGCAGACTGTCTTCAGCAAGATTTAGGATCAAATGCAAAAGCCACTTCTCTTTTCTGATTTATTTTGTGGCCACAATTTCATTTCTTTTGACTCTTAACATGGATAGTCTTAAGCTGTACTTTGTCATCATTTGTTCAGCTCATTAGGCTTTTTTCTTTATAAAATTGTATTTTCTCAAGGCAGAGAAACCTACCATTCTGCAACTATCTGGCTTTGAGTAGAGGAGCATATACAAAGTGTCAGGGTAAAAGATTATTCATACCAGCAAGGAAAAGGCAGATATTGATGGAGACTGTTGAACGAGAGGTAAAATCTTAAATGCTAAAACTGAAGACAGAGCACCACTAAGTCAAATAACAGATTTGTCTATTTGCTTTTAAACTTTGCTTAAACTTTGTTTTTAAACTTTAGACTTTGCTTTTTGATACAAAGCAAGAGAAAGTAAATTAGTATAACTACTTTAAATCTAGTAAAAAATGTGCTGCTGTATGCATTAAGACAAAGGTGGAAGTTTACAAGTTCCAACTGCTTAAAACACTCCTTGCATAGCATTGCATCAGGCAATTTACTGTTCCTACTGCTCCTGAAAGATTTGCATCTCAACAAGATATGGCATATGAAGTCTTAAATTAGACAATAATGACATACACACAAACAAACAAAACATTCTCTCTTCCTTCTCCTCCCTTTCTTTCTGCTTTCTTGTCACAGAATATGTGACTGAGGAAAACTGAAAGAATCCGTGGATGACAGAGCTTACTCCAATCAATATGTTTCTCCCTGATGGAGTGACCAAAGGCCAGTTGTGGTGGACAAAATAGGGCTTTACCCTTTAAAGTAAATTTTATCCTGTTGAGATCAGCACAAATATAAGGGATGAAACTGTCTTCCCATGGCTGCCATCCAAATTATGAAACTGTAACTCAGTAGCACCTGCGAATTTTTTTTGCTTGATTTCCCAGAGTAATGATTCTCTCTGTCTCCATTCCTTAAACTCCAATTCTGTCAGCTTTTCAGCGTTCAAAATTGGGCTAGTTAAAATAGCAGTGAGGAAAAAAACCAACAAAATAAACATATTTTATTGTGTAAATAAGTAGATTTGAAATAGAATTACTGAAATGTAAGTATACATGGACCCCCATGCACAGTTCTCTTTACAGTTGCACTTCAGGATTGTACTTCAAATGTGGTTACACAGATATTTCCCCCCACACACACTGACTGCCCCTTAATCTTAGAACCTAATCTGCACAAAATTACATGAAATAAAACAGACTGAGAAAATACTAGAGAATGCCTGTTTACAAAGAAGGTAATTTATAGTATACAATTACTGATAAGGTAGAACAAGAGTTCAAAAACTGGACTGCATTACAAAGCATTTCTTCAAACATCCATTTTGGATTATTGCTGTAAGGTACTAATTGGTCTGTTCTAGACTATTTTACAGACATTCATAAAACAGTGAAAAATGCATGCTTTAGAAACCTGGGACATTTCATGCCTTTGTGCTAACAGAACATGCGGATGAAGTGATTGGCATTTTTCAATGTAGATTAGTAGCATTTAGAGGTTTTTTCCTTGTGTGCTAACTGATTCTTCGTATTTTTTCTCATTTTTTTCAGGTGATTTTTTATCTTCAAGTTTAGTCCACGGAGGGCTGTGCAGCTTCTGTAGAAGTGAAAACATCATCAGGGTAAACATGGTGTATAGAATACATATATACATAAGCAAAAATTTTAAAAGTGTGTTAAAATTCTATGGCAATAGTGCACATAGAGCTTTATTTGTATTAAACTGATGCCCCACTCAAAAACTATTGCAGCAGAATATATTTGCCAACTGTCCCTAGAAAAGAGTCCTGACCTCTATTAAAGGAAGCATATTTAACAATCTTCACAGTGCAAAACCATACAAGTCTGATGCTGCATACAGCTCAATAGCATTGCATGTGATATATATATATTATAATATGTATATATCATTATTTTGGAAATCTCTCCCTATGCCTGCTTCCAGGGCTATAGACATCACACTATCATATTAAATCATTAAGTCATACTAGTTCTTCAAATATCTAACAGTTTGTGAATTGTTACCAGCCAGAAAGCATTTTGAACAGAATTGCAATTAGATGCAGTCAAAGTCTGAACTAAGTAGTCTTCTCTTTTGAGACAGGACTTGGTAAATAATGTGTAAGTATACTTCAAGTAATTGCATTTCACAAGCCCTTTTAGTAAAACCCCAACAATTACTCTGAAAGAAAATACCTGAAATCTTGTCTCTGTTTCTGCTGCCTTCGAACGAGATGTTGAATCATTATGATTCCCCAAACATGTCTTGGCAACCTGTCAATACAAATGTCAGAGACAACTACTTCATGTATTTTCCTAAAATATTCAGTTAAAAAAAAAAAAAAAAAAATCAATCAATCAATCACCGGGTCTTCTTCTAAGCCTAGTTGATGGAATGGAACAAAATTGTCATAGGTAAGCTTATCCCAGATTCCCATCATCCCTGTAATAGTCTTTAACAATATAGTACTGTGGCAGCAAGTTTAACAACTTAATACTTATCCAGCTTTTTTTCTTCATGTTTAAATCTCATCACCAATAGTGAAATTTACTTCTACAAGTCGTCCTAGAGAACAGACAAGTGTCTTTTATAGAGGAAATAGTAACGAACAGTTGAAAATCAGCATTACAGTTAGAACTTCTCTATCACTATTCTCTTGTCTGACTCTAGATCTCTTAGGTATAATAATCCCTGAATGGGAATATAAAGTCACTGCGTGGGGAAGGCAGATGACTCTTATGGTGCAAAATCTTGTTGCATTAATTGCTGTCATTTTATTCAAGGAATAATGTTATATTCTTTGCCAATATGCTTTTTAATATCTGGGAAAACAGAGTTGCACAGCATAAATAAAATTAATTACAAAGTAGATTTTTGAAACAAGGAGATCTCCAGATATGAAACCAGAGATTTCCTCAACATTGAAAATTCTACTATACTTAAATCAATGTTCCTTCAGAAGTAAAATTAAGGATGTCATAGGAAAAGGAGTTGAAACATTAAATACAGTCAAATATTTGTAATACTTGGTCACTAGCCACTTACTCTAAAATGAGTTCACATTGGAATTTGTCTACTTGTTTTGCTATTGAAACTGATACATTTAAATGGAGTGAAAATGACAGAGTTTTTAAAAGGTTTTAAGTCATCAAGGCTCTTTCCAATGTAACAGTGGGGAGGTTTAGTAATATTTAAGCGACTGAAGTGAGCCTCTGAAACGATGAGGATGGATTTGATGTGGGGAACTCTTTTTCATGTTTTCCCACTCTAGACAATAGCAAATAAAAGTTGGATTAATATAGGGAATAATCAAGGCAGTATTGATTAAAATAAAGTCTATTGATAAAGCACCTACTCCTTTTATGACAAAAAGCAATAAAACATCAATCAAACATGATTTATGTCTTAGATAAAGACTAAAAAGTCAGATGACAGAGTAGTAATTTTTAATAGACTTTTAATACTTCAAAACCTTATAAGTGTGATCCTGCCAAAACTTCCGTTTAAATTATTTAGTATTAATTTAGATTTTAAAAAAATATTTCAAGCTGAATTATGTTCAGAAAAATGAGGATCTGGGTGACTTCTAGGTGTGCAGCTTGAGGACAAAGATACTAGAGGTCAAACAATGAACAATATTGCAAAGTGTGTAATGAAGAGGACAGAAATAATGGTAATTGAATATTAGATAATTTACACATCCAGAATTTGCTCGACTGTACATACTAGGAGACTGTACATACATGAAATCAGGTTACATATTTCACCAACATAACTTATAGGAGATAGAAAGCAAAAACTATTAGTTGACATTTATAAAGCTCTATGTCAACTGCTTAAGACACGTGCAAAGGAAGAAAAAATAACCAGGTCTGCCTTAGAGAAAATAAAAGTAAATTATAAAAACAATGCTTTATGAATCTTGCATACCCCTTTCATGGACCAGATAACAGAGGCTATCTTGATAGGAAGAGAGCAATAAAGACATGTCTGTAGTATTTCATATTTGTTCACTCAGAGCTCTTATCTTTTTAGTAGCACAGCATATGGATCACTGTTGGAGAAAGATAGTAGGGACTTTTTCTAAAGAATTTTTATGTTGTTAAAGCATAACATATCCATTATTGATTCCTTGTCACTGTGAAACATGTATAACTTTAACAAATAAATTACAGATTGAACAACAGCAATGACTTTCAATATTCCATCAGTCAAGAGCAGCTCAATAGCCAGGATTGTAACCAGTTCCTATGGATGAGGTGTACACACACACACACACACACACACACACACACACAGAGGTTGTGGCTTTTTATCAGTTTGTTTTCTAAACTGTGTCAGATGAGAATTAACAGAATCTTCTGCTATATCTGTAAACAGGGTTTAAGAGAACCCAAACTGAATACCATCCACACATGACCTCAGGCATATATAAACACATACACATATATATATACACACACCTATGTGTGCATTTACATGCTTCTGTATAAGCATATAAATATGCAAACACACACAATACTTATATCTTTGTGTCCCTCAGCTAAAGATCAGTGGAGTAATTTAAACCCAATGTACTAGAATATCTTTCAAAGTCTTAGTTGATAGACAAAGAAAGTAAAATATTAAACTTCTGTTATTGTTGCTAGTTCCAGCTGTGCCAAGTAGTGGATTGTTTTTTATGTTCATCTGTGTGACTCTTTCTGTCTCTCACATTCCCTCCCGTGAGAGGTTCACTAATTACAAAAGGACAGAATGAGAGCCTGACGTTGCAGAATCTATCAAAAAGCAAAAATAATTTGCTGCATTGCTTTCATCAGTTTCTCATGCAGTCCTATTAACAAAGTATCTGTGTGTGAAATTCCAGTTATAAAATCTGTATTTTGATCAGTAATATACACAAAATTTGAGAAGTTATGGTATTCAATTCTCCTAGCAAGTAACACTGCAAAGCTGAAGAGCTTCATAGATGGATGTATAAATGACAAAGGTGGATAAACTAAGTGTGCATCTTTATTTTAAAAAATTTAAACAAGCCAGTTAGAACTCAGCATGTCCATTGGCTATTAAACTGTGCAACTTTTATCTTTGAACAGCTGAACAATGTAATTACTGCATCAACTCAGCAAGTAGGAACTGGCTTTATAGTAAAAAAAAAATCATGACATTTTAAGATCAAATAATCAAATCACAAGTGGACAGGAAATCAAGTTTAAGGAAGTGGTATTATAACAGCTTTTGCAGTTAGAAAATAATTCTGCTGCTCCTAAAATGCATCATAGAGATTTAGTTGAGCAGGCCTTGGAGCATCAGTGCTCCTTTGCTCCTTTTGGCTTCAGAGGGCACAAACAGCAGAGAGGGAAGCTGTTTGTAGAGTGTGATGGGGGAGAAAGTACTGAGTTAATTCTGAAGAAAATAAACCAGATACAGGAGAAAAGGATGGTGTGGTTAGGTCAACTGACAAACTCGTTATCTCAGTTGTCATTAACCAAGTTATGTTCACAGCTCATTCAAAGACATGTTTTATCAGATTTGCTCATGAATTTGTTACTGATCTGTACTGGAAGCTGCTTTAAACACTGTTTAGAAGAAAGATACAGAGCAAGAAGTATGTGAAATGTGCATATACCCTTTCAGAAAACACCTCTGAAGTTTTTCATATCGTCCTCCTGTTTTAGATCACAATACTAAGGGGATGGTTGAACTCAGATGATGAAACTTCTTATGATCTTCCTGGTCCTCATTTACAGAATCAAATTTACTTAAAGGATTTTATTGATTTGAAATGTTGTTAAAACAATTGTTACTTTTTTTTCTCTTATTACTCCCTTTGGAAATTGGAATTGGAGAGTGCAATGTGATCAAAGCTCTGCAGCTGAAACTGATTTAAGAGAAAGAAACAAAATGCTGTGGTTGCTTAGAAATATGTACAATTTTGCCTCCAATACTCAATGTCCTTTGTCATTGAATGGTTAATGAACATATAGTGTTTGTTTACTGCAGGAAATTAAGGCAGTAAATAAAAGCACTATCACTTCTGTTTACCAGAGAAGATTCTATAAAGACAAAGGAAAAAATCTAATATGACAACAGAGAAAAAAGAATAATTTTATAAATTCTTTGATGTTTTAGCAATACCAAATAGATAGTTTTAGGTGATATGTTACATGCATAAGAATCATTTGACATGAAAAGGTAACAAAGTAAATTCTGGTGGAAATGCCAAAATCCCAAAAGCTTTTGGGAAGACAGAAAAAGGAAGGGATGCAGGGGAAAAGCTCTGCAGAACTTCTGCAGAGACTTTCAGGAGCCAGACATAGGAAAACTCTGGATAAGGCTAAGAAAAAGTAGTATTGACCAGATGCCTCTAATAAAGTACAAATAATTTAAATACTGGAAACTTTAGCAAGAATATTGAAGTTTCTATTTTTTTGGTTTTTCATGAATTTCAGATTATGTATCACAGGGTATCCTACCTACTTCTGGTTATTACTGGTCCTATGTCCAATTTAATTACAGATAAATATCAGCAGTGTCTAATTTCCAAATGTGCTACTAAATACTGTGAACAGGCATAAACCCCATAAATACAGAACTGCAGAAAGATCACAAATTTACCACAGAGTTGCTTAGCCATAAAGACTTAAAAACACCAGTTGGGACCAGCCACCAACCATTTTGCTTTATTTTTTGCCTTAATATCTGTAAGATTGCAGGTTCTTCTTTAGTTAGTCTTCGTTACCCTAATTCTTCCAAAATAGAAATCACATTTTATTTATCAGAGACATTATAAAAGGATCTTTGTAAAGTTCTGAGAAAGGATTGCTGAAATATTAGATTTCTAAGCAACAGAGTTTTAAGTACATCTTCACTAATTTTTCTTAAACAATGCTGCATTGCAACCTGTCCTATGTTCTTAACCATCCAACCTTGATCTTCCTTCATTGGGAGTTAAGCAGCTGTAAAAACTTCAGAAAAAATTGCACACAACTAAGTAATGATAAAAATAGAATAAAAACTCTTCCCAAGTATTGAATTTTCTCCAAGTGATAGTGTTCACAGGTACAAACTGCAGCCTTGTATTACTAAAGTAATATGATAATTTGGAAAAATAAATTCCTTCCAGATTTTCACAACTTAAGGTGGCACCTCTAATGCCAATATATGAAAGCTAATTGTGGAAAGAGACATTTTTAGTTCAGTTCTCAAAGCTAATAATTCCAATTCTTTGGTGTCTCTCTCTCTGTGTTAATGTGAGATGATGATGATGATGATGATGATGATGATGATGATGATGATGATGATGATGATGATGATGATGGTGATGATGATGATGATGATGAAGAGGTAGCTGGCCCAGTGTCATCCCCTGCACTATTTTTATGTCCATGTCAGCCTATGTTCAGAGGGACAGTGTGTTTGTCTGCTGACTGATTAAACAGTTGCTGACTGACTAAACAGCTAAAATATTAGTTGCTAGAAGCACAAAAAGCAACCACCAGCTAATCTAAATAACTAAACCCATGATTTTGTGGAAAAGTGAATCTTTTAGGTGTCTTTCATTGCAGTACTTGATACAGAAATTGATTACTCTCTTGATTTTTTAAATACTTTAATGGTTTTTTTTTTCTTTCTCTTTAAATGTATTCACTTCTGTAAAAAAGAGCTGTTTAAACGTCTTTCACAACTATTTAGCCTAAATTACTTCAGTTTCTACCGAAAGCATTCTACATTTCATCAAACCTTCCATAACTTTTCCAAGGAATAACTAACCTCTAGTCATAATCTAAACGGAGTTCACTTCAACTTCATAATTTTACATGTTTTACTTCTCCTCCTTCAATTTTTATTTACAAATGAAGTTTCCTTTACCTTTAGACTTTAAGAAATGTGCAAGAGCAAAGTATGCACTCTTAAGGATAGGAAATTTCTCCTTGTTCTGTAGAGGATGCGGCAGAAGGGAAGTAACTTATAACTGAAAAAACTTGTAACATCTTTGCAAAAAATGGATACTGTGTAATTTTTTAGAATTTATTGTATCCTGAATTAAATAAGATTTTTTTCCCCAGAATTTTCTTTGCACTGCTATGATCACTAACAGCAAGCTACCCGGTTGCCTCCACAAGATTTTGTTTTGTCTCACAATATGACAATATATTCAATATATATTGAATATTCGATATATGTATTTCCCTACAAATTACCCAGAGTAATACTATACTTTTCGAACTATGGAGCAGAAAATCCTCAATAGTCAGAGTAGACTCTCAACAAAATTCGTCTCACTCATTTTTTGTTTGTATTTCCTGTTCTATTTGTATCTTTAGAATTACAGCCACAATGCATGCATTTGAGATTGCTGTTTAGAGCTCATGCCATGCTGTTTGACTGAGTGCACTGGCTCAGTAAAAGTGACAGATTTAGCTTTCTGTCAGAGCTGTCATAAGAAAAATACAGCTTGCAGCTTTTCTAGACTGGCAGTGAACAATATCTCATCCTTTCAACCATTACCCTGTCATGTCTTACATCTCCTGAAAGGCTTTGCTTCATTAAATGAAGCATCTGTGAGGGCTGTGCCTGATTAATAGAAATAAATAAATTGCTCATAAATATAAAGATATGTAAACAAAGATTTTGCATCTCACTATAATGCATGCAACACTTCAGCCAGGAACCAACTAATTCTTGAAGTGGTTAAACATAAAATAACACACTTTCTATCACTGCTCTTCCTGCAGCAGCTCTACCAGTTCTATTCAGCAGTCTTTAAAAGGAACTTGGATAATATATATGCACAGATTGACAGCAAAGAGCATTTTCTCCTCAGCACCTCAATACAGAACATAGCTGGCTTATAAAATATGTCTACCATCTTGAATAGGAAAAGTCCCATTGACAGTTGCCTAAAGCATTCATGTTTTCATGCAGCCTACATTAGGCCTTGTTTTTCAGGTGAGCTAATCTTACATCTTGAGAATCACACTCCTGGGTGCTTTGATTTTCTTCCTTTTTCAAGGCCACATGAAAATTCCCTTTCTCTGCTGAGACGTTTTGCCAGACCTGAAAAATAAAAATATAAAGTAACAATTTATAAACATTAATACATTTGAGATAAAATATCAAATAAGTCACATGTGAAAATTCAGGATAACAATGAAAAACCAAGATGTCATATACTGCAACTGTTAACTACTTTATATACTGCATTTTCAGCACATTTTACACAGAGAATGTCTAAATATGTATTCTCATTAAAGTACTCCCTTGTAAATTATTACCTCCATATACATAATCAAGATATTCTATCGAAATGCCAAAAGAGGAGGGAAAAAAACATTTTCAGAACTTGTATTCCTGTGACTCTTGTGGATTCTGGGAAAGACTGAGGCAGTGAGCTGACATGTTTATGAACTGCTTATTTGACTTCAGCTGCCCACAGCCTCCCTTCTCTGCTGGGATCTCCCAAGCTGCAAGCTGGAAAAACATCTTCATTTTCATGCTTTTCACTCCTTACACACAAAACAGACTGCTGTATAGGGAAGGCACTCTGTTACTGCTTTATAAGCAGTGAATTTCCTTCCATTGAATTGTTGCTTGTTTTAAGCATCAATTTCTCTATTTCCTGAAACTTTTAAGATTGAAAAGAACAAAAAAAGGAAGAACGTGTACTGAAACTGTCCTGAAAGCACCAAATTGTCTGCAAGACATATTGAAACTCTTCATGGGGGTGGTGACAAGTAACAAAGCAAAATAATTTTTCTGTAAAGGAAAATTAAAACTTCAGACACCAGTTTTGAAACCTTTCTTATGTCACTTATACTACATTGAATTATTAAGTAATACAAAGTTTTCAGAAATGATGGAGAACAGGAGGAACCAAACCAAGCAGGTCACTATTTACAATCTAACTCAAATCATGAAAAATAGTTCAATTCATAGTTGAAATAAAATAGTTTAAATACTCTCTGGTTAACAAGTCTCCGATGAAGATTTGTTAGTTTTATAGAGCAACTGAATACTGGAGGAAGTAATATCGAGACTAAATTTAAAAGATCTAATATAAAGAATTGTTTTGTTAAATAATGAATGCCATTTAATACCTGTATTGAGTGACCTGTCTGTTCGGACTGAAAGAAATTACAGTTCTGCAAACCTAAATTTCTTTGCATTGAATAAAATAAAAGTATGTTCAATAAATGATAAAATGTATGTTCACTTGATTTCTTGACTTCCTGACACAGTGAATCCCATGGGATGCCAGCAAAACCAGACAGCTTTATGCTTTACTAACTGAGGAGAATAAATGCCTGTGCATAGTGCTTATTTCAGAATTCGATTCTTGCTTAAGAATGTACCTTATTAAATGATGCACAATTTCTCAGCATGTTGTACTCATTTCTACAGAACAATGGGAAGTTTGAGATTTTGGGTAAGTTGTCATCAAGACAAGTGTCACATTTTCAGAGTTTACAGCATTTCCTACTTCTAGGAAATCTTCAAGACTGAAGTCCATTTTTACATACTAGAACTCTTCTTCTTTTTTCTCTCCCAAAACAAAAGATTTTATGATGTTTTTCGATTTCTATATGATTGCCTTAGCCAGTAGGATCAGATTCTGTAACAAATTTTTAAAATTCCTTAGCAGAGCTGCACTGCTCAGACACCACCAAACCTGGGAGCAGTGAACTGGGCTCCTTCATTCCCTGTTCACTAACTGATGGACATTGCATCCCTTCAGCTTTCACACAACCATCACCCCCAATTACTTTGCATACTGTTACCCTAAGGTGACACTGATCTGCATGTCTGAAGTTTAAAACACCACCACACTCCTCACAAAGGCTACAGGAGGAAAGCAGAACAGAGGGAAAGACCCTGGCTGGGTCCCTGTCATGGTTTGACACTGGCCAAACAACAGGCACTCACGAAAGTAATTTGCTTACCAAACTCTCCTGCTATAGCTGGTCAGAGGAAAGGGAAAAAAATTAACAAAGGGCTCCTGACTTGAGATAAGGACTGGAAGCAAAACACTCTAAGGGCAAAACATGCTCACATTTAAAGGTATAAAGTAAATTTATTATTAAGAGAGTCAGAGGAGGAGAATGAAAAGTAAAGTAAGCCTTTGGAACACCTTTTTCCCCCCAGCCCCTCCCTGCTTCCCACCGACAGCACAGGGAGGTGGTGTGGGGGTTTTGGTCAGTTCCTCACTCGAGATCTGTTTGCTCAGGGAGAGGAGTCTGCTCTCTGCTATGTCCTGGTGCCCCTTTCCACAGGCAGACTCCCAAAATTGCTGTGGCACGGGTCACTCGTCCTTGGAGTGCAGTCTTCTAAGGACAGGCTGCTCCGGTTTGGAAGCAAGGGCTCTCGCTCTCTATCTCTGGAAGCAGGGGCAGTCTCTATTTGGGTTTCCCACTGGATCACAGCCTTCTCTGGTATCCTCCTGCTCCAGCGGGAGCACTTTTCCATGGGCTGAGAGTGGATCTCTGCATTCCCTGTGAACTTCACACATTTCAGGGCCCACTCTGTTCCACCACACTATGGCTTGCAGAGGAATCTTGGCTCTGACACTCAGAGCATCTCCTCCTTTTCCACTGGCCTTGGAGCCACCACGGTGTTTTCTCTCACATGTCCTCACTTCCTCCTCTTCTCTCACTAGAAGAAGAACTGATGCTTGTAGGTACCATTGCCAACAAGTTCCACTAATCCAAAGATTCCTGCAGGATCCCGCAGTGCTGAGAGGTTGATTTTGTTATAAATTCATGAGAAATTATGATCTCTCCAATGATTATTTATGAACAGAGAAAGCAGCAAGCAAACAGCGCTGGGTGTGCAGGGGAGTCACTGCCCCAACAGAACACACACCACATAGCAGAAATCCAGCTTTTTTATACAGTCTGAGTTTCATAACATCCACCTGCTTTCATTTCCTTGATTCCACATTGAGAGTTGTCTTCTGCACAGGCGTTGGTTGTTGCTAGGGGGTCGTTTGCCCTCTTTCAGTGGTCTTTTGGATGAAGGCTTTCCATCTTCCTCAGCACCTTTTCCTGACCTTTTCTTTCTGCATATGTAGTTATTAGCCATTTACATAACTATAGTTACTTGCTTAGTAGAATTTCCACAACTTCCTTATTTTTTGTTACATGTAAGTGAATATAACCACGAGTTCCTCCTTTTCATGCCAGCAGACACAGCCACAAACAAACAGCTGCAATTTCTCTTAAGTAAGCATGTCTGTCTTCAGAGCCATCAGAGATGGGCTCTGTTGGACATGGTGGAAGCTTCCAGCAGCTCCTCACAGAAGCCACTCCTGCCCTCTGTTCTCTCCTCCCCACTCTTCATCCCCCTGGTATCAAAAACCCAGGCTGTGCAAAATCCACACAGTCCTTTAAATCTGAGTTCTGGCCGAAACACCAGAGGGCATACTGCATCTATTTTGGCAGTTTTATTCTATAAAATTATAGGTCCAACACTGACTTTTTACATTAAAAAAATAAAAATTAGAGGCTTATATACTTGCTGATGATGCATGAGTCTTACAGGAAGACTTTGCAAACAGGATGTTTTATTGTGAAAAATAAATTCTCATATAAAAATGAATATGCTATTACTTATCTGAGTGGGATCTATTTTCTAGACCAACACCTTATATATTCAAAATGACATCGAGTATTCCAGAGTGAAATTGTTTGGATAAAGATTATGAACTCCTTCCCAATTTACTTAAAGCTTTCTAAACAGTCCTCAAGTCTTTTCAATACAGGATTTAAAATGCAAATATATTTTCAAGGAACATGAAATCTTCTATCTTGTTTTTGTCTTTGAAATAATTTAGAAGCATTTCCTGGTGAGACCTTACAAACTTGACTAAAACCCAATCCTTGAAATAATAGTTTAAAATACATTGAAGGTATGTGCTTGCAGAGGAAATTAGACTCCATTGAGGAGTGCTTTACTTGCAGCAAAACTTGCAGAATACTTGAAGAGAAGCAAACCAAACTCCTTATTTCTTTCAGATTTCTTCCCAAGATTGGAGTGGAATAAATAAGACCCCAGTTCTCCTTCATACCTTTGAAATTTCCTTCAGTTATACTTCATATATTTTTCATTTCTAATACCAAACAGTTTTTCTTCTGAAATGGTGCACTCTTGCTATAATACCCTCATCTTCACTGCTAAATAAAACTGCAAAATTAGGTCAACCATCTTTCAAAAGATTTTTTGACTTTGATATGTGACTCAATTATTTGCTATATTATAAAAAGTCTTACTGGCTCTTTCTTCTCACACGAATCACATGCACAACCCTTGCTCTGTAGTCAGCAGTTTTTCATGTGAGATGCCAGAGTGCTAGGGACAGAACTTGCCAGACAGCCTGCCAACACCAATATGGGTCACATAAATGCAATTTTTTCCTATTACTTAGACTGTCACAGATTAATCTTTTCTACACTAAAGGTTTTAGTGATAATCAAGTTTCACATTAAAAAAAAATATATGGGCCCTCATACTGATCTAACAGAAGGATTGCACAGCATTTTCAGTGTAAGCAAACAAACTAAGCAGTTTCTAGCAGAGTGCAAGTTCATGATATCCAAGGACGAAAATTCCCCAATTCTATGATAGCTGTGGTGGCTTTCCTCTAATGATGTGCAATGTCTTGATGAACCTCAAATACTGAAATCATGGAGTTTGTCCAGAAACACATTTTTTGCTACTGAGAGTTTCACAGACCCAAACTACAAACACTCAAAAACCACCTACAGCAAAGACTCACCAGCCTGTGCTTGGTGTGCCAGCTGCACCTGTCTGCACTTTGTGACTTCCATTTGGCATGTTGAGTGAGGCATTTTGTGACATCTGTTTGGCATGTTGAGTGAGGCATTTTGTGACATCTGTTTGACATGTTGAGTGAGGCATTTTGTGACATCTGTTTGACATGTTGAGTGAGGCAGTCTGAGAGATCCCCCTGGACTGGGGTTGCTTCCCTTTACCAACCTCCACCAGGATTAATGACCAGATGGCTGCCAAGAGGCTGCAAATAGGGAACAGCTTAGGCAGGATGTTCATGCCTACTTCTCAGGGCACTCAGTTTTGTATTCTCCTGGGACATCTTATTCTTTTGAGATGGAAGTGGCTTTTGTCATGCCTAGGATGTCACAAGCTGCTCAAGGGCTTGTAGCATTTACTGTAAGAAACTGAGCAGTTTTGTACATAGTAAGTGGATGAAGTCGTCCGAGCTTTCCTTGGCAAGGTGCATAGATTAAGAGCCAGAAATATCACATTTCAGGTCAGTTCTGACTGCTCCTGGAACCCACGTCTGAACATTGCACATACACACACACACAGGCCAGCTGCCATGTTAATGTCTCATATATTAATTTTGGCTAAGGAAAAGGTGCTAAACCAATAACTTTTTCCTTCAGTCTTCTTAGTTGAGTAGCATCATTTGCAATTACAAAAATTCACATAATTTTTAAGTGCATTATAGACTTTTGAGTTACCCTCCTAGCCCTGCAAGTTTCATAGAATCCTAGACTGGCTTGGGTTGGATGGGACCTTAAAGAACACCTAATTACAAATTAGAGACATTGTAAAGTCATTGAGTATCTATTATATCTTTCCATAACCAAATTCACAGACAAATATGCAATTAATAGGTATGTGTGTAAATATATATATATAAAGAAAAAATAATTGTATTTGTTTTCTTTATACCCTGAATTAAAAATCTTCCACAGCAACTCACATGCAAAAATAAATGAGAAGTCAATACAAAAAACCAGTACTAAAACTACATATTTCTCTATAAGTGATGGTCACTGGATATGTATAGACATATATTTGGCATGTTTTACAGTAGAGTTAACTGCTTTTCTCTACTGCATTGTCAATATTATTCAACAGTAAGTGCAAGAGACACACTTTAGTTCTTATATCTACTTAATGCACATCTGCAGAGATATAATTTTATAGGACAATTCCTTTTAAAGGACTGCAAGTCCTATAATGTACCAGATCTTTGAACTTCTACATAGTGTTTCTAAAGCAAACATGTTTGTCATTATAATTATTTCCTTTTTGTTCCAATTTGCACTGTATTCAACTATCTTTAATGTGGAAAATAGCTGCTTACTTTTATGTCAACACTCAGCATTGAGCAAAGCTCTAAGTTTTACAAATAATCTAGAACAACTCCACTCCAATTAGAAGTGGAAATTGTTAAGATCTATTCAACACAGATACTAAAAGATCACATTTAATTTTCTTCACATTTTACAGACGTTTGCATTGGTTATAAATGAGTTTCTCCAAGATGAACATCCACATTGATCTCAAATAGCTGAATATCCATCAAAGTGAAAGGACTTTTCTTTCAAATAGATCATGTGGGATGATAGATGACATATCTAGATGTCAATGAATCATTCTTTTCATCTACGAGTGCAGAATTTTCCCTCATACATGCAACTGCCTCATAGCAGTATATTATGTTGGACATTATATTCATTCTTCATTTAAATTTTTGCTTTGTAGGTCTTCTGGGGTCCTTTATCTCTTGGAAAAAAAATATTCTAAAAGGAAAAAAAGGTTTAAAAGTTTTGTTTGCCAAGAGCTAGGGAAGATACTGAAGTTTTCAAACAGTATTTTTAGTATTTCCTACTTAATAAGTCTTCTACTTAAAGTCTCCTTGGGGAAATAAACTAGTTCCTAACCACCTCAAACCACAGGATCTTATTTCTAACTGAACATCCTTTCTCTATGAGAGCTAGTACATCTAGAAAGGATGAACAATCCCTGAAGTGCAGTGAGCTGGAGGATGATAGTGTCTGTCAGAGAGCAGAGCAAAGCGTCCTTCCCAGGGTAGTCCAGCATGACACGCAGCAAACTCACAAAAGTGCTCAAAGATAAGAAAGTACCACAGCAACAGAAAGTAAAAGTAACAATAGGTCACCTTCCATGAGTAATACACAGAATGTATTTGCATTTACAGTATGGAGTGGAAGTCTGTTAACTGTTCTCAGGCAGCTGGTACACCCAAAAAACACCCAAAGACCTCCAGGATAGCAAGGGCTGGTAAAGGAGAAAGGTCTCACAGGAAAGGAGTTTCAATTCTAAAAATGCCCAGCTACACACACAAAGAAGTTCCATGTGTTTGTTACTGTGTTCTGCATTCTGCTGGTTTTTCTAATACAGCTTATTTTGAAAGCATAAATATTTGAGATAATTTCAGTATTCTAATAGAACCTTAAACCAACATTTTCAGTTGCCTCACTTTCTTAGAACAACTACAGTTTCTTATTTGTATTTTCATGTAGCTGAGGGTGTGAAAGCCCTTCTAAAAACGTATACAGCCATTTTTTCTGGATCAATAAGAGCAGCTCTGCTATGATTCATTGTACCTCCATTTTCAACAGTCAAAATGATGTATTTACTTCTATTTAACTGCAAAGAAAAGATGAGAGAATATCTAAGTCACATGCTTAGAGAAAAATAAACAAAAGGAAACAAAGTTCTTGTAAGATTACACAGGAGAAAGAGGTAAAATTACTTAAATGAAAACAGTTAGTTCTTTGTACTAACCTTGTGGAAGTCATAAATAATTTATATTAAACTGTGGACAAAATATCACTATCTTCTTGTTGCATAGCATATGCTGGTATGAAATATATGAGACAATGAAAACCTGAAATTATTGGAGTCAGTTGTTTAGGTTGGCTGTTCAGGAAAATTCTCACTAAATAGAACCCCACATGTCACACAGTTTTGTAGCCTAGTGAGGTCAAACATTTACAGTCCAAATTATATTTTAATCAATAATGGTCAACATGAAAAAATCCAAGCTGTTCTAAGTACTGCTTAGTGAACTCATACCTGAAAGTGTTCCTCCTTATTACTTAAAAACAAACTAAGCAAAGAAAAGAAATAATTTAAAGTGTGGTTTGATACAGTGTGCAGATAAGATAAGTAACCTATAAAGTCTGGAAATTATTAATAGCCTATCATGGAGAATATTCAGATGCATACTGTGTACAGGACAATTCTACTGCTACACACTTTTGAGTAGTTATCAGAAACATTCTTAATAAAAAAGGCATTTTAAATATTTTAATATTTTAATTTAATATTTTTACTCCCAACAATGAACATAAAATTATTTACAAATGATAACCTTAATTACAGAATCACGGAACCAGCACTATCATCCCCATGTGCTGCTACTAATTAATATAGTGGGGTTTTTTCCAGAAGTAATAATAATTTTTGGGAATGATGGTTTCTTCCTGTAAAACAGTTATTTAGGAACAGACAATCATAATTTTAAGAGTAGCGTTGTGATATCCAGTTTTATAATTATATTCTGCTTTCTGCAATTGTATTTTAATTTTAATTACAAATAGAAAGATTACTAATTTTTGGATTCAGCCTGTGCACTAACAGTGAATATCGACAGCTGCCATACACAAATTACAAATTGGCTGTGAGTTAGCAATTCCTATTTTTATTTCAGTTTTGGAATGAAAGGGGGACATTGAAGTGTCCTTCAGTCATTCTTGTGTAAAACTTCCTTTTCACTGCAATTACAGATTTCTTGTAGATCTATCTACTGAATCAGTTGAATTCAGGAGCAAATTGCAACACTGGAGATGAAATTTACTGGGACAGTTGTTAATCACTGCAAATCTTCACTGTATTATAATGTTTGAATTTATTGACTCAAAACACTTTTCATCTTTTTTATTTCCTCATGCTTTCTCTCAAACTGCACTTCTCATCTTGCAAGACTGGAATATTCCCTATGACCTACTGTCAAGTTCATTGATCCATTTTGGCAATTTTGGTTCGGGTGTCCCAGATTATGTTATGGCTTTTATATAATTTTTTTCCCACTGAAAGAAACCATGATAAGTAAACCCCATATTACTGCTTAGTGCTGTATTACCACAAATTCAGTACCAGTGCCTGAAAGGTAAATAATCCTACGAATTAGCACCCTCATTTATTTTAAAAGCAAATCCATTTTCATGGTAGATTTGTTGTGCAGACACGATCCATTTACCAAGTGATATAATTTTGTTACTCAGTAAAACGTAGCTGCTTCCCAACTAAAAAACCAATTTATTGACATCAGAAACAGTCATAGAATTATCCTCAAATTTTTTCCTAATCTTCCAAGGAATTCGAAATCTTCCTTAGTTTCAGTCCGATGCTCTTATAGGACAAACTTCCAAAGATGTTAAAAAGAAACCCACCCTGGAGAGAAATCATACCTTGGTGCTTGCCACTTGAAATGGAACTTTGGAGCCCTTTGTGTTTGAGGAAGTCAGCTTCTCAGCTGGTTTTGAAGAGATTGGATTGACTGTGGGAGTCTGATTGTGCAGAACTGAAGACAGGCAAAGCTGCACAGTCTCCTTCAGAGCCTTCAGCTGTGACTCCTGGGGAAAATAAGAAACCATCACTTCTCTAAGATGTGCTGTGAGAACACAACTGCTTACTTTATCTGTATTAAACCAAACACTTATGAGTAGCTGCTGCATTTTCTCATTGATGGAAGGAATTCAGACTGTCTAAAGCAGTATTTTGCTGTGATTAGATTGCCATACATTAGACACCAAACTGCCTAGGGAGTCACTGCACTCTCTTCCCATCCCTTCATGCAGTTTTTTCCACATTGATTATTGCAAATAATACTTTAATGTAATTTTTTTCTGAAAAGAAAAATACTATTTACAAAATATTGTACAGTGTCAGGCCTTTTATGCATCATATCTACAGAGAAGTCATAAGTATTGCAAGACACACACTTTTCATGGAGTTTAGTCTATAACATTTCAAATAACTGGTATTTTTCCACATTATAGATAGATTTTAATCCAGCTAAGATGGCTTCCCTCATGAGCATATTATACTTTTGCACTATGTACTAAAGAAACCATAACAGTTAAGAACATATTTGTCCAGACCCACTACTGTTCATTAAGCCAAAATAAAACTTCTAAGTGATGAGGTGCTTGCAACTCACGTTAAAACATTTGTATTTTACTCCCGGGCACACAGATAGATATATTAATGGAAACAGAAGTCTGTAATTGAAATAAGCTGAGAGAGCAAGAACAATGAGATAACTACAGCAGTGAGGAAATAATATTTCAAATCTTTGTTTCATCAAATCAAGACACATGTCAAATGTTAGCCATTGAGGTAACTTCTTACACTCACTTCAGGGGGAGGTTAGCAGCATTTGACATTTAAAAAACACCTAGTTTCTAGTTTTCTTTCTTTTTATTAAAAATGCACCTCTAAATACAGAACACATTCACATTTCAATCATCAAATATTTTTTTAAAGGTACATAAATCAAGGTATACCATGGCAAAAGCTGGTGGAAAATATATATATGTATGATAGAAAACGTGCATATAACATTACACACTACATATCAAGTATGTGAAATATTACATATAAAATATAAAAGTATTTGATAGTCATATTAATCCTAAGCAATGACATACACAGCATGTTTTAGTTTATTTTCTTAGCAAATATTTTAGAGAACATGACAAGTGTTCTGTTTTACATCAGATAAACTTCCCCTGAACTGAAAGCAGGGAGGTATCTCATAACTGGGAAAGAAAATGACTGTTTCTTAAAAAAACGAACAAAGCCAGTTAGTAGAGTGTATTTAAATAGTAGGACAAAAGACAGTCATAGTAAGGTTATTAATCAGAGCACAATAGGGAAAATTAAAGAAATAGGAGATGAAACATGTTATGACCTTAATGCAAGGGTAACTCAGGTTCTTGGTAACAGATCCCTTGGGGCAGATTAGAGTGAAAAAACACCGAATTTTTTGTGTTTTATATATATTTGTATGTTTTATTTTAGAATAATTTGGTTGCAATGGAAAGCAAATATGTAACAGTTGTGGTTATTGCTTAAAGTAACATATCAGTAGAAAAGCATACAAATAACAGGGAAGGGAAGGGAAGGGAAGGGAAGGGAAGGGAAAGGAAGGGAAGGGAAGGGAAGGGAAGGGAAGGGAAGGGAAGGGAAGGGAAGGGAAGGAAGGGGGGAAGGAAGGAAGGGAAGGGAAGGGAAGGGAAGGGAAGGGAAGGGAAGGGAAGGGAAGGGAAGGGAAGGGAAGGGAAGGGAAGGGAAGGGAAGGGAAGGGAAGGGAAGGGAAGGGAAGGGAAGGGAAGGGAAGGGATACATCACCCATGTATCCAGTTATGAGCCTTGATCACTGTAATTTAGATGTCCATTGGCCAAAGTGATATTCACAGTCCTGTTTCCTCAGAGATGAGGGAAACCCACAAAACACAGAGTTCAATGTTCAGGCTTATGTGGGAGTGCCCAGGGCACCTCTCCTGAGGGAGCAGCTTACACTGTCTGGTGCAGCACGGGGGATAATGCACAGTCCTCTGATGGAAGGTCCCAGAAAAGAGTCTGGGGACACTTTGCTATCTTTGATGGTTTATTATCCCTTGTAAGACATGACAGCTGCCTCTCACATCAGGGTAGCTGATCCAGTTATGCCCCATCAGGAGGGATGAATACCCTCAAGCCTATGTGAACATCCCATGTCAATGTGTGTCCCACACCTTCCCCGGGGAGAGGAGTTTGACAACTCCAGCTATGTGAGGGAGGACACTGGCACGATAAAAAGCACATCTCACTTCTGCAGGGTTTGCTTCTCGTCATCATCTTCCCTTATCTGGCCAAAGCCCAGCTTGTAGTCTCATGGTGGGTGCTCACCTCCTCTGCCTTATGTGGACCAGAGGTTTCACCATCACACACCCAGAAACTCTCCTCTCTACCACAGGCTGGGGGTGCAAAACACCCTGCCAATGGTCCAAACAGCCTACTGCTTCAAGTCATTAACCATTAATGTTTCAGTCTCCCACAAAATGGAATTTGGTTTACTTGCAAACAGAGAAAATGGAATGTCTTTCCCTTAAGATGTGTGCAGTCAGATGATATGTCTCTGAACTAATGGCAGAGTAAAAGGGAAGGGATTACTTTATCCATTTGGCTCAGGGACCCTTTAATTTCTAATTGACAGCAGAAGATACTAGCATACTTCTTTTCATGCAACATGTCTTTAATCCTAACTTTTCAAGTTAGTGACTGCACAGACAGCATAAATCACCATTTGTTATGGTTAAATGGGCAGAGGTAGCATACTGTCTAATTTTGCATGATGATATGGACTCAGTCTTGTCCTATATGACCCTAGTGCTTCCTGCAGATTGCACCAAACTGAAATCACTCTCCTCTCATCCACAAATTTCTCTGGATAATTCTCATCCTCTCATCTCTCAATCCTGCCATCCAGTGCTCATTCTGCCTTGGCTGCAGCCATTCCAATTTTGCCATTCCAATTTTGCCATTCCAAAGGTAAAAGAAAAACAAGTAAATTTGTTTTCATCCTGTGGATAGCATAATTCAATATTGACTTTGCTGACAGGAAATCTATAAATGAACATCATGAAAGGACAGGTGAAGGAAACACTATTGCAGCCAGGGATGTAATCTGACAAAGTTCTCTGTAATCTTGCATAAATGTGACTGTGGTCAAAATAAGCTGCTTACTGGCCAAAATACTGCCCATATATGATGAACGTCTTAATATTTCCCTGATCCATTTGTACTCCTATCACATGATCCACAGAATCATCAAGGATGGAAGAGACCTTAAAGACCATCTGTCAATACAGCACCATTTTAATCTCCCCTAAACCCAAGTGCCACATCCAAATGCCTCTTTAACACTTCTGGAAATGGTAGCTCCACCACCTTCCTTGGTAGCTCATTCCAGTGCCAAACCACTTCTGCGGTGAAAATAAAATTTCTAATTTCTAATCTGAACCTCCCCTGGCACAAGTTAAGGTAATTTCCTCTCATCCTTTCACTTGAGACGTGGCAGAAGAATCCAAGCCCTGCCTCACGATGGTTTTCTTTCAGACAGCTGTGGAGAGCAATGAGCATGAGCCTCCTCTTCCTCACACTAACCAATGTCAGGTCCCTCAGATGCTCCTCAGAAAATATGTTTTCTAGGCTATTCACCACCTTTGTTTCCCTTCTCTGAACTCACTCCAGCACTAAAATGTCATTATTTGAGTGGCCCCAAACTGAACACTATGTGAGGTGTGGCCTTGCCAATTCTGGTACAGGGAAACCATCACTTTCCTGGTCCTACTGCCCATACTGTACTTGATATTTGGGGCCTGGTAATGCAAAATTTGTAGGAATTCTAAGGGTGCATGATGGGAAATAGAAAAGTGCTCTAGGTGTAAAACTTATGAAAAACACTAAGTCTACAATCAGCACAAACAATAAATATCTAAATCTACTAAAAATCAGTGTAAAATTTTTGAGCTGTTTTCTTTTCTAATTTGACCATCCTCTTCTTAAATAACTTTGCAGATGTACTTAACATATCATAATTAGTTCCACTGATTTCAGTAGCATCACTCCCAGGTACAATTCAGATGCAACTTAGTCTGCATCTAAATAACGGCAAGGCTTTCATTTGTTTTTGCCAAATTACACCAAAACATCCACAGCTGATAGAGGTAAACATGCTTACATTACATTACACTTCTTACTTTGTCAAGGGCTGCATTTTCCAATTTGTCTTTTGCAACTGATAGTTTTTGCTCCAGATCTGTTAGTTGTTGTGCCTGTGGGAATCAAGAAAAAAAGCTGATGCAATCTGCAATGCATTTGTTCATGTGAGAGAGGAAAGAATATAAATTTTACAAGTAATATACATGGGTTGGGTCAGATTTGCTTTTCCTGAGGAAAAAAATAATTATGGTCAAATGTGCATTCACACTGATGTGAATGCAAATTTATTGTAATTAAACGTCGATAGCAAAATTAATTCCATACTATGAAATATTTAATATTATTCCATAACATCCTTCTGGAAAATTCAGGGTATTCAAATGTCTTTTAATTATTTTGTTCATTTGTTCGACTTCTGAGTGCAATTTGAACATTATTTTGTAGTTTTAAACATTGAGATGCCAACATTAAGCTAATTTGGCATAAACAGACAAATTAGAAAACACCCAAACATTCTTTCATGCAGACACCTTATGAAATTATATTACCTATTAGTATACAAGGAGGTAACTCCAGATTTTTTTTCTCCATGTCTTTTCCTGGAAATATAAAAGGAAAATTCACAGGAATAGCTAGCTATGCAACTACATAGTGGGAAAGCATTTTGGGAGACTTGTGTTTGAGGTCAGGATCAGGCAAGGAGCCTGCACCCTGAGTGGAAGGATTCCTGGCTCTGTATAATGTGTATGTCACGTATGGAGTGCAGGGGTTCAGAAGATATTTTTAAATGTTCAGTAAATAAAGACAATTATTTTCTCTCTCCTTCCCTAGGAGGTGTATAAACCCAGGCTGCTCACTTGAAGGAAATACATTCTCTGCGAGAATTTTCTGTTTTGGGGAAGCAGGAGCTCCCACATTCCTGTGATTCTCAGCCTTATCATTAATAACACATTACTATGCAACCAAAAGGAATAAGGATTCTTTTGCTGTTGTACCTGAAAAAAAAAACAGCCTAGTCTTTGTTTTCCCTATTTGAAAAGGGAAACATAGAGAAGGATACTGGACAACCAGTTATCTTTTCTCTCTGAAATTCTGGTTAAGAAAAATATACGTTTTGCACATGCAGAATAACTGGATAAAATTATCATTTCTCAGATAAAGAGCAACACATTTTTATTTCAACCCAATATTTGCATTTTCCCTCAACACCATCCCATGCTCCCAGGTTTCTGGAGTTCAAGCCCACCGGAGATTTTTCTCTTGACGGACTTCTCAAGACCTCCTGCACTCTGCTGCTTGTAGCATAGCTTAATAGATTAATGCACTACATTAATGCAGTTTAGTGTAAATCCTATAAAGCTGGTTAACTTGGTCTATGCTGAGGTAATGACAATCCTTCCAGCACGTCACAGATGGGGTGATGAGCTTAGGCAAGCCTGTAGTCCTCATCAGACAGCAAATGTGATATTTATTACATTAGGCATAGGCTGCACTGCCAAATGAAATGTCAAAAGCCTGGAATTTTCAGTTCCCAACTCATGCAAAGAACCTCTTAGCTGCATTTTAAAACAGGATTAGGCATTTATTTTCAGATTTATCACCAGAGTCACAGTGTCATTAGTCAGAACCAAACTTGCTTCAGAGTAGAAGTCAACTGTTTGTTCAGATGTGGGAAAGTCTCTCGTGAATTGCAGTCCATAATTTCCACTGCATCACATTTCTTACATCTAACACCAGCCACTGTCACAACAGACATATCAGGCTAAAGGTTTAGTCCTGCAGTCTGGCAACAGAGATTCCACTACAGAAATAATCCTTCCATTTCACCAGTTTGCAAAATTTAAGTGGACTTACCACCGATTTACTAGAGAAAAAAAATTACTAAGATACAAGAAATTGCTAGGCTTCAGTAACTTTTCGGATTTTTTCCTAAATACAGGACACCATATCATTCACAATAAACATGGCCACAGATCATGTTTGAAAGGCTGAAAATTGACTCCATGTGATGCAGAGAGACTTCTCATAGAACTAGACCAAGAAATTTCTCACATCTTTAATATTTTTATATTGTTACTTATTAAATTATTTTTCAATACAGCTATATATATATTTATATTTTAATTTTTTTTATGATTTTACAAGGTTGGAAGAGATCTCCAAGATCATCGAGTTCCAAACCAGCCCAACACCTCAACTAGACCATGGCACCAAGTGCCACATCCAATCTTTTTTTAAACACATCCAGAGATGGTGACTCCACCACCTCCCCAGGCAAACTATTCCAATACTTTATCACCCTTTCTGTAAAAAACTTTTTCCTAATATCCAACCTACATTTCCCTGGTGCAGCTCAAGACTGTGTCCTCTTGTTCTGTCAGTGCTGCCTGGTGAGAAAGACCAACCATTACCTGACCACAGGCACCTTTCAGGGAGCTGTAGAGAGTGACAAGGTCACCCCTGAGTCTCCTTTTCTCCAGGTTAAACAACCCCAGCTCCCTCAGCCCTTCCTCACAGGGTTTGTGTTCCCAGCCCCTCCCCAGCCTCGTTGCCTCCTCTGGATGTGCTCGAGTGTCTCAAGGTCCTCCCTGAACTGAGGGGACAGAACTGGACACAGCACTCGAGGGGTGACCTCACCTGTGCTGAGTACAGGGGAACAATGACCTCCCTGCATTCCAAGTCTCTGCAGAGCCCTCCTACCTTCCAGCAGATCAACACATGCTGCCAGCTTAGTGTTGTCTGCAAATTTACTAATGAAAGACTCAATGCCTTCATCCATATCATCAATAAAAATACTGAACAGGACTGGCCCCAGCAGAGAGCCCTGGGGGACACCACTGGTGACTGTCCCCAGCTGGATGCAGCACTGTTCACCACTGCTCTGGGCCTGGCCATCCAGCCAGCTGAACATCCAGGCAGCTCAGCAATTCTCTGACTGCTTCCTCCTGGATGACAGGGGGACCATTCTGCTCCCTGACACCATTTACCAACCCAGGAGGAAAGCTGTCCTGAGGACAAACTGTCTTCCACTAAAGACTGGGGCAAAGAAGACGTTAATCATTTCTGCTTTCTCCTCATCTGCAGTTACTAAGTTCCCTCCTGCAGCCAATAGAGAACAAAGACTGGTCTTACCCTTCCTTTTACCATTAATATATTTGTAAAAACATATTTTATTATCCTTTACAAAAGCTGCCAAATTAAGTTCAAAGTGATTATTTTCCTATATACCCTAGCAAACTCCTTTAAGTACTTCTTGAAAAACCAGACCCTCTTTCCAAAGACGATATATCCTCTTTTTATTCCCAAGTTCCTTCAAAACCTCATTGTCCATCGAGGCTGGATGTCTGTCTCATTGACTCACCTTTGGCACACAGGGACAGTTTGTTCCTGTGCCCTCAAGTTCTCTGTTTTGAAGCAGCTCACCATTCCTGGACTCCTTTGTTTTAAGGGCTGCTTCCCAAGGAACTCTCTGAATAAGTCTCCTAAATAGGCCAAAATCTGCCCTCTGGAAGTCTAATGTAAAAGTCTTATTCATGTTCTTCCTGATATCACCAAATACTGGGAACTCTATAATAATTTCATTATCACTGTGCCCCAAGTGGCCTCCATCCACCACATCTCCCACCAGCCCATCTCTATTTGCAAACAGCAGGTCCCTTCCCTGGTGGGCTCACTCACCAGCCGTGATAAAAAGTTGTCCTCTGCACACTCTAAAAACTTCCTGGACTGCCTCTTTTCTGCTGTATTAACTTCTCACCAGATATCTGGCAGGTTGAAGGCTAGGATGGCACCTGTGATAGTGTGCATTGCTGAAGAATTAGAATCAGATGGAAGATGGCAAGGCCCATACAACTAGGCAACTTCTTCCTTCAGCACCATCAGTGTTACAGTTTAAATCAGTGGAAAAGCAGAACTACAGTTATGAATTAGAAGGTGTGTGGTTTCCTTCAGTACATGCATTATACAGGAATCTGAAAATCTGGGTAGTTGATAGAAAGCAGGAAATGGTGGTTAGAAGTGACTGCTGTTTTCTGCCTTGCAGGGGAATGTGTGGTGCTATGTAACACATTGGACTCTGCTTCCATATCAAAAATCAAGTTGGAGGAAAATTACTTAAGTTCTTTAATAGATATTTCCTGTGACAAAGAACTACTATATTGTAGTAACACTGTCCACATATGGGAAAACATTTGTGGTTTATGGTGAAAAGCCAAATAGGTTTCAAATATATTAGTGAAGGTTTTCTAAATGCATCATTTACCAAGATTTATTCTCATTTTTCATAATACTGTCATGAGTTGATGGACTAAAGTTTTCTGTAATGTTCATGTATATTTATTTAATTTCACAGAATAGCAAATAGCTCAGTGATATCAATCCAACTGAAACCAAGTAAGAATAAAATTCTGGCATTAAAACTGCATTTTTATGAACCATTCACTTGAAAGTAGTGATAGTTATTTACATATTAGTACCAAATCTGCAGAATAATCAGATTTTTTTTTCTGAAAGTTTTTTTCTCTCAAGGCTAAATTCATATTGCAATAGTTTCATTGCTGCTGCAAATCAAAAGTTTTTTAGGGAGCCTAAATGAACTAACATGGCTTTGTTACTGAATAAAGAAAAGGACAAACACCAACAGGACTACACAAGCCCAATTCCAATAAATTGCAAAGAGTCTTTAAAAAAAAAAACTAGCCTGGAAAAACTAAAAAAGTATTAAATTCTCTTAGGTATTCTTATAGAATGAGGTCTTTGACAGGAAACAGTGAGATATATAGAAGCCTTCCAATGCCCAAAGGGTGCCTACAGGAAAGCTGGAAAGGGACTTTTCACAAGGACATGGAGTCATAGGACAAGAGGCTTTAATCTGAAAGAAGATAGGTTTAGATTAAATTTTAGGAAGAAATACACTTTCTGTGCTATTCTTTACTGTGAGGATGTTGCAGCATTGGCCCAGGCTGCCCAGAGAAGCTGTGGATGCTCCATCACTGGGAGTGCTGAAGGCTGGGCTGGATGGGGTGGATGGTGAGATGAGCAATGTCATCTCGTGGAAGGTGTCATTGCCCGTGGTGGAGGGAGCTGACACTAGAAGGTGTTTAAGGTCCCTTCAAACAAAAACCATTTTCTGTCTATGAAAAACATCTTATTTCATCCTCTGAGAGAGCTCACTGAGCAATTACTGTCAGTGAAGTATACTTTTCTAGCTCGAATGTACTAACCTTTAATTATGATGAATCACATTAGCCTAAATGCCTATGTGTCTTTGGAATAATGACTTTGACTGTTCAAGTATTGAGAAATAGCATATTACCTGATATTGAGATGTTCATATTCCTCAAAGCCATTTGAAAGCAACAAAATGGGAGTGAGACAAGTTTTGTTATCTGAAAATACGGTGGCTAGAAGTTTTATGCTTCTCACTTCCTTAGTCACATCAGAAAAAATAAAAGCATTCTAGCAGGCTTTTGTGTACCATTGCAGAAGCTATACCTTTTCTTCATTCTAGAAAATAAATCTTTTTAATCATCTTTCTTGGGGCAAACATAACCATTTACATAAAAGGAATAAATTATGTTGGATTATGTATTGTTGATGACATTGTGGTACGCTCTGAATAAGCTCCAAATACAGCTTCTGAAAGTGTTCTTCTTGGTATTTTACCCTGAAAATTAGAGCTGAACTTCCTTCTTCTTCCTAAACCTAGCTAGTCAATAGGCTTTTCAATGACCTCTCCCCCTGTAAGTCCTCCCATTTCTTCTTGGAAGTCGGACAAAACCTTCAGTGTCTCATCTCTGAGGTGAATTACTAAACTTTTCTGAAGGCACAATCCAACAAAACCAGGCTGTGCCTCTATTTCTGTGTAAGATGTAACAAACCAAACAGCACAATGACTAATTGCAAAAAATAAAAAAAAATTGTATTTTCTCCTGAGAAGTGCCAGAATCAGGACCACTTTGAATGCAGCACTTGGTGTGAGCCAGAGGAGGCCACTTGTCACCTTTCAGTTGCATTTGCTCCCTAATAAGTTCACTGTTACTAGCACGATACAAAGGCTATCCCAGAGTGTTACAAGCTCAGGTCAGGGGGGAAATGCATCCAGACAAGTGCACAGACAGCTGCTACCAATACTGCATGCTTATTAGCACAGCTAAAAGAGGGTTTGGACAGGATTTTAACCCCATTTTCCCCCAGCAACTTTATACAGCATGGCAATATGGAATAGAAAATAAATAGTGTTCCCTCTTGCTATTATTGGTGCTGATATTTTTTTGTGTTTGGTGGTTTATTTTAAATTTAAATGAAACCCATAAGGAAAAGGACTTAATCAATTTCCTTTCTTTTCCTTATGCAAAATTTCAAAAATTTCTTTTTCCCCAGAAAAGACTAGGTTGTGGCTCACGCTAGAAGGATTCCTCAGGTGTGCAGAGATAAACACAGTCATGTTTGAGGCATGATAAATGGAATTCTATTTGGTTATTTCAAAGCTTTTAAGAACATATTTTCTTTCATGCAAAGGATTGCTATTAAAGATAACATGCTACCACACATGCTACTTAGAATGAATTAGAAAACATGATTGTAATATTTAAAACACTTGTTAAATAGATTGAATATTCTCAATTCTGTTTTATCTCTGCACAGGCTTAAAATAAATGTTTAAGAAAAAATATTTGCAACTTTTATAATTGATTATATTTTCTAATGAGGACACATTTTACAATTGAAAACCACGTAACTCTAAACTTGGATAAATTATTCAATAAAACCAATTCTGCTGTGCTTGTTCTATAGGCATTATTTGTATCTTAGAAAAACTGAGACTTGTTCTTCAAAATTGCACTGTTTACTGTAGCACAAGGTGTCAAATGTAAATGAGAACAACACTTTTTGGACGCTATTGCATTTATTCAGGCATGCAGCAAAACCCAGAAATTCAGTGACATCTGAATTAGATTTTCAAGCATTTACAACAAGAAGAAAATTCAGTTAAAAATAGCATTTCTGCAAAGTCTTACAGCTTGTACATTTTATTAATGCATATTACTGCTGTAATGCTATTATCTCTCATTTTTTACTATTCTGGATGTACTTTAAAAAAGGAAATAAGTCCTTTGTGGTTTTTATTACCTGAAATTTTACTTTTCATTCCCCAATGCTCATATAAAAGTTGTTACAATGAATGGAAAACTGCAGTTTGCCAGGGTTTTAGTACTCAGCTTTTAACTAAAGCAAAATTACTGTTTTTTCTGCAGAAACACATTCAGAAAATGTGCACAAAGAGCCACATCACTCACCTTTGAGCCTGGTCTGCACTTACTTCCCATGGGGGAATTTTCTTTTTTTAGATCAGGCCAGAGCACCATACATTTTAATGTGAGTTGTACTTTACAGTGGATAACCCATCCAAATGATCACAACAACCTGCTGCTCTTTCTTTTTTAAGTCAATCTTCTTTTAAATATTATCTTGTTTATTTTAATAGGAAGAGAACAAGCACTAGGGGAGTAAGTATTTTAAAATTCATGTTTGAAAAGTGTTTTAATTCTAATTTTAATTTTAAATTGAAAAGCATTTTAAAATTCATGGCATGCCAGTTGTGCTTACACCTCTGTCAGCAGTGTGCTAGAAACATATATTTCATCTTTTCTTCAAAGAGGATTAGTTTACAACTTCCTCAAAGCTTCAGCTTTTTGGTTTTGGTGCTTTTTTGTAGGATCTGACCACATCATCAGAGAATAGTGTAATTCAGCCAGAAAAATATGAAACAAAGGAAATAAAACTACTTTATTGGCAATACCACTTACAAGTGTTTATAAAGAGGTAAGTTCTTAAAACTTCGCATTTCAAAATGTTCTGTTGCTAAGAAAGTAAAAGCTAAACCATGCAGCGACAGTATTCACTAAAATCAGCATATTCATTATTGCAAACTGCTTCCAAATCAGCAACAACAAACAACACAGAAATTTAAAAAAATTTCTACCAAAATGCCAAATTTTTTTCATTTATTTTGAGGACTTTGTGCTGCAGAGAGTTATGTAGATGTCTCTGAATTTGCTGTCAGGAATATCCTAAGAAACAGGATTAAAGCTTTACAAGTACCCGAAAGGAGGCTGTAGGTGAGCTGGAGCCAGTCTCTTCTGAGTGAGACGAGAGAGAGAAAATGACTTTAAGCCATGACAAAGGAGATTCAGATGAGTCCTGGTGCAGCCAGGACAGAATAATATTTGCAGCAGGCAGGAGGGGGCATGGCCAGGACCTGGAGTTATTCAATGCCACCTCAGATCATTTTGCAGGGTTGGGAAATCTGGGATCTCTTCCAGACTGGGGTAGAGAGAGTGGTTGGGGGTTTCCACGAGGTGAGCAATCTTTACTTGTACCCTCTGTCTTTAGTATGGTTGCTGTTACTGTTCATTTTGTTATCTCACTGCTTTTTCCAATAAACTGGTCTTATCTCAACCCATGATTTTTAGATTTTGTGCCTTCCATTCTCCTCTCCAGTCCACTGAAGGGCAGGGGGAGGAGAGGCAGGAGTGAGCCAGCAGTGCATTGTGTGGAGAGCTTGCAGTAGGAACACTGAATTGAAGAATACCATTGCTAAACCATGAGAATTAGAAATTTGAAAAAAAAAATAATCACTGTAAAGCTATCTGCTGGGATCACTTGCTAAGGAGCCAAGCATTGCCAAAGAGATGGGAAAAAATATCCAAGCCCTTGGCCTTCAGAGCCCTTAGCCTCCTGTGAAGTGTGAGGGAAAAGTATTCATGTATGGGCAATATTCGGAGTCACCCAGGAAAATAGACAGCAATAGAGAAAGATACTCAACACCTGAGAGAAACAGCCATGTGAGAAATGATATATTATGGCCTGGAAATGTGCAACTCCCCACAGATTCAGACAAAGTCCTTTGGTTGTAGTCAGGTGGGGGTCGGTCTCCTCTCCCAGGCAACAACTGACAGAACGGGAGGACACAGTTTTAAGCTCCCCCAAGGGAAGTTTAGATTAGAAAAAAATTCTTCACTGAAAGATTGCATGCTGGAATCGTCTGCCCAGTGAGGTGGTGGAGTCACCGTCCCTCTACATGTTTAAAAAAACACTGGATGTGGCACTCAGTGCCATGGTTTAATTGATGAAGAGGTGTTAGGTCATAGGTCGATCAAGATGAGCTTAAATGTCTTTTCCAATGTGTTCATTCTGTGATTCTGTGATTCTGTGATTCTGTGTACAATCCATGTGACAAAAATTTGTAAAGAGTGCACCACCAGTGCAGGACAGCCCAGTGTCAAACATTGATTTGTAAAGATGATGTGTCACCAGCAGTCGATGAAGCAATTTGTCAAATCCAGGATTAAGAAGATAGTATTTATTTTCCTTCATCTCGACTTTGGAGAAACTGTCCTGGGAGTTCCAGCAATTCAACAAGTTTATGAGAGCAGTCATCCTTTTGCTCATGAAACAGGATACAGAAGGTACATGCCACAGGGCACCCTAGAGTTTTACCTGTGGGACCAAAGAGAGGCCATGAGGAAGTGGGATGGAAAAAAAAGAAGTGGGAGCTCTGGAAGAAGAAGCTCTGGAACACCTGCAGTGCATTGATGCTGTCATCATATGGGGCAATACAGCTGAAGTTTTTGAGAATGGAAGAAAATAGCCCAGATTCTCCTGAAAGCAAGTTTTGCTATATAAAAAAAAGTAAAGGGACCTGCAAATGAGTATAGCAAGGTGGACATGAGATCTCAATGGATGTGAACAGTAAGATAACAGCCATGTCGCCACAAACTAACAAGAAAGAAACATAAGGCTCTTTAGTGGTGTGGAATTTTGGAGAATGCACATTCCAAACTAGTCTGACTGTAAACCCTCCAAGCCCTTCACTCCATGAAGTGACACAGAAGAAGAATGATTTCAAATAGGGCCCTGAGCAATGATAAGCCTTTGAACAAATCAAACAGTAGCCCTTGGGCCAGTTTGACCAGGGCAAGACGTAAAAAATGTGCTCTATAGTGCAACTGGAGAGGATGACCCTACCTAGAGCCTCTGACAGAAAACACCAGAGAAGACTCGAGGCTGACTCCTAGATTGTCCGAGCTGGGGATACAGAGGATCTGAAACTCGTCATAGTCCAACTGAAAAAGAGATTATGGCAGCTTAGGAGGGGTTTTGAGCTGCTAGCAGAAGTGATTAGTAGGGAAGCACAGCTGCTTTTGGCAATTAGTACTGAAACACAGCTCCTTTTGGCAACCTGGTTACCCACGTTGGCTGGGATGTTCAAAACAAGGGTCTCCTCTGCACATCATGCAACAGATGCTGTATGTGGAGTAGGCAGGTTGCACTAATCACACAAAAAGCTCAGATAGGATATCCCAGTTGTCCAGAAATCTTAGAAATTATCACAGGCTGTCCAGAAAGCAAAGATTTTGGAATGTCATCAGAGAAGAAGGCAATGTGCTGAAGAGGTTCCACTGTACAATAAATTACCAGAAAGTGAGAAGCAATACACCTTGTTTACTGATGGATCCTGCCATCTTGTGGAAAGGCATGAGAGATGGGAAGCAGCTGTATAAAATTCCTTCAACAAGTCAAAAACTGCTGAAGGAGAAGGTGAATGGAGTCAGCTTGCAGAGGTGAAAGCTGTCCAACTGTCTTTAGCAGAATTAAGGAGAAAAATAGAGATCTTCTTTGTATGCATAAAGGGGTTCATGTCTCTTTTGTTCCCCATTGCTGCAATAGACCACAAAGGACCAAAGCAGCAGAAATATATAGAATTTGGATTACGTCAAGTTTCTAAAAAAAAAAAAAAGTTAAATAAGCTTTGCGTAAGAATAACATACATAAAACAGAACCTAGTTAGGAAACAGAGAATATGGACCTGTTTTCCATGGTCTGCTTAGAAAAAGGCTTTTGCCAAAAGTGAACCAGTAAAGATGGGATTACATATATACAAGAATTTTTGATCTCAGCAAATACAAAGTGCCTTTTCTTATTTATGTGTTTAAAAGGAAAAATGCGTTAAGAATATTTTCAGATTTTCATTTCATCATGTATCAAAGTCTGCTTGTATTGTGAGTATTTTCAATTAATCTTCATCCCTTGTTAGGAAAAAACAGTCCAAAGAAAAATTAATTCTTTTTGCTAGTATAATCAACTAATAATATTTAAGCCACTGGAGACCAGTGAGATTAAATTTATCCAATACAAAACATAATAAAATAAATAAATATATAACTAACCAGAGGTACAGTTTGCTACTTTCGATCCGGTGGTCATTTCTAACAAAGCCAAGGGAAACTTTATAGAGAGCCTTGTTTTATCTGAAGTCTTTGGTAGTTATTGTCTCAAATCAATATGCTTAAAAACGCTACCTGTTAAATGTGTATCAACAGGAAAGTCGCCTCTTCCAGATTCTATTCAGTTGTTATGCAGCATGATGAAGTCAGCCTGTAGATTATAGAACTTATTATCCCTAATAATGTGTTGCACCAAAAAAAAATCTCTAATATTTTGCATTACATTTATGTTTATAACTGGTATTTTATAATAGTTTTTTAGTTTAGTTATGTCTTTCCTACACAGTTCTGGTAAATTTCCCAAGGGACGTTGCACAAGATCCAGATGCTGAGAAAACATATTGAATAAACACACCACAGAGTAAAGATCCTGTCTGCAAGCAAGAGAAATTGCAGTATTCTCTCAGGGAAGTTGATATGACAGGCCAAAAAGGAAACTGTTCCCAGTTTTCTCTTATAATCTCCTTTTAACACTGAACTACACAAATTATATTTACCATTACAGGGAAATGTAAAAACAGCAAGAAAGATAAGAGCATTTTTTCTGTGCTAGACAAATGAATATACAAATAAAGTGGTTTTTTTCTTTTTTTTTTAGAAAGCCTTCTGCAAGGAAAACAGGAAAATAAAAGCTTAATGGTACTTTGCACATAATGAATAATGCTTTAAAATCTGTTAAATGGACTAATTTTTCAAATATGCAAAGTCAGCTGAATTCTGCAGCTGATCATTTTAATAGATGCAGATGCAAATCATGAGGGAAGTGGATGTGAAATGGGATTTAGCATCAAGCCTAGTCATCAGCATTATAAAAATAAAACTGTATTGGAAAGCCTGAAACTTGCATCTTCATGTATGTGCCAGCACACAAAGTACTTCTGTAAAAGATTATCACAAACCTAAAATATGTAATCAATTATTTCAAGCCCAGAAAGCAATCCTAATGTTTACAAAAGTTCTCTGCCAAAGCAGAGTGGTGGTTTTCTGATTGTCCTTTTTTCCTTTGTTTTTCGTTTATTATTTCATCGCTTTTTCTGTATATAATGTAGAATCTGAATGTCTTAATTAGAGAAATATGTAATTAAAAATTCTAGGAAATCAGTTTACTGTGGCATGCAATTAACTTTGCTAGTAGAGAGAAAAACACCCATGGCATCAGTTTAACTTCAGAGGGAGGAATGGTATAGATATTTACCAAATCCAGCCAATATGATGTAAAAATAATTTCATATAGTTTTGCATTTGACTCTACCATAGCAAATGATTTAAATGATTTTCACGTGTCAAATAATGACTTAATTTGTGTAGAACTAGGTGTACTAAGTTCTTGTATTATTTGTTGTAATAGCCAATCCTATTTGTTTGCTTATTTAAATTCTACCATGGAACAAAGATTAAGCACATTAAATGTATTAAGTACATGTAGCCCAGGTGCTCTTAGTTGCTCCTCACATTTGAACTTTTTCTTGTTTTTTTAGGACTGCCTATCAATATATTTTGTCTCAGAATTTGAACAAAAGGAAAAAGAGATGAAGCAGTAGATCAAATATATCTGAAACTGAAGCAAAAGCCTCAGAAAAATGCAAATGTATACTCAAACCATACCAGCAAAGCATGGTCACTTTTTACATTTACAAGAGGAATTTTAATAATACAAGATGTTTGTATAAATTGACATTGAAAATCACTGCTAGATTTATTTTTCTTCATCTCTTATTACTATCATAGATATACGTTTGCATTTCATGAACAAAAAACCCAAACTATTTTAAATTATTTCCTATTTTAGTAAAACAGGAGACTTCCTGTTTCCTATTTTCCAGGATAATATGCCTAATAATGGGAAGACAGTTAATGAAGGAGAAGTAATTTGAAAAAGAATTAGTCTGTAATGCCTGAAACAAATCTAGCAAAGCACTTAAACTTAGGAGTACTTCACTTAATAGGATGATTATTTAAATTATTGCAATTAAAAGTAACGTCATTCAGAACTAGTAAGTACCTACATACAAAGGCAGTGATAAAATTAAGAACATTCAGCGGCAATTTTTATTAATAATTTCTTGGTATTCTCATAACACAAAGAAATTTCAACTTTGGTCAATTCTTTAAAGATAAGATGCTGCCTGCTTTAAGGGACTGAAATCTGACAAAGAGACAGCAGCTCAAATTGTAATCTCAGTAGAGATACTGACAAACCCTATAGCCTTGGGTGCATGAATTACTTGTGATGCTCATTACTTATCTGTCCCATGGCTTTATATCACATAGGGAGAGTTTTAAAAATATAAACATACACATATATATGCTCCCTAATTAATCAGATTATAAAATACCTTGAAAACATAAGAAGTACAAGTGAGCTATGATATAGAAGATATGATCTACCAAATCACTGGAGTGTTAGAGAAAGAAAGCTGCCTTTTTTCCCCCTTTTCTCTTCCTCTCCCACTTGATCCCCACAGGTCTAGCTCAGAACAGATCCATTGACAGTAATAGGTACCAGACGTTAGGAGATAGTTTCTTGATGTCGATTATACAAAATAAAAATTGAACAATCCCTCTCTTTATTTCATTTATGCATTTATTTCATGTATATCTGCAGAATCAATCCCTTCAGAGAAAGCATTATTTTATTGAACATGAATTATAGCTTTCCTTCATGCCTTTTAGAAATCTAATGGCCTGCATCTTACATCTTTCTTGTGAACTGCTCCAGGAAGCTTTAAATGTTCAGATCTATATGGAGAGCAGACTTCCCTAAAGTCCCAAGAAAGCCATACAGAAAAAAAAGTTTAGTGGGATGGGAAAGGAGTGGAAGGGGAAAAGGTAGAAGTCCAGTGACATGAAAGTAGCTAGCAGCTAGGATTTTATCCCAAACATTCATGCTGTGCTGTCAGGAAGACTATCCATTTCACTTATCAGAAAGAGTAAGAGCTTCATAAAACAGCCTCAACAGCAATGCTAACATTAAATCTGTTAGGTTTCCAGTACCAAAGCAATTAGAAATGAAATATCACCTGTTCTTGTCCAAACCTAGCAGCCTCTCTGATCAAGCAGTGTCCCGGGTTACTGTATGGGGAAAACCAAAGTATGTATCCTACCACCATCTATTACCTTCTGATGAAGTGTTAAGGTGGGTGCAGCACTGTTTCTCTATCTTTGCCATGGCTCAGCCATGATAGCTCCTTCTGGGGGAGCAGCAGCCCCCTCGGGGCTCATCTCTGCTAATGGGCCACCAAGGACCCCCCAGAAGGATTCACAGAATCACATCAGCCATTGTGAAATTCCCCACCCCGGGGGAGGTACTGAACATTCCTGCCTCTTTATAATCTGGGGTTTGGGACTCAAGGATACCACCACTGGATTCCCAGAGGACAAGACATCTCTATCACCACCACTGGACCTCCAGAGAAGGACCAGACCTTTCCAAAGCTCACTGCTTCGACAAGGCCACATCCACCACTCCAATGGGACTGCAAGCACCATTTCATTAGACAGCTACCACCACCCTGACCATCAGGGTACCAGCTCGTGTTCTGACTTCGTCAGTTTAAACCAGTGTTTCCGTACTACTGCCTTCACTGTAATTTTCCTATTAAATTGTAGCTCTGACTTGAAATCTTTCTCAAGGTATTTGTGTGGAGTTCATTCTTCCCACTGGTTTACCTTCCACTCAGCACAAGCAGATACTTAAAAAATTTTTCAGGTTTTCTATTCTGCTTAGTGTGTCTGTCTTCAGAGATGAAACACACACACAAAGAAGCACACTGAACCTACCCTCCCCCCATCTCACACGATTTAGGAGGATAGCAGAAGATTGCTGCTCCCTCTGCTTCATAAATCAAATTTTCTTGGCCAGAAAAAAGATTTATGTATAAACCTGCAAAAAATATTTCTGGTTATGTAGAAAGGATATATCAATATTAGCAAAGCAGGCATTCAGTCTCATACAGAATAGCACAGGGTCAAGAGATGTTTCAATTATTTACATATAAATATATAATACATAGTTCTCAGTATGTGTGGCTTTGGAATCCACAATTCAACATTCTCTATCATAAGTTCTCAGAGTGTTTTTAATTACATTAGATCATAGTTTACCTAGAAGGCAAGTAACTACCCTTATTTTGCAGTAAGAGCACTCAGAGGAGAACCCACAGTACCTAACTTGGCACCCACATCTCAGCTAATGGCTCTAGTGTTCATTCATTTGGATTGTTTAAGCAACAGATGTTTCTTTTTCTTAAATCTTCACACCTAAGGAACATTACATTGCTTGAGCTTATCATAAACACAGAGATTTGCTTTAAATGTTAACAATACTTGACTTTGCCATGGAGGAGTGCTAATTAAAGGAAAAACAAGAAGCATCTGTAAAATATTCTATCATTCAGTTAGAAAGATGAAAAACATGTTACAGAATGTATGGAATAGGGCAACAGGTTTTATTCATGAGCAGTAACCTAGAATTTTGCTTCTTGTGAGCACAAAAATATAGATATATTAGATTTCTGAAAATGCATAATGGTATTAAGTCTGTCTTGGTGTTTTGAGCTCTTTTCAGAACAAACTTATTCCTTAGAAATGCAATAATAAAGGCAGCTATCATACTCCTACTTTACTCCAGTGCTATATTAACCCTAATACTTTAGCTAACTAGAGTGAAATAAAACTCACCTTGAAAATCAAATCCTTTTTCCCATAACGGAGCTCTTTCAGCTGGGCTTGGATCTTTTTTGACTGAAAGTGAGGATAATGAAATCAGGTTTTGAGTTTTTTAAATTTTAAATATTAAAAAAAACATAATGAATTCTGAGAACAGCAGAATCTAGATCAGATTTAAAATGTAGAATGCCCCTCTCCAAATGATTGCCACTTGCTTTTCCAGGCTGACATGTCAAACCAACCAAAAGTACAAGGAAAATGTAAAATGGCACCCACCTAAAGCACCTACTTGAGTCAGTACTATAAAGAATAGCTGTTGGGCTTACACATTTTACACATGAGCTGTTATTAATACTTTCCATGAAGCATAACCTTCAAAGAAAACAATCTTATTCTTAGAAGTAAAAAGGCTCCATAGGCTTACACAGGTCTCTGTAAACATCAGGGTGTTGCAGGTGGTATCCAAAGGAACCAGGTTCTCAGTTTGTAACCAGGCCCCTGAAAACAGGCATAGCTATGCTTATTTATATCAGTTTAAGATGATATTGATTTTGTATATTGTTAAATATATCCTTAAAATAATTCTAGGTAATAGTCTAAATGTTATTTTATTCATGTAAACAAAATATAATAGAAATTGATTTTTTGTACTAAACCAAATTCTCCAAGGAATATTACTTCACCATTTATCTAAGAATCATCTCAAAGTAATAACTTGTTCTTAAGAAAATCTACAGTCCCAACTGATAATAAATTTTCTTGTATTAATTAATGCCAAGTGTTTTGAAGTCTTTGGAATGGATCAGAAGTCTGTTTCACATTTACTGAAAGAGCATTCCATAAACATAACATATTACAGAAGTAGCATATCTTTCATAAGTTGGAATTTTTGGAAAGATTTTCTCTCTTTCCAACTGGTGCAGTCAAATTCAGAGACAGACTTTTGGGAAGACTGAATGAATCAAAAGATAAAATTTTAGAACCTGTTTTAAATGTTTAAATAGTAAGGCCAAAAGGGTTATGATATTCTGTAAAATCTGAAACAAAGAGCCAAGATCAGCCCAGCAGAATTCTTTGTTCTGTGACTTTATCTGCTGCTATTTCATTCAACAGCACTGTCCTCTGACCTGGGCACTGCAATTGGTTGAGCTATGGGATATATTCCACATCACCTAAAGACCAATGAGAAAATATTCACCGATTTTAATCTTCTGAGGGTTGTGTTTAATAAAATATACAGTTTCTGTGATATACAAGGTATCCAAATAGGCTGTAGAGAAATCTAAGAGTTACAATTAAGGTATAACTCTTTTGGTAAATATGAAGCCTAAGTAGTCATAAAACGAAATACATTCAGTGCAGGTCAAAAAGCATGCATATGACCTGTAACTCTTTGTGATAAAGTTTGGTTATTTTGCAGATTTTCTGTGCTTCAAGTGAGAGGACCACTTACTAGAGCCAGACAAATAAAATTACCATTAAACACAGGACTCTAAAATACCAGAATCTGGGAGTATTGCCCTGGCATGTGCCCCTTTCTGTGAACTGGAAACCCCAATGTTTGGACCACTCTGCCTTCCTCTCTCCAGGGCCTTGACTTCTCAGAAAAGAAAATCCAGCCATGCAAAAACTGTGCAGGATCACAGGCATGCTCCCACTGATGCACCTAGACAACAAGGAATCACTGTCTGTGTCTCTGCACTCAGCCTGAGAGACCAAAACGAAGCAGCAGCTTCCCGGTAGGCATTTCTACCCACAAAAGATATTCAATATATTAACTGAAAGGACACTGAGTTCATACATTTGTTATACTTGGTGAGCATAGTACTTAATTAAAAATAGAAAACACGCTGTGTTTCTCTGGCTGGCACAACCTAACTGGCAAAACGATCATAAAAAAAGGATGCCCCGTAGCACTTCTGTTTGTTTCAATGGTAATGTGCTTAATAGCTGTAAATTTGCCAGGATGATTCATAAAGTAAGAGATTCTCACACTTTGAACAACACTCACAATCTGCTGTCTTGACTATTAATTTATGTCTAATTTTCTGAAGATCTCTGACTGCCAGGGCTTGTCACATTGTAATAAAATTAAATTATCCTTAGGCTTCATCCTTAGATGCAAATATTAAAAGAGACATAATCAGAGAAAATATCTTTAAGTTAATTACCAAAGCTTCAAATATGCAGCTAGGTGTGGTGGTTTGACCCTGTCTGGATGCCAGGTGCCCACCAAAGCCATTCTATCCCTCCTTCAACTGGCCAGGGAACAGAAAATACAGCAAAAGGTTCACGAGTTAAGGATAGAGAGAGGTTGCTCACCAATTACCATCATAAACAAAACAGACTTGGCTGGCATTGGCACTGTTGGACACAGGGGAAGCTTCTGGAAGCTTCCCAGAAAAAGCCACCCCAATAGCTCTCCCCACTACCAAAACCTTGCCTTGCAAACCCAATACACTGGGGAAAACAAGCTTGAAACGAGAGGAAAACAGAAAAATATTTGCACACATTGCTGGTTTTTTAAGCAGTAAAAAAAGGAAGAAAATACATCTGTATTCCTACACTGTGACAAACACAGTGTTTGAGAGCAAAAATGGGGATAAAGGAAGATAACAGATTTTGAAAGACTTAAAAAAATACTCCTAACTCTATTATTTCCTGCCTTGAGAATTTATCAGAAACTTGACCTTCTAAGTACTGATCTCTAAGTTAAACGATAGAGACTCCAATGAAGAAAATGAATTCAACCCTAATTATAAAAATTTAATACAGAAGAAATTTTTTATGCTTTGGTTTCATTCTGGCAAGGTGCAGTGACCTTAACAGAAATTATATATGCAAAAAACCCAGACTAAAGTAATGAGAGTAAATCAGATTCACATGTAATAGCTTTTATAAATGAAAAGTTAAATAAAGGGAGTGGTCACATGAGGGCAGGTAGTTCTACACTGAGGAATTTGCCAAAAATAGGGCTTTTGTATCATTTTGTATCACTTGTATCTCTCTCGCTCTTCAGTAGAGGGAAGATTTCTTTCCCTCGGTTTCATAAAGTGACCCTTCTTCCCTTGAAATAATGAAACATTCTGGGAATCAATATTATTATTGATTATTATCTTTCCTGTCTCTATGTTAATTTCAAAACAGGCCTTTGGCAATTCCTGTCTTAGTGTACACATGGAGATCACAGAAACAAAATCAGTTTTAAATCTGTTATAGATGTACATATCTATAGAGTTATATCATAGGCATGCCCAGATGATTTCATTTGTCTAAAACTTAAGTTTGCAACTTGCTTTCTAATACATTTGAGCTGCTTCTTGTGAAGTCACAGTAATGAGTTGGGATGAGAGCACTTTAGGAACACTCACCATATAAACATGATATATTCTGTATTCTGGTGTATATATATATGTATATATATTTATGTTCTTGTGTATATATATAAAACACCAGAACCTCAGGTTTTGTACCGACTTTGATGCAAACTTCGTTTGGGTACATTAGATTTCGAATAGAGAGGAATCTTCCTTACCTCTTCTGCGTGAATACCACAGAGCTTGTTTCCTGACAAGAGCTTGTTTTTGAGGCTTTTGTTCTGAGAGTGAGACAAAATAAAACCAAAACAGTTAATTAGTAAGTGTTACTAAAACACTAAGGGACCCTTTAACTCTTTGATCATACTGGCTTTGTTTAATACATGGATAACATCTTCAAGTCACCAACAAAGATATAATAAGACAAGAGAGATTAATCAAGGCACAGTATCCTCTCACAGAATTCTAAAAGGCATTTGTATTAAAATTTGCTTCAATGGGAACAGCACTGTCCATAGAAACCTTTCCAGAACACTAGCAACTGAAAGCAATTTAGATTTAATTTATTGAGGTACAAAAGGGCAGGAAAAAAAATCCTCTAATCCTTGCTTGGCTTCAACTTCATAGCTCAATATAATTTTCTGTAAATCATTTTAACAACTGAGTAATAGGGCCAAGGTCTCATCACTTGACCTTGATGATCAAAATCAAGGGGTGTTTTTGCTAAATTTCATAATTTAAAACTGCAAGTAATCAAAACTAGTAGAAAGATAATTTTCTGATACAGCATTTTGTGAACTCAATATGTAGGAGTTTTAAATGTCTTTCTTCTCATTTTCAGGGAAAATAAAAAACCTTGACAAAATTAATTCTTCACAGTAATTATTTTTCCACTCCTCACTCTTATTATCCCATAACCAACAGTCAAAGGTAAAGATTTCTCTGCAGTGTGAATATTTTTAAAAATTGGTCAAAATCATAAGTAATCAATAAGCAGATCTACAAGGGCTGATTATAACACACTTAACACTAAAAAGAAATTAAAATAATATGAACACCGACTATTCCTGTGTTAATGAACTGTAAATATACAAATAAAAACAGAACCCACCACATTTCAGGAATGTATTATTACTGAATAGCAATAGCTTTCCTGTACACTGTGCACATGAACAATCTGTCATTAGAGCAAAAAATGCAATTTCTTCCAGTTCAAATTTAGGTCCACATCCAAATGAAACACTGGAAGATTTAATTCCATAATCAGAAGCTTTGAGTTTCTCTTGGAAAAAAACCCTTTTTATTAAAGCAAATGCAAAAAAACCTAAAATTTAATTTTAAACCTCATTTTCACAATTCCAAAATAAGGAGGAGATCTGATATAATTTCACATTTCACTGTTGCTGGCTACCATTCAGCAGTATACACTACTACAGAAACAATAAATTTTTCCCATCTGTTTGACATGGATGCCCATGTTCTCTGATACAACAAAACTAGGATGTTACTTTGAATGAGACAATCCAACAATCCAGATTGTATCTTTCAAAACATGATTTGCAAAGAGCTGGGTGTTGCTCTAGTAAGTGTCACAGTGAATTACTTCTTTAGGTTCTTTGTTTGAAAATTTATCTTGTAACTCACCAAAGAGCAATACCCTATTGTACTAACCACTATAGAAACACAGAATAAGATAACTGGCCCTGAAAAAAAAGGAACTGAATAGCAGATACAAGATGAACAAAAGTAAACAAAATAAAAATCAAAGACATGAAGCACACCTGACTCATCTCCTGCTCACCAAGGGTACACCTAAAGAACTGTGTTGTACTTGTGAACACAAAGTGAAGGTGTTACACGTCTTAATGGTTTCACATAGAAATCAGCATCACCATTTGGGATGATGGTGAAACAGATGTGCCAAAGGCACTGTTTCACCAGGGACTTGCACTTAATTATATCAAGTCATCCCTTTGGTCTGACTAACTCATTATCCTCCAGTCCCTCTAGAGATTATTGATGGTTGGTTCAGTAGCCCTCTGTCCATATTTCAGAACCAAAGTAAGAATGACATATAATCACCACATTTTTATTCATTTATCTTCCTTTTGCCCAGTATAAACTATTTTAAGAAATAACTTTTACTAATACATTAGTCTTTTGTAAGTAATTTCTACATAGGTTATTTTGAGAATACCATGCAGTAACCCAGAATGTGAAAAACTGTTTGGCAACAGGACACACAATGTACTAGACAGTTGTAGCAATTTCCACATTTTATGCCAAATAAACCTAGCTAAATTATATAGTTATACGTATACAGAATTTGTCCAAAACCAAAAGTTAATGAAAATATCTAAAGTTAGGAGATGGACTTCATTTTGGAGATTTAGCTAAGTTTAACAATTTACCAATTCTGCCTCATTATCCAGTCTAGTCACAACAAAAACACCCAGCAGGGTTATCAGAATGCAAGCAAAATAGTCTCGATTCAAATTGAACTTAATGATGTTTTTAGAAATGAGAGCAAGCATTAAAAGTTAGTATTATTGGGAGTCTAATAAGTAGGAGCTTGTCAGAAGTAGATGACAACTTCTTGCCTACAATTTGGGCAATTTTATGTAACTTAACAAATCACATATCACTGTTAAAAACAGCTTTGCATCCTGATAAATAGCACTAATTTTTATAGCAGAATATGAAGCATACCAGCAAAAACATATGAAGTACAACAGAGTTGTTTTTTGTTAAATTCTGAATTAAAATCTTATTTCTTCTTCTGAAAGAAGTCTGATTAGGTACATACTCTGGAAGAACACGTGTCTTTTGCTACAAAGGAGCTATTCGAAGTCAGATTAATTAATCAATGAAATCTTAAATTTACAAAGGCCTATTGATTCAGTACAGAAGTTCTGACTTCTAAGACTTATAAAGATTAAAGGTTATACTCATTTTCCTATTAAGCATTCCTCAAAGAGTATCAACAAGTAAACTAATTAGAATTCTACACAGTTTTTATTGCAATTACTTTATTTGTAATTATGTAGGCGAATGGAAGATCTTGGACATTTCAAGCTAAAAAATAAGGAATGAAGTATCTATAAACATAACTTTAGTAACCAATTAAAAATTATATAGGATAATTGTTTTAATTAGGAAGCGTCTTCTAGACTTAGAATTAAATTATCATTTTGTTCAAAATAAATAGGTATTTTAATGCATTTGAACATCTTAGAAAGCTTGCAGCAAAAGCTGTAAGCTGGAGTATTTGCATGCAATCATATCATGAAGCCAAGTTACTGTTCCACGTAATTCTTACTTTATGAAATGTTTTAGCTCATTTGCACCATTGACACCAGCAGTTTCAGTGCATTCCTAAATTCAGGTGCAAAAATTTCCTGTCAGTGTGTTGGGGGTTGGTTTTCTCCCTTTCCTCTCTGTGGAATTTTCCCCATTGCCATGCTAAGAAGCCTGATGGCTGGGCCCTAGCATGGATGGCTAGTGACAGGGGGAATGGGGGGGAAAGGGGAGGAAAAAACTGTGAGGTCAGAAGCAAGGAAAGGAGAGGGGGAGGCACTGGTTCACCCCATTTGCTCGTGGAGTGGGAGGAGGATGACCAGCCCTGCCACCCCCCAGCCCTGCCATCCCAACACTGGGAGCCACTTTTTCTGCTGTCAGACTGTGAAACGTCTATGTGTGATTTGGGTTATAAGGTGATATCAGAAGTTAAACCATGCACATGTTGTATGTTAAGTGGAAATAGTGCCTGGGATGATTATAAGAATCAGTTTTAAATCAAATAAAACATGGAATAAAAAGATTGTATTTATGCTTGTTAAGAGAAATTGAAAGTGCTTACTTAAGAGAAATGGTAGCTATGTTGGTGTCTTGGTTTAATTGCACAGTTGGGCTTAAAGAGCTTTTGTGGTTACGTCTGTTTGTACAAAAATGAGGAACTTGTGGTCATATTTTGCTTGCATGTAGCAAAAAAATAAGGAAGTTGTGGAAATTCTATTAAGCAAATAACAGTTATATAAATGGCTAATAACTACACATGTAGAAAGAAAAGGTCAGGAAAAAGGCACTGAGGAAGATGGCAAGCCTTCATCCAAAAGACCACTGAAAGAGGGCAAATGACCCCCTAGCAACAACCAACGCCTGTGCAGAAGACAACTCTCAATGTGGAATCAAGGAAATGAAAGAAGGTGGAGGTTATGAAACTCAGACTGTATAAAAAAGCTGGATTTCTGCTATGTGGTGTGTGTTCTGTTGGGGCAGTGACTCCCCTGCACACCCAGCGCTGTTTGCTTGCTGCTTTTTCTGTTCATAAATAATCATTGGAGAGATCATAATTTCTCATGAATTTATAACAGGACCCCGCACTGCTGCCTTCTCACTTCTGCCTGCTATCTCCAAGCACCCTGCTGAGCACCAGGGCTGACACCAGGAGCAAAAAGTCTCTCTTCCATCCCTTTCCCACCTGGGACGCTGCTGCCATCACCCCCAGAGCCCCTGCAGCCACCGGGACCTGCCCCTCCACCATCGGTCCCTGCAGCACAGGGAAGGCTCCTGTGGCCAAGAAGGAACTGGGCTCCTGTTCTGTTTGTTGTGAATTTCATGGTTGTTGTTGTTTTATTTGTCTTGTTAGATATACCAGTAAAGAACTATCCCCATATCTTTGCCTGAGAGTTCCTTACTTCCAAAATTATACTAATTCAGAGGGAGGGGTTTATTAGCTCCATTTCGAGGGAAGGCCCTGCTCTTCCCTAGCACATACATGTCTTTTCAAACCAGTGTCAGGAAAATTAATTAATCTACAAACACCAGAGGTTTATGTCCAAAAAGGAGACAGGGGAGTCCTTTTTGCTTTATTCGAATAAAGGGAGAGGCCATGGGACATTCCCCTGCGATCTCTCAAATTTTTGGAGGACGCAGCCTCCTTTTTATCCTATTTTCCCGGCTGCCTTTCCCTCTCTCTTTCCCCGTGGGCTGAGGTACCTGAGAGGCACAGACTTCCCAGAACGCCTGATACCTGAAATTCCCCTCTAATGTATAACGCTCTCTTTTAATTTTCAATTCTTATAGAATTCATAGTTTTTCCCCTGTTGCTTCTTTCATCTTTTGATATCCCATTTCATTTATCAGCAACCCTACAGTTTGTTTGTAAAGGCAAATAACTTTTTCCATTCATCAATCAGTGCAATCCATCCCATTGTTTCTTTTATTGCACAGTGCTAGTCTTATTTACAAGCAGATCCACAGCTCGTTTGTAAAGACAAATTCGACATTCCTCTCACCAGGACACAGTGTTTGCCTCATGGGCAAGAATCTTGCTGTCTCTTCTCATGCAATTTGTTTTTCCTGTCCTGGTACCTGTGCTCAGTAATACCACACGAGTCCAGAGTCCATTCCTTGCTGTCCACTGTGAGAGAATGAAACATTATGGCTAATGGTTTAACACCGATATGAAGGACTGTGCTGGTTTTGCACATTTGAGATTTGGTGAGGAGGGAAGAAACCACCCACGGGAATGCTTTTTCTGTGTCTGACAAAAACCAATCAGTGATTCATTTTGAGAACTGACAACCTGTTAAACCACTGAGAAAGTTGAACATGCCCTGTGAACACTCATGGTAAAAATGAACAAGCCCAGGAAAAAGCTCTCTTGGTTTCTGGCCTTTGGTGAGAGGTTCTTCCCCCTCCCAGCCTGGTGGCTGTGGGCCCTGGCTGAGGCTGGGCCGTGGCTGCTAACATCTTACCCTGACAATTGATAAAAGATTCGTGTTAATCACAGAACTATTGGGGTTTGTATAAACCAGAATACTAAGGTCTGAAGTGAAGCATGGACACTAGATAAGGGAAAATATATGATTAAATCATTCTGTTTTAAATCACTTTGTTATGAATATTCTGTTTTCCAAATAAGTTGTATCTACTACGAGCTTACAAAATCAGACTTCCCAATAGTCTTTCCTGCCTTTGTCTGAGCAATGCTGCCTATCTCAAGGACCAGACTTCCAGATTTCTCTGGTGGTTATCTACAAAGACCAGATGGTTATCTGTGACTGCCTATCACCTGGAGACTTTGTGAATTTGGATACAGATGTTTATTCGACCACCACTGCTTATCTGGCAAAATTATGACAGCAAAAAACCAAAAATTATTGATTATGATGAGAAACCATAGCACAAGAAGAAGCTTCAAACCAAAGTTCAATAGAGTGTGGAGTGGGCAGTGACCCCTCATGTTCCCTGCTTGCTCTGTCTATATCAAATAAAGCAATCTAAATTTTGTTGAATATCGAGACTTTTGTTTTTAATTTGTAATACTGACGCTAAGCCCTGCCCTGCTGCCAGCCCAGGCAGAAGGGCCCACCCAGTGATGCTGTCCAAGAATTCTCTGCTGTAAACAGCTGTAAAAAGCTTTGGCTGTTTCATCAGTAACAACTCTTCCAGTGCACAATGAGACCTGCAAACCTTCAATCCTCTCTTGAGTGAGAGAAAAGGACAGAGTGAGGACACGAAGAGAAACAGCATGAAGACACCAAGGTCAGTGGAGTAGAAGTCAGGTCCCAGGTGGGAGGGATTGAGGAGATGCCTCACTCTTGTGCTGAAATCCTCTGGTAAGGCTATGGGGAAGATATAATGATACATCAGACTCTTTTTCCCTGTAACTCATTGAAACACATGGGGGGATGAGGTGTTCAAATTGTAGACATGAGCAAAGGCATCCATGCTGAACAAGCAAATGTTGAAGTGTGATTCCATGAGAAGCTTGAACAGAGAGAGATGAGAGTGATGAAAACCCTCTGCCTCCAGGGAAGAAGAGAACCTCTGTTCCCAGAGATGAAGACGACCTCAGAGACAGATGAAGACGACCCTTGCTTCTGAACAGCTCATCCTTAAAAGTGTACCCCATTAGCCAAAGACTAAGCCCTTGAAAACAGAGGAAAGCTTTAAGTTGAGAGGGGGGACTTTTACAGAGTGATCAGATTTCCATTCTCCTGGGTGGCTGATTTGTTGTGACACTGAAGCCACAAGAGAACGGTTTCTTGTGGAGAATTCTCCATAGCATGACAAGACAGACTCCTCTCTCTAAGTGAACTGAAGACTCTTCTAGAGGAGATAAACTGACTGCATTGCTTCTCTACATTCTCAGTGAGAAGGAAAAGAGGGTGTGGGGGGGAGGAGAAGTGTTCTGAAGGTTTTATTCTGATTCTTATTATTCTTTTAGTCTTGTTAATAAAGTTTTTCTTTATACCCTTTAAAGTTTGAGCCTGCTTTGCTCTTCCTCCTAATCCTATCTCACAGCAGGAAATGAGTATATAATTCTAGTGGGTGCACTGGCAATTTGGCCAGTGCTAAATCCACCACATAGATTGGTGCATTGGTGACTTGGTCCTCTTATAAGGATTGGTGAACCAAATTGGTGAACTAAAACCACTGCATAAATTGGTGTTTCCACCCAGTTTTTGAACTGAAACTGCCACAAGGACTTTTTACCCATCATGCCAAAACTGTATAAAGAAGCTGCTGTCACCAAAGCCCAACCCTTCCTGAATATGCCTCCTGACTGGAACTTTGGAGTGGGAGCTGAGACACATAAGGGAACATGAGATAAGATGAAGGTGACACTGGTATCCAATTACCTCTGGTCTAGGTAGAAGAAAACAAGGCTGATGGAGAAGTACACATCCACAAGAAAGCCACACCCAGCTTATGCCTTGAAAATCAGCTCTGGCTGGTTCTGGGAGAGGTCACAGCCCACAGCCTCATCTGCTGAGGCCAGGTTTGTACACACTCCTCATCCAACCCAAGGGGGAGGAGGATAGTTTGGGGTGTGTGGCATAACCTCTGGTCAGAGGCAGTGAACACCTGAAGTTAGGGGGATTAACATTTATCTGATGAATCATACATTCTACTAACAAAAAGCTAAACTTACACCACCAAAGTGAAGCTCCCAAAATTTCAGATGTCATTTTTTGAAGTTAGTTTATCTTGATTCCTGGTCACACAATGACTGCTTTAACACTCTTGTATGACATTTTATAATTTGAAACACCAGTATTATCTATTTGAATCAGCATCAGGATCTAAACCCAAAATGAACAAACTATATAACCTAGACATCATCAGTACAAAGCAATTGAAAGCACAGGACACAAAGTATGTTCAAGCAAAGACAATCGTTTTCTCTCTCAGAAAATTTTTCTCAGCAATTCAATTCAGACACTGTATCTGAGCTCTGACACTATTTCTTTTTGTTGTTTAAAAGATAAATTTGGGTCTGTTTCCCCTTGATAAATAATGCAAATCAAACCATGCTAAGTGCCTGCTCATCATTGAAACATTTCTTTCTTATGTGCAATACATTAAAAAAAAACATACAAACCCAAGAACACAAAAAACCCCTGGACTCTGGTCAGCAGGAGTGTCAGGGCCAACTGCCAAGATGAACGGTTTTCCATCTCCTGTGAAGCCAGAGTTGTTCCTGTGCCTTTAGGAAAGAAATCAGAAGACATCAACAGACTAAAATCACTTAACCAGATTTATCTGATATCACAATGTATTGGTATCTGGTTTGCTTTGGATATTAGTTTTTTTTATTTCACAATGATGAAAAATGTTCTGTATCTCATGAAACATTGTGAGTGCTTTAATCTCGGCAGGGTTGGCTGAGCCCCTCATCTTTCTGAGACAGATAAATTGAGTTTCCAACACTGAAGTTTATTAGTTAAGATCTTTCCAACTGCTTTTCAACCTTTTGTTATGGTCAGTGTAGACACTGACTTTTTGTAAAGGGTGTTTCCCTTGATATCCTTGAGCATGTTTCAGTTTCTTTTCCTCAAAGTTTTTCAATGGCCAAGTGTGTCAAACAGCTGAAAGACTCTGCCCCATCAATGTATTTTAGTAGTGATGATGCATTTATCGATGTATATGACTCTTCAGATCTGTCTGAATAGGAATTCAGTAACAACCATTGTCCTCCTAGCTCTGAATTCCTGGGAAAAGCCCATTTTCACTATGGTCAGGCTTCAGCCTCTCTGTATTCTAATGCATTCGGTCTGTACTGTTATTTAGGATGCAAGTGCAAAATCCAGAAGCTGACAGCCAGACTCGGTAACCCCAGCAAACACATCACATTGCCACTGCTGTAAGCTTAGACAGATTTGGACTGTTTTGTGCATTTTGAGCTTCTTTTCTATAACCTGTCCCCCAGCCTCACACTCTTATGTTACAGGAAAAGGTACTTAAGAGCAAGCTTTCCAAAATAAGCAGTATAGATTTTTTTTTTCTCTGCCTATCTCTGCTAATGCTAAAGGTTTATTTTTTTCTTGTACTTCATGTAGTCCAGTGGACCTGAACAAGCTGATAAGCAACACACAAAAAATATTCTGTTCGAGCTTTTTTTAGCAGGAGGTTTGTGTTGGTTGTGCTTCTGTTTATGTTCCAATCGTTTCAAATGATTGCTCTGGGAAAGCAACTGGTATTTCTAATTCTTTCCATGTCAGATAGTCTAATTAAAAACAGCAGCATATCAGATACAGAATTCCATTGTACAGAATATATACCTGCAATGAAAGGCAATTGCCTATGCCATACAGGGTAATTTAGATAAAAAAGGTAGCAATTCTTTGATCTTCCCCTTTGGTAGCAGTGCCTAAATCCCTTGTGGATGGTCTGCAGGATCAACAAAGCAGAACACCTAGTTAAGTAGATGTTAACCTGAAGGTCTTTTCATGTTTAACATTCGTGAACAGAATGATGACAAGAATTTGGTGCTGCTGAAAAACTGTAGGTTGAGCTTTAAAAAAAAATCACAGTGAAAGCTCTATTAAAGCAGGGTTACAGGAATGAATATATTTGTTTACAGTGTGCTGTAAAAAATATGTAAATAAAATTAATTTAAATATAAAACACATTTCTGACTTTGAAAAAAATAGGTCCTCTATCACTAGTGGAGTAATGGGTCATGACTTTCTACAGCAGCAGGACACTGCATTAAGCAGAATTGTCAATATCTGTCTTAAACCAGAAATGACATATTATGGAAGATATGAAATGACAGTTATGAAAGGAGAAGGGCAGGAGATGACTAAGGAATGCCTGTGGAGTCCTACCATCCAGTTATGCTTTAATTTTAATAGGCTGTGTCTCCTGAATTCTCTCAGTAGCAGCACACTATTTGTTGTTACAGAAATTTTTGGCAAATATATTCAATTTTTAGAAGTTTTGCAAGTACAATCTACAGACATCTAAATTTTATATCAGCTGTATTGAAGAAGCTACTACAGTATCTTTCAATCAGAAAAAAGATATTCCTGAGGCAGCTTTACTGGACTGATTAATGTACTAAATGTATTTTCACCATGCCACAGTCATTCAATATACAGAGCAGTAAATACCTACACAATATGTACTAGATAATACTTTCCTCACAATTCCATCCTGATATGGTCTATCCACACTTAGAGAATACAAGGAGATTTCCAGAAGTGTAATATTTCCATATTAGGATATTCCAGCCCTTTCTACAACATTATTTTTAATTCACAAATCCTATGCAGGCACTATCACCAGTGCTACAATGTTTGAAAGGTGAGAATTCTCTCAGCACAGAGTTCACATCAGGAGGCAATGTGTCTGGCTCCATCTTTGCAATAGATGAAGTAAAAATGAAGTCACATACTCTTATATCTTGATAAGCCAACCATGGGAGCAGTTTACCACAGTAAGAATACAAGCAGCAAAATCATAAGTTAAATCCATGTATCCTTTTCCTAAACAAGATCCAACAAAGGAAATACAAGGACTTTCTACTCTGAACCCTTCAATTCAAATGTTCTGGCTACACTTTGAGCTCAGCTGGTTGGAGCATGGTCCTAAGCACACCAAGGCTGCAGTTCAATCACTTCAGAGTTGGACTTGATGATTCATGAAGTTCCCTTCCAACTTAGAACACTTTGAGATTGTTGTGCTAAGAGGCATGAAGAGTGAATATCACTCACAAGAAAATAAGAATAAATGGTTCATCAGAGAATCCTAGCACCTCCCTTATCCAAAGATCTATACAACCTGATTTTGGAAATGTTTCTAGGAGTTGACCTTTAATATTACCACATTATGTAGCATTGGTGTCCAGAAGCACTAGTCACAGTAGAAATTTTCTATGAAAGGAAACAAAGATTGGAACTTAATCATTTTCTTCGTGGATCATATTTTGTTACAAATGACAACTGAAAGAAGCTAAGCTTCAGGGATAAAAAGTCAGACTCTAAAGATTTAAGACTAGATGACTGAGGAGAAAAAATAAGAATTCAGATCCATTTTGGAATTTTGGATTTAATGAAGAAGGATGTCAGAAATAAGAATTTAAGAGTGTCCTGGGCAGCATGAGGAAAGACACCAGAATGACTGATTACTAATGAATATTTCTGATTTTTTAACAGTGCAGTTAAGTGATAAGACAACAGAAAAATAATATCAGGAAAAATCCCAGCAATCCAAGTTAGTGTTCTAAACATTGTGGTTAAATACCAGTTAAGAAGTTGATTTAATCTTAATTTTTAATCTTCTAATTTGTTAAGGATATATTTTACCTAAATATTCTTATTTGATCTTCTCCTTGACTTTGTTGCAGCTTATGAATGGGAATTTTTAAGCCTTGCACCTGGACGTAAAGAATGAAGAAAGAATAAAAAAAATATAGTGTTCCCTACGAGTGTGGGGTCCAGACACAGCAGATTCATTACATTCCTGTAACTGATGCTTGGATTCTGATTGTCACTCAACAGCACCTGAGAAAATGTGTCCTATGCTCTCATCTCTACAAGGTCAGGAAAACAAAGCTTTTGAAAGTAAAAGGTATTTAATTTTTACTGCAGTTGCTACTGTATCACTATAAATATATCTCACTGACAATCATGATTCAATGTTAATTTTTTCTCATATGTTGTCCCCTAAAATCCATTTCCAACTGACTGAACTACAATTCTACCTTTTCCTGGTCACATTCAATAAAAAAAAAAAGTCACAGAACAATATTAAGTAAATTATTTTTTAAAATGGGACTTTTACTTCAGACGGAGGTGGAATCAATCAATAAACAATACTGAATTCAGTAGAACATGATACCTGCAGCTGCTCCTGCACCCTTCCTGCCCATTCCCCCTTTCCTAGGCAGTGCCCCCATCTCTGACACTTGTGGTGTTTCCTGAGTTGCAGAACCAATGCAGCATCCAAGAAGGGCACAGGACTTTACCCAATTTTCTTCCCAAGCAGACAGGATTTTATACTTAGGAAGAAAAAATTAGTTTTATCTGCAGAGTATGGAAACTGAAGAACTCCAATGTCAGTATCAGCATACAGTCTCAAAGCCTTAGAATTTAACTTCTGCTTTACTAAGGGACATTTTTTGGTTTTTTTTCCCACCATAATTCAATGCAACTCAGTTGAAGTCACCCTGCAGGGCATGACACTCTCAATATGAGACTTTAAGCTGCTTCAGCTTAAGCTCTATTTAATTTAGGCTTTATTAGTGCAGCTACATACAATGAGAATGGGAAAAATTCTGTTTTAGGATGATTTACTCAACATTAAAGTTATAACCACAATTCATATATGAATAGTGCACAATAATTGTTTATATGGTTCTGATTTAAGACTATCCTTCTTAACAACCTCCCTCCACAGTAGTGACAGCTACAGCTAAAATTCATTAATGTTTTTCAAATTTCTGCCACAGTCTAAACAGCATATTGCCTTATATAAACCCCTGCATCAACTTTACAAATACATGGGATTATTGCAATCCCATATACTATAAAGCTATTAACACACCTTAATGTAGATATTCACAGAAATATTATAAAACCCTTCGCCCAGAGGTAATATGTTAAGGCAGTCAGTCACTTCTTGTCAAATGCAATAAAATAGTTAAAAATTGTTAACCAAATGTAATTAAATGGTTTAAATAAGAGTAAATTTTTTTACTCTTCAAATTTCTGATTTCTAATAAGCCTAATGTGGGACAAGTATAGCATCCATGTGAAAAAGCTGAATTACAATTCTCTACTGTTCAGTAGAGAAAGATGATTTTTATAGGTGTACCAGTAGGAAAAGAATAACAAACTTAGAAAATGTACCACACACTTCCATGTAGAAAAGACATTAATTTAAGAAATTAATCCATCATGTACATACATATTCGGAGTTGCACCAAAACAATTAGTTCTAGGTGCCAAATTTTCAAGACTCAAGTTTTTTTTCTAAACACGGGTTAGAAGAGCAGTCAGAGCATTCTGCTTCAGCTTCATTTTCAGAGCAGTTTTGGCACTGCAGTGCTTTGACCTTGGCAGGGTGGCAGATGCCCACAAAGCCATTCTATCACTCCACAGTGGAACAGGGGAGAGAATAAGATGGGAAACAACGAGTAGGTTGAGATAAGGCGGTTTACTAAAGCAAAGGAAAAAAAACAAGTGAAAGTTTGTGCATGCATAAACAAAGGGAAAACTTAATCTCTATTTCCCATCAGCAATCAATGCTCAGACACTTTCTGGAAGCAGGGCCACAGTTTGCAGAGTGGCTGCTCTGGAAGGCAAACATTGTAGAATAATGAATGCCCCACCCTGTCCCTCCTCTCTGCCTTCACTTTTACATCTGAGCCGATGTCCACACGGTATGGAATATGCCTTTGGTTATTTGGGTCAGCTGGCCTGCCTGTGTCCCCTCTCAGAATTTTGATGGGGGAAGGAATGTCAGAGGGACAGTGCTGCTCAGCAGTTACCAAAACTCTGGTGTGTTATCAACATCATTCCAGCTACCAATGCAAAACACAGCCCTGGGAGGGCTGCTAAGAGAAAATAAACTCTGTCTCAGCCAGACTGAACACAGGCACCATTTCCCACAGACCATATGATATGCTAGAAGTGAGCTGCTCACTGTGTAACAGGCCATCTCCAAAAGTGACCATTTTTAAAGTAGCTCTTTTTATCATATTCTATTTTACTCCACATTTTTGTAAGCTTCTTAGTTCTACCAGTGATTCTGCATTTCCAAACTTCTTGATTTCTTTGTCAATAATAAAATCTGTAATAAGAGCATATCTGTTTACATGCCAATCCTTTAAGACTACATTAACACAATCCATATGATGTTATAGCTGCAAGTCTGACAGATATTTTGTGTTATTTGCAGGGAGCACCTTAAGACCTCTATAAACCAGATGATTTTGAGATACCTGATCCCTTTGTGCTCTACCTGGCACTTTTTTCCCTCCGTAGCACAGACCATTTTTTCTTATTTTTTTCCCCAAAGCATTGAATAGTCTAAAAATTGCCTTTCTGTACAGTGTCCTCTCCTGACACACTACATGACAGCTGCTGCATTCAGCTGGAAGGCTGTTGCCATCTATTTGTATCTTAAAATGGCAAAGCTGAATGGCACTAGGGTATATACTGAAAGAGCAGAATCAAATAAGAAATCATTTTTACAGCCACAGAAGAGCCTAAGATTGCAAAATTCACAATTTGGCAACACAAAATGAGGGATTTTGCAATATTTGAAAGAATAAGAGCACCCATGAAGGAAGCATCTTCATTATCTATCTCTTTATATAATCTGTATGCAGATTATTCTTTCAAAACCTACACATAAAATGCTATCAATTATTTAAATACATAGCACATACGAATTTATGAGATTTTTAAAAGCAATGTGTATCAGTGTTTGGAGGCAGGACATAAATAACATATTTCCTCAAGATCATATAATTTAAATTCAGTCAATTTCCAAAAAACTGATAGAAGTGCTTACTTTTAAGGAACTAACAAACGTGGTACAAACGTTTAATAGAAAGCCATTAGGCAGGTGTAGCTTTTGGTTCCTTTTCCACACAGTAGCTGATATTTGGCACCAAAAGAAAGATTCCTTTCAAAATAGATTTTCTAAAATTTGCCATAAATGTGGTAAATATTAGAGAAGTTTGCTTACCTACCTAAGCAAATCATTAACAGTCAGACAGTTTGAATGTTGATTAATTAATGAAGTATTTGTGTTCAGTGAGAGAAAATATTTTTTTAACGGCTGGTCAATAGGATGAGACTGATACGATTTATTAGAGTTTGCAGGCTCAATTGCAAAGCATCCAATGACAACAGGTGAGAAAAGAGAGCAAGGTATTTTTGACTGTAGATGAAGACAACGGAGAGCATGGCCTAAATAACAGGAGAAACTGAAAGAGACATTTCCAATTGTCGTGTTTTAGGAATAGAACTCCACAGTGAGAACTCTCCCAAACCAGCTCACCCCCTTCCCCTCCACTTTCCACTCCAGGAATGGAGTTGGGAATTGGAGGCACAAAGGTGAAAATTACAGATAAGAGCAATTTACTAGAAACAGCAATGAGGTAAGAAAATGAACAGTAACAGTAACAATATTACTACCAGAAGGTATAAGAAAAACAAATTACACGGAAAGTAAACCAGTACCCTACCATTTCAGTCACCACGCTTTTCTCTCTCAAACAGAACCAGAAATGAGAGTCCCCTCTTCAGTACCCCAGTGAGAACTCTCCCAACTAGCTCAACATAATACCAATAAGCATTATTTAAAACATGTTTTATATTTTATTTGGAATTTTGAGATCAATCTGGGCTTGATATTCATGGCAAACAAAACTTAAAAATACATTTTAGGAGTTTGAGTTTTTTAAAATTTTATCGAGAATCTCAGTTCTGAGATTGCATTTCCTTTCTCCTTCTCTTGCTATTAATTTTAAAAGCAAGATATAACAATATGAACAAAGTTTCACTGTGTGTCAATAACCTACAGAACTTCAGAGAAGTACAGAGGTGTGCTATCAAACTAAGCACCACTAGCATGGAGTCAACCATTGAATTCAATAAAACAATATTTCTAAATGCACACAGTCGTTTTCATTTGCTTTCCTGTTCAGAAAATTTCACTGGTGCCTTTTTTGCATACTACAGTAATGTTTTATATATGAAGCCAAATCACACTCTCTTCCAGTATGAAATCTGAATTGAGATGATAATCAAATGTTCCTCTTACCTCATTTTGGAGGTCTCGTATTATTTTGCTCTTCCTTTCCATTTCAGTCTTCAAAAAGTTAATCTACAATTTTAAAGAAATGTTGAGTGGGAGTTGATGAGATGCAATTGTAAAAACTAATTATTTTTTATGCTTTTAAAAGTCTTGGGAAAAAACCAACCACCAAACAAAAAAATTTTGCTTACAACCAAATTGGTATAGGCCACAGTCAAGAATTTGCTAAATCTACAAACATTTAGCATATTTACAAGAAAACTTATAATCAAAGGAAAATTGCTGTATGTAAATAGGGTTACTTTTGAACCAGTAGACATAGTGTTCATTTTTCACAGTTCAATGTGATAGTCAAAGAACAGAGAAGTTTTAAAACAATATTAACTGATTTTCTAACAAAAGTATTTTTTGATTGTGGAAATACTGATTCCACATCCACCCACTGGCTGAGAATGATGCTTTATTCAGCACCTGCCCAGCAATGACATCCACAAATATTGACATTTAGAACATGTATAGATAATAAATATGAAGATCTTGCACAACAGAAAAATAAAGGTCATAATCAGAATATCAGATCAAGATGAATGGGGAGAAACACAATACAGCTACTTATTGTGGTTATTTTGTTTTTTCAGCTGTTCAAAGGAATTGCCAGCTACCTACCATTAAATACTGAAAAAAATAATATACTGACCTCCATTAAAGAGTGTTCCCTTTCTTAGATGTAATATTCCTTCAAGGCACTTCACTTCTAGCTATTAATATGTATGAAATAATTAAAGAGATATAATACCAAAATTATTATCTCTACATAGCTTGGATCTCTTAGGGAAGAGACATTTAAGACAGCCCGGTGCTATAAATTTATCCAGTAATCTATGTTAGTTAAATTTTCTTCATTACTATTCACATACACTTGCACCTTATATCACTGATATGGACGTCTTAAATAGTGCAAACATACCAATTTAGCTTAGCTGAATTTAAAAAAAAAATTAAAATATATTTTTACATCACTTCCTTTTCCAAAAATAACAGAAATACTCTTTAGGAAATCATTAATTTTTGCATTTATATTATAACAGCATTTTAAGGGTCTTCTATTAAGTCTCAAGCAAATGAAGAACCACTTACTCACAAAGTATAGATATGGAGAGTTACATGGGAGGAATTTATATGGCTTGTCTACTAGAGCCAATAAAGGGATAACTTTACCCATCCATTGAAGTGTATCCATGTATATAGATTCAGGCTTTAAGGCAGATCAGCCTGTATCAGACCATTTGCATGGTCTTCTAGTAAGTGTCAAGGACAAGACATAATATAACTTTCCAGAAGAGATGTAAAAATGCTGCTTTCACTCATCAAATCCCGATAGTATAATAAGCAAGAATAGACATTTATGCTCAGCACTCAATTAATAGCGAGAAAAATAACATTCACCTCTTTCTATATGTTGTCTGCCTTTAATTGCTATGTGGCTGCAGTTATGACAATACATAATGAAAATATATTGTCCTAAGGGTGAACTTTTCAGTACTAAGCAAGGACACTGCTTCCATATCCTGGAGACAGTCATCCAAGTTATTCAGAGCTTTGTGTGTTTTGGAGCTCATTATGTTTATTAAAGACAACAGTTTCCATCCAGTGGCCTTTACTCACAGCAGTTGGTGACCTCGAAATGTTTAAATTAAATTTTCCCCCATCAATATAGAGAATGCTTTAGCAGATGGTAGAGATCTAATTCTAAGAGTCAGGCAACAGTAGCTATTCATGACAGGATGGAAAAATCCCAATATAACATCATTACTGCACAGCCAAGACTCAGCTGTAAGCAGTCGCTTACATCCAGACTCCTTGTACCTTGTTCAGGACTAAAATGAGCAGTTAAGGTGAAATTCTTTCATTCAAACTGTCCCAAGACAGACTGCTACTGCTCTTTGTCAGTGCTGCAGGTGCAGGACACAATCCAGACAGGCAGTGCCCACTCCTGTTAAGGTGCCCCAGCCCAGCCCTCAGTGTGGTTACTGCTCTAAAGGACAGGAATGTCCTTTTACTTTCCTCAAGCCTGAGTTGCTGCTTCTATCCTCAAAAGGTTTTGTTACTACCTAGCTGCAGCTCCCTGCACCAGCTAGGGGTGGTGCCCACCAACACTTCAGCAGCTTTTCTAGTCTTAAAGGGTCAAAAAATGGATATGCAAGCATAATAACATTGATATCTCTGCTTCTGATGAATCATTCATGCAATGCTAGTGAAAAGCCTTGCCACACGTTGCACAAGAAGACATGAATGTAAAGTCTAATGTATAGCTCTTGTGTCTCCTTTGTTCTTTTGTTTTGGTCAAAGTCCTTGAGCAATTTCCCGGTTATTTTTCATTTAATTTGACTTAATTCTGAATTCTTACTTACACTTTTACATTGACCTAATAAGGAGCACTTTCAGGCAGGTGTTACCTGTTGAATTTATACAGCCAATTAACATACATATAGTAAGCACTGTACTGTGCCTCCTTGGCAAGTGCAGAAAATAAATATGTAATTCCACCCTTCCCCCTCACACCAGTGCTTTATTAGTCTTTGTGAAATGTAATTCTACTTTCATTTACTCTGATGAAAATCAAGATTTACTTCACCAAGTCAAATAATATAAAATGTGCTTAGTTTGGATTAGAAACAAGTTTCACAATTCATTAAATTAGAATTAAATTCAAGCTCCCATCCTCTCGCTAATCTTGCATTAAAATACTTAGACCTTCTTTCATAGATTTCACATTGTTTTCCGGAGAAATGTGGAAAACATAGAGAAACCAGGTAAAATATAACCTTGTGTGTCAGTAATAGTATCTATCTCCATTTCTATTGCAATTTTCATCTGAAGATCCTCGGGCACTTTTTGAATATTCATTCAGTCTCACTGTATTGTTGAGCTTCACTACGTACATTGTACCCTGAGGCATAAAGAAGTAAATGTCACAAACCAAGGACACAGTTCTGATTTCCTTTGAATTATTAGCAAGTTTAATATGCTATTAGTGGCAAGTACTGGAATACAGCTCGAGAATTCAGATTCTTTAACCATCTGCCACCACTCCAAGCCAGGCTCTGTTGTACACTCAGCAGCTTTTCCTGGTTTCTACACCAGGTGATATTTTGTTCACAGTTAATGGTAGATATTGTTTTGTGTAGAACAAATCTCTTGTTCTTCAAAGTGCTGGAGTAGGACTGCATGTACACAAGGCATTATTGCTCAAACAAAAATAAAGCTATATAAAAAACTATAACTACATATATATAAAACTATCTGTAACTATATACATATATAACTATATAACCAATACCAACAAATCCATTCACTACATCTGAGATTTATGTAATCCACACCTCAATTAGTCTTGAGTATCAAAATCTAATAAAGAGATTCAATAATGAAATATGTATTCCACTTCCTTTGGTAGGACTAGAATTCATTGTGCTGATAAAGTCAATAGGAATGCATTCAATGCACCTGAAAAAATGTCATCTTTCAATAGTGTGTTCTGAATACTTATCAGAGACAGCTAGATTTTTTTTTTTTCCTATTTCAGAACTATATTGAAGGAGGTGATTCTCCCCGCCACCCTGCTCTTGTGAAACCCCACCTGGAATGGTGTGTACTGTTCTGGTGTCCCCAGCACAAGAATGACATGGAACTGTCAGAGCAAGTTCAGAGGAGGGCACCAAAGCTGATAAGAGGATTGGAACACTCCCCTATGAAGACAGGCTGAAAGAGCTGTAGCTGTTCAGCCTGGAGAAAAGAAACCTTAGAGCCTGGAGACCTTAGAGAAACCTTCCAGTATGTGAAGGGACCTAGAGGGAAGCTGGAGAAAGACCCTTCATCAGGAACTGTAGTGACAGGACAAGGAGTAATGGCTATAAACTGAGAGAGTGGACATTCTGTTTAGGTATTAAGAAGAAATCTTCCACTGAGCTGGAGGTGAGGCACTGGGACAGGCTGAGTGGGGAGGCTGTGGATGCTCAACCCTGGCAGTGTTCAGAGCCAGGTTCAATATGGACAACCTGATCCAGTGGGAGCTGTCCCTGCCCATGGCAGGGGAGGTTGGGATTAGATGATCTTTAAGGTCCGTTCCAACCCCTTAACATTCTATGGCTCTAGGATTCAGTACAGACAATTTTTAGATTTTCTCAGTACAAAAGCATCTTAAAACAAGTGCAGTTTATTTCGGTTTTTTTTTTTTTTTTCTGGATATATGCTGTTCTGGCTAGAAAGACCACCAAAATATGCTATCCTTTTCTAATCCAATACAGCTTTCAGATTACTTCCTTTTGCTCCTGAAGAGGATAAAAGTTCTTTTGCGCTAGACAAAAATACAAGTACTAAAAATACACTAATTATATGTTGTGAAGTACACAAGAACAAAAAGTATCTTTACTCTTCAGACTTTTGAGCAACAAAGGGAAGAAATGTGTTTTCAAAAGTCAGATTAACTGAAAGAAATCTGTAAAAGGAATCGTTTGGTCCATAATCTATGCTGTTTCTAATCAGAAGGTAGGAAAACACACTCTCACATTTTGTTCACCAAGGGTGTAAAGCCATGTACAAATCATAGTCATATGAAATAAGGCATTGTAAATATTTTTTAAATTTAATAATTACATTTAGACCTCTGTCTTGGACAAACCCTTGCTTTGTGACCCTGAAAGACAGCAAAATCTTAGTAAATAAATCAGTAGTTATCCAATATAAAATATAAAATAGATGTATAAACACTTCTAGCAGTTTGTTTTCAAGTCCAGAGTTCAAATCATAAGACACTAAGATTTGAAGGAACCTCTAAACATTATCTAGTCAGCTAGTTGACTAGAGTTTCACTCAGTTGTGTCCATGTTACAGGAACATTACTAACCAACATAGTATAACTTTCCTTCTTTCATCTTAAACATGATTCTACTTTTTTTTTCCCCCTACAGTAGCAAAATTGGTCTATTTATGCTCCAAAACATTTCACTGCTACATGAAAGTCAAAACAATTGTGCAGTTTGTCCAGAAACAGAATTTCCATAAAACATGAAATCTTAATGGACTTGATAATACCTTCTATAGTGAAAATTAGTTCTACTATGGTCAAAATCAGACACTCTATTATCTATCTTGTTGCTGAAAATCCATAGTAATTCCTAAAAAGTCAATGGATGTATGACAGTGTATATTAGTATAGATGAGACACAACAGTCCACAAAGATCATCTCACCAGGGACAGGACTTAGGCCTAAATTTCCTATTTAAAGTCTCCAAAAGCATATAAACACGCCTAAATTCCACAGAAATAAGGGAAGATGGGGATCTTAATATTTTAGAACATTAAAACTTTTTCCAGCTCCTTTCTTCTGATGCTTGCAGAGTACGAACACTTATGTGAAATCCATTCATTTTTTACAACGTTTTTTCAGCTAGTAAATTCTCAAGGCAAGACTAAGAAAAAACAGAACAACAAAAATAAGGAAAGAAAGACAATCACTCACGGTAGCCTGCTGCTTCTCTGCTTTCTCAGCTGCCTCATTAAGCTGCTTTTGAAAGGCTTCCTGGAGAGATTTCATTTCCCTAGTTTATTGAAAACACAGAATACAAACTTCAACACAAGTGTTCATTAGGAATTAATTCTTCAGATTCAAAAAATTAGACCTTTAGTTATTCAGAGTAGCAAACAGATGTACTGTTTCTATGAGTCTTGCAAATAAAATCATAATGACTCCATGAAGTATAGTGCCAATGCAAACAAAAATTATCTATGATGCAAAGGGGCCACTGTTTATTTCTACTGAATGGTCTGCTATGCAAAACATCTGCCAGTGCATAATTTCTAACAAAAATAATTGGGACCAAAAAAGTGAGGAAAGTGGCAAGGGAAAATGCACTGACATAGAGACATGCTTTTATCTATAAGAACTAGTTAATATCTCTTTAAAATAAACAAATAAATCATGCTCTGATAAAATTCAACCTCATATGGCACTTTCTAGACATAACGAACAAAAAATTCAGTAGAAGATTCTGGCATTAAAAGAAAAAAGAACAGGATAATTGCTTGGATTAGGCTTTATTTGAATCAAGTGAAAACCCTTTGCATTATTGATTCAGTCAGAGATTTTCTCCAAATTGCAAGAATTTTCTACCCACAGCATATGACACACTTTGGAGTTGTAGCAAAGTAGTAAAATGCCATATATCATAAGAGCTATAGAGCTTTTGGAGGGTTACTGCTCGCATGGATAAACTCTCAGTGAAGATCAAGCCAAAACTGGATTTACACACAGTAAAACAGTAATTTAACCTGTGAAAACTAAACTGGATGGAAACCACCTAATTTTAAAAGAACTTGCTACCTGCTGGATCTTTTTTTTTTGGCTGATAACCCCTACTACTTTCAACAATTTCGTCAACACTGGTACAGAACAGATTTAATAGAAAAAGTGATTGAGCAGCATGAAAACAATATACTACCAGCACTAAGAGATGCCATCATTTCAACGTGTTGATGCACAGGGAGAATAAAACTGGGGGCATCATAGAAAGCGAGCAAGTTTTATTGCAGTTTGGGAATTACTGAAGAATTTGCACAAAAAGGAATTTATAAAATCAATTTTGAAGTCAGCAGAACATTTACTTACAAAAGCTGAGATTCTAGTGCTCTGAACTTCACTGTATCACCCAGCATTGTAAAGTGTAATCAAAGTGGTGCTCAGATCAAATGCAGCTCGTGTTTGTTCAAAGAAAGTTCATAACATTAATACTGGGATATATTTTGAATTTTGGCTTCAATGGAATAGATTTAAGCATAAGACTGTGTTCACTTTTCTTCATTTACTGCAGATAAAACACGGCCTGAGGACCCTGGCAAATAAACTGTGACCTTTCCTTAGCGAAATTTTATGAGAAAGATTCCCTGGCACATTTTTAACACCTCTTTCATACAATGAACTTCTACACCTCTCTGGAAATGAAATCTTGTAAGTCTATAAACAGCTGGAAACAGGAGTAGCCCCAAAGCATTTCCTTGTAGTGTACAGCAAAAACCTTTTATTTTCTGAACGATGGAGTGCTGCCCAGCAGGAGATTGCAATGATCCACTCTTTATTTCTGGGAACTGCTCCTGTGCAGTATAGTCAATGACTGGATGCCTTAGAAGCAAAAGTCAAAATGTAATTTTGGGTGGATGTTGAGAGACAGCAAGTGGTGATTTAGGGAGGAGATTAGGAAGAATATTTGAAATATGCAATAAAATTTTCTTTCAGCGGACTCAATTTTCCCATCTGCAAATAAGGCCTATTTACTAAACAGTCTATTAATACTTTCAGTCAATTCATGTCTCAATTTCAGAAAGGAAAGTTGCACATCAATCCAACCACCACAAAACTGCATTCATGTATGATGGAGGATTTCGCCTGTGCAAAGGACAGCTATGATGCTGAGATTCACCTTCAGTCACATCCAGGCCACCCCAGTATTTAAACAGGACACTAGCTAAAGTTTTACCTTTATAATTTAATATATTTGTCTGGAATGCCTGAAAGATTGTTATGTATCACAGTAAAAAGAAGAAATTCTGCTGGTATTGCACTGTGGACCTTATATATTGGGTATTTTAAGACATGAAGGTCATTTTCTGACAAGGTTTCTGTGTAGCAGTGCAATTTCATATGGACTTCCATGTGCACTTCTACAGTGAAGGTAGATGTAAGACCATGGAACAGTCTTACATGGAATTTAATTATTGCATTTTTAACAATGAAGGAGGCATGAACTTAACAGTTTCTTACTAATAATTTTTCCTAGGGAAAAAGATGAAGTATAGATGCACTCATCATATACTCTTTTTTCCAGCAAAAGTGGTCACTATATTAGTTACGTTTTCTTGTTGTTAAAATTGTATTGATGTTGCTATTTGCTGGTCTGAATTTTCAGAATTAAGAGACACAGAATGATGAGACTTACTTGCAATGAAGCACCAGGGAAATTGAGACTAAGGACTAGGCTGGGACCTTGCATTCCCAGCCATGGGAACTCGTTTTTAAGTGTTCAATGAATAATTTGAAGTTAATACTTTTTTCTCCTCCTAACTCCTTTCATCACAAATATCCAGTGCAAGTATTCCTGTTTGCACATGGATTAGTGATTTTGAGTATCTACACACTTAAACATTTAATTAAGAGGTTTGAATAAATGTCATCATCTCCAAACTTAGAGATTTAGATACTTCAGTTATTTAATTTTCAAAAAAATACTGAATTTATTTTTAAGGAATACTTCATGACTAAATCTTCCATTAAAATCCAAAATGTCTTTCTTTAGCAGATATCTCACCATACCATTTTAGTACATTTACCTGTCATACGTCCAATATCAGCAAATCCATCATTTGTTTCAAAAAGAGAATTTTTCTTGCCTTTATTTTACTGTTACAGTCAGCAGACTCTGGAATAGAGCAGTGTTTGCCTATATAGTAAAAGGAAAGGTGGAATTTGCTAGTCTGACAGTTTTTAGTCAGGAAAAGAAGTGAGAGTCTTACCTTTGGTTTTGGCCCAGTTCCAGAAGTTTCTGCACATCCTTTTTGGTTGATGTTTCATCATTTTTTAAAGACTGATAGCAACAAAAAGAAACTCCATTAAAGAGATCTTTTTTATTATTAATCTCTGAAAGTATTTGGCCCTTGTTCATAAAATGGTCCTGGTGAATTGCAGACACTTAAGAAAACAGGAAGAATAGTCTGATTTTTCTTTTACTGGAACTCAAACACAGTTAAGTGTACATAGCTGTGTATTTTTCAAATACTAAATGAGAGCTAAATACAATAAGCAGATTTAGAAACAGACAAATGAGTAAAACCATTAGAATTTTATGACCCAGTAAGTGTGTATATACAGAAAATAAGACTACAGCTCTTTGCCCATATCAGGATTTCTGTAGTGTCGAATCTAAAATATGTCACAGTGTAATTTTGCTGAATACTACCTTCAACTGTGTCACCTTCTAAAATAAATTTGCTACAAGGAGAAGCATATTTCTCTAAAAAGTAAGAAAAAGCCTACAATAACAGTGATAAAGCACTCAAAACCCCCCAAAATTAAACCTAACTCCCAAACCAAAAACCCCAAAGATCAAAGATAATTAAAACCAGAGAAATCTGGAACATAAAACAATATAACATAATAATATAATATAGCACAGCACTGATACACACCACTAGTATTCTGTGAAAAGATAGAGTGCTTCCTCTCCCTTCATTTTTCCCAGCTAGCTTACATCAATGAAGATAAAAATGTATTGTCAGAAAAATAATTTCCTTTAAAATGGCATGAAATACCATGAGAGACGAATTTTAATTGATAAAGAGTCTAAATGTTTTCACCAGACCAACAGACTCTACTGGGAAAAGACAGGTGCTCCCTCAGCTGAATATCTGGACCTCAAACCCAGGGCAGCATTTTCAATCTAGTTTTTCATCTGAGGAGCTGATTTGAGTTCAGAGTTAATCTACTGCCCTTTCAGCCTAACCATGACACCCAGAAGGTAAATGCAGAGAAGTCTCAGGCTCATCTAGCACAGTTTGTCAAGTGAATCATAAAGCAGTGCCCTGCAGTAAATCCAGTCAGACTGTGTAGATGGCATGTCAGAAAGATAAACTGAGCACCTAAATTGAGTGTATGGAATTCAGCAGCAAAGATCCAAACTGCAACAGCAAAGAACATCCTTTGCAGTAGCTGCCAGTGTCAGCTCCATTAATATTGCATATTTCTTGTCTTTCCTTTCTTTTTTCTTTATTTTCTTTATTTTTATTGAGTTGAAAAAGGCCCCAAGACATTAGGATGAAATTTTCCATGAAACCATCAGGTTTATGTTAAGTAGATCAACAAAATAAACAAAATAATAATTATTCACATATTTAATGATTTGAAAAAACACATTTTTTGTAATTAAGAGACACCAATAAGAAAATGTTGAGGTAAGTAATCCTACAGAAACTGAGGCAGAGTCTAACCTGGAGGTTTACTTTAATTCCCTGAAGTTCTTTAGAAGTCTTTAAGAGTTGCTGAAGTATGTTGCTCCTCTCCTTAAAGACTTCTTTTAGCTGTCTTTCCAGTTCTTCATAGCCCTGTCTAACACAAAGAATAAAAGCATGAGATCATCTCAGAACATTAGCCAATGCACCTGAAAACATATCTTAGTTCATCCAAATTTAATTCATTCCAGCACCCTGTATAGATTTCAAACTGGACTATGCCCCCTTGCTCACCTATAGAACTTAATTTTTTATAATATAGATAAATACACGTTTCACACACTGAAATGATGTTCTGATTCTGAGTGAGTAAATTACCAGATTGAAACACTGCAAATAATGGATTGTCTGTGATGAACAGGACACAAAGGGATGTATTTAGCACGCCTGACAGTGTAAGATTTTTCTTACCTTAAACATATACTATACAAGAAAGAAAGCAAAACTTTGGAAGTATGAAGTTTTGAGACATCAGTAATCTGAGGTGTCGTGGGTAACCCAAAATGTTGTTGTATTCTATCCCTATGAAACACAGGACTCCTTTAACACAAGCACCTTGGTATAAAGTATAGATTAATAAATGTTAGGTGTTAGCAGTGTTAGCAGCTGTGCTAGATTGCAACTGCTTTTGCAAAGCAAGGAGCATACAATGATAAGAAAATAGTCGATGCTATGCCTAATGCTAACTGCTCTCGGAGAAAAACAAAAAACCAAGTGGACTAAGATGATAAGGGAAAGGAATGTGAGCGAATGGGTTTGGTAAATCACTTCTTCTGCACGACAAGGGCTCAACCTGCGTGAGAGAAGCAATAAGGAAGAACGCCTACTAACTGCTGGATTTATGATTAATAGAAGAGCTGTCACAAAGGACAGAAAAATGTAATTAAAGAGTTGGAGCATAATGCATAATTACAGATGAAATACAACTGATGTAGCTGTGGACACACTGTTAGAAAGCTAGCAAAATTACAACCTGAGAAATATTTCAGGCTGGAGCTTTTCAGCTTCATTCCCAGGCTGATAAGCTGGTTCTAGCATCAGCTGGGGAGAAATTCTCCCAGGATAATAATCCGGTCAAAACAGAATGGAATCCAGTGAAAAACAAAATAAAATTCACAATAAAGATCAACACCTAGTGTTTTTATGTGAGACACATTCTAAAGTACAGTCTCACGGATGTTTTTCCCAATTATCCAATGAGCTACTGTCCTGTCTTAGCTCTCCATAATATGCTTTAAACACAGGCTGTCTGTTAATAAAGTCAGCCTTTTTTCCCTAAAGAAGTCCATGTGTGTTGCTGTTCTTGCTGTCCCTTTTTCTCTCTCTCTAACACAGTAACCACATATAGCAATGAAGTGTGTAAGAATACAAAGTAGTTAGCAAAAGCAAAATAGGTGTGATGAATGTATTAGATAAGAATAGTGTGCCATGTTTGGAACTGTAAGCTAAGAAAACCACAAGTTATGGAAGATCCCAACCCCTAAAGACTGCAACTTTTAGATAAACAAACAAACAGGGCAGATGGCAAACTTGTAAATGTATAAATAACTGCTGTAAGATGAGCATGGCAGAGACACCATGCTCACATGGAGGTGTGGTGTTAACCTTGGTGCCTATATAACTTAGGTCAAAGTTACAAGGTGTTTATATAACTTGAGTTATAAAACATCAATATAACCTGAATCATAACTTTCTACACTTATATAACTTGAATATTTTTATATATAACCTGTAGCTTTTTATACTTATATAACTCGAATCATGGTTTTTTTATACCTGTATAACTTGATAAAAACAACTATTTAGACAATGTGATGCTAGTGTATGGCTAACTACTTGCTTAACGCTGAATAGACAAAAGGAAAAAAAAGGCAAATTAACCAGATAGATAGTTTCTGAGATAGATAAGTAGTACTAAGGAGAAATGGGCAAATGTAAAGCCAATTAGCCACAAAACAAAGAATTTAGACTGGTTAGTACTAGACAGACCAAGGAACACCATAACTGCACATGCTCTGAAGACAAAATTGAAAAGTTCAGATATGAAGAAGATTTTGGAACCCTTCATCAAAGACCCCCAACGACCCCTGAGCTGGGGAGGCCCAAGTGCAGTGCAGAAGAACGATCTAATAACCACGAGATCAATGCTATGTACATTAGTTCTGGTGTGTATATGACGATGTTATATTGACACAGGAACACTCAGCAATTCTTACTGTATAAATATACCACAGCACTTGACAGAGGTGGCTGAGTTAGGAGGAAATATCCCCCTTACCTTAGTGCTGCAATAAACAAATACCTCCCCATGGACACCAGTCTATGGGGGTTTATTTCCAGCCTATCTTTGGGGCATCAACCCCCTGCATGCCACAGGCTCCCCCCAGCCAGGCCAATACTGTGGAGTGGAATTCTTTGAATCATGAAGTTTAACTCATTCTATAATTTCTTTTCACTTAAACCCCACAGTATAAACTAGAACTGACAAATAGGCTCAGTGGAATCAAACCTAGTTATTAATTAATGGATGAGTAAAAGCATTCTATCCTTTTCAAAAGGGAACTTTTACTTGGAATGAAATGTTGTATTTTAAAGTTTTTATAAAATCCCCAATGAAATAAATCCAATTCATATTGCTTGAGGTTAAATGAAACACAGACCTAGCTCCAACATTTCATTTCAGAAGAACAGGTAAACTTTACAATTAATGCTAATGCAACATACTTTTTAATTTAAAATTGTTATTTCGAGAAAGACCAAACAGTGAATGAAAACACTTTTTCCTTTTGCAACTTTATTTTTTTCTTTCATGCAGTACCTCTGGTTCCAAAAAGGGGGGGAAGAAATATCAAATTTGCAGCACAAAAGTTGTATTTTACTAGGAGATTCAAGACCTTGAGGTTAACCACAGACCTTAACACCAATGGACTTTGAATACACACTTGAGCAGAGAAACTTAGGAAAGCAAATTAAATGTCTTGTCCAATATCAGTGTTGTTTACTTCAGCAATTGACAGCTCACAAAATATGACAGACTCATGAAAAAAGAAAATTATTCTACATTAAATGATACTTTCAGTAACTAGAAATGATGAGAGTGACTTGAATTTCATAAAATAACTAAATAACTGGATGTTATTAAAACCTAAGTTCAAGGCCAGCTGAATAGAGTTTTGAGTATCCTGGCCTAGTGGAAGGTTTCCCTAGCCATGGCAGGGGATTGGAATTGAAGTCCCCTACTAATCCAAACCATTCTATGATCAAAAACAACTTAGCTCCAATAGAGGTAATGCAGCGAAACTCATATAGGTTAACAGGAAAATCTATATGCCAAAATTATGGACCTTCCAAATTTAGCATTATTTACATGGAAGGTTTGGTTCAAAGGCCATCACTTCCATTCCTTTTTAAACAACAGAAAAATGTGTGTTAGTCCTGATGGTCTCTTTTTGCTATTGATATGTCGGGCTTTTGTTTTAAAAAAATTACATGCTGGTGGTAACAATAGAGTTTTAGCAATCACTTTGAACTTCCATCCTCTTTCCCCCAGAAATGCTTGAGCATTTAATGGTCATCTGTCCATCCCAGGCTGCCCCATGGGTATTCAGCTGCCTGATAATTAGCAATTTGCAGAAACAAGGAGATTTCCAGAACTTGAAAATTTAATTTAATATAAATTATGCATGCACTTCTCTTTTCCTTCATATTATCTTCTGTGACACACTGTGCAGAGAGCTGGAGACAAAAAAGCCAACAGCCAATATACCACAGTGAGTCACAAATCAAATCAAACCCTCAGAACTGTTTGTGTCAAAGACACAGAAGGAACTTGCCACAAGAAAAGCCACTACAGCAGAAACTTCAGATAAGCACAGAAATGAGGAATTCACAACAGGAAAGTTCTAATTCCAGGCCTGGCAGAGGTGAGATCTGGTTAGCACATCCTGGTTAATGCATCTGGACAAAAATTTCCACTGTGGCAAACTGTGGAAAGGAAGCCACTGTTTATAAACATATTACCCCAAGTTTTGGGACAGATGTCACCTGCAAGCACCAGTGGCAATCAAAGTACCCCTGTAATTATTTCTGGGGCCTTCCTCCAGAGGACTCTGCATGATGCACAGTGTAAAACTCCCACTGGGGAGGGAGCTGGGCATTCCCACCTGGATGCACCTTCACACACTGAAATCTTTGTTTCATGGGCTTCCCCCACCCCTGATCAAGACAGTGAATATCACTTTTAACAACAGATATTGAAATTGCAGCAATCAGGTTTTCTTACTGGATCCACAGGTAGTGATACCTTTTCTCCCCACTATCTACTCTTAGACTTTCTTTTTCTTTTTCTTAGACATTTTCTTAAATGATATCTTTATACTTTTATATTGCTATATTACTATATATAATAATAACCAAAATGGTTACAACCTCCTTCCCATTGCAACCAAATTGTATATTTATACACATATATATATATGTATGTATAAAATTGTCATTCAGTGCTCTTTCACTCTGATCTGCCCCAAGGGATACATTAGTAAGAAGGTCAGTTACCCTGCCTTCAGGAACGAGCTGCAACACTATTAGAGGATTTATTTTTTTTTTAATACCAATGAAGATGCAAGACAGAGTGATTAACAATTAGGTCTCAAAGGTTTTCTGTTTTGGGCAGTATTATCTCTGATATGATTCTGCATTGTGTCCAAGAACAGTACCCATATATTTGAATACAGTTAAATTCAACTCTGCACTCATGTGATAACCAACAAACCCTCAGATCAGGCCATTTGTTTTGGTCACCTCAATTTCTACATTGAGAACTTGTGTAATTTAAATCAACAAAATGCAATTCAAGTGAAAAAGGGTAAATTTGTAAATACAGTGATCTAATCATGAATCGCTTAGATTATTCAAGAACTCTCACATTCTCAACAAAACTGAATATATCTTCACTTTTAGACTTCCCAGAAACCCTCAATTAACTAGATGGAAAAAGACCTTCGAGATCATCAAGTCCAACCTATAATCTCACATCACCTTACCAATTAACCATGGCACTGGGTGCCATGTCCAGTCTTTTTTTGGACCCCTCTGGAGTGGTGACTCTGTGCAGCCCATTGCAGTGCCTAGGGAAGGCAACTGCTTCAGGATTCAGCTGAGTGCCCAACAGGACCCTTCTCGGGAGGTAATCATAATTGACAGTCATCAGATGCTGTATTAAAAGCTGCATCTGACAAGGGCAACATACAACTCATGTTTATTAAAGCTGACTGAAACGAGATTTGGCATTATTTAAGCCCTTTGGCAAGAATCAGTTTTTACTCACTAGCAAGAATATAGATCAGCAACTATATGGAAATTACAACAAAAAAAGTGGATAAAAATTATTTTGAAGAAAGATTCCTGACTCCTTGTAAGACTTGCTTGTAAATTTAACACACTGTTTTTCTGAATGGGATGATTTGCAGAACTATCAGTTAACTCAAAGCAAATGTCATCAGTTCTGCTAAAGAATCTGCTAAAGTACCCAGGTCTGTGTGGCTCTGAATGGAGAAATAGCATTTTCAACATTTGGTAAGCAAATTTGATAAGCACTTTGTATTATTAATCTCACAGCAGAGTCAAATTAACATGTATGTAGACAAATAAACTGCAGATACACATAGCTAGAATTAGACTTTAATTTCTTCAAGTTTCTCTTCCCTTTTTCAGTCCTTTAAAAGTATGAACTCAAGTTGAAAAACATTTGTCCAAAAGACATATAGAGATGGAACACAGGAAAATAAAGGGTCGGAACCAAAACCAGCAACGAAACTGAGAGCACCCAAAAGGTGGTGCTGGTGATTTTGAAAGGCAAGATTGTGCATATATATTTTTTCCTAGAGACAATAGTCTACATCCTCATACATGTTTCAAACTGGCTGTAGGCTGGTTGACCTAACACTTCCCACAAATCACAAAAAGTAGGACATACAGGGATATTTTACATTACTCCAGTATTTTTTCTTTGACATTTTGGCCAATGACAGCCTTTATCAGACCAAGCCTTACACCACAAAACCAACAGGATAACATTATGCTGCTGCTACTCCCTCCTCCTAGGGAAGCAAAGATATGCTAATTATATCTGGAGCTATAACTGTGATCCTTTCCTAGAATGCTCATCAGGCACATTACTGAGCTGTAGCACACCATCAAACTGAGCCAAGGCTATATTTAAACTGCTTGGTGTCACTTACATAGGAAACAACCAAAGTCAATCAGAATATCCTGACATCCTGTTATAAATTAGGAAAGGATACATCTTACATCAATTAAGTCAGAACCACACCTCCCACTCCCCACACACCCAATCACAGCAGAACAAAAAAGCCCCAAAATGTCAGGGGAAGAAACAAAGTGGCTAGGGGGAACAAAATGGTGCCCTGCTTTTGTCTCAGCAAGGAAAAATGTTAATGCAGCAGCTTGGGCAAACAGATGGGGAACTGTTGAACCTCTGGCATTGGTCTCCTCCTCAGGGCAGATGAAGCTGGTGGGTTTTGGTGTCCTTTCTCTAGTTGGTTCAACTTTTCCTGAGGTCTGGGGCTGGGCAGAGCAGTTGCCAAGGCTCCCTGCAGATCCCCAGGGACCATCTCTCAGGTACTGCCTGGTCTTGGACCACAAACAAGCCTAACAGCTCAAGAAAAAGAAAGCTGGCTGAACGATTGCTGCTGCAGTCTCTCCAGGCCAGAGAAAGAGGAAAAAATAAACTTCTTGTTAAGCTAACAAAAAACCAAGCTAGCTAAGCAACAAACAGGCTAAGGCCTGGGAGTTCTTTCATGCCACCTCATGTCATTGCCAGGGGCACAAGGAAGAGACTTTTGCTTCCCAGGAGAAGGACATGCCTTCTGTTCCAGAGAAAGTGTAGTGGTGGACAGCAGTCATGATCTGTAGTGGTCTTTCCATGTAAATAGTTTCTTTGTCTTACACCTTTTGTTACTAATATTGTTGCTTTATTACTCCTTTTCTTACATCTTATATATTTTCTTATAAATTGGTCTTATTTCAACCTCTGATTCTCACCTTTTTTTGCCCCAATCCGTCCCACTGGAGTGGAAAGGGGGAGTGAGGAAATGGTGTTGGGTAAGGGAGAATCTCAGTGGGGGCATTGAATTGAGGAGTTTTATTCCTAAACCAGGACATAAAGGTATCAAGACAAAAAGGCTGTAAATATGTTAATCTCACCTGATTGAAGTTTTCATTTCCAGGCATGGGGCATCCACAGCCTTCTCTTTGCAACTCTTTCCAGTGCCTCAGCACCCTCAGAGTAAAGATTTTTTCCCCAATATCTAATTTCCTTTTCTACTAATAAATATGCAACAAATAGTGCAATTTAGTACGGGAAAGCTTACTAAAATCTATAAATGTTACACACCTAGAGTTGAATACATTTCCTAAAACAGCCATGTAAATTACTGTTATCACAGGCCTAATTCTAATTTTTTGTTTTGTAAAGGGATTCCTTTTTTCCTCACACAATCTCAAAGTTTAATCGAAAAGTGATCAGCATGGAGCTTTGCTAATTAAATCAGTTGAAGGATATTTGGGCTGACACCATGGTAGGTGTTCAGATTAAGAGATTGTTCCATTGCACTGCATATAATAGATGATAGATTAACAGCCTGTTAATTTGAATTGGCAGATAATGGAGAGGAAAAATTAATCATTACAGCACTGCATGCAGTACACACACTGCTCTACTAACTGTAGCTTTACAGATTTCTGGACAATTAGAAGGGGTGTAAATAATGCTGTTTTCAGTTTGAAATGAGAAATACAATACCCCTCACTAGTATTTTACTTCTGTGACCATATAATTAGCAAGGATCTGCACCTATTCCTCTGTTGACTAGATTGCTAGTAAGTAAGAAACCTTAGAAAAATCCATTTATGTTTAGAAACTTCAACTATGCAGCTTTAATAAAATTGGCTGTAAATTATCTAAATTAAACCTTATCTCTAAATTATTATCTGGGCATTATCATCTAGATGGTGGTATTCAGTTAATGTGAAGTGCAGAATTTTCATCCACCCAATAATTGGCCTTGCAATAATTATTCATTATTGTTGCTATGGACTGGATAAGCCTTTCTTACTAATGAAAATATCTTCCAAACAGATCAGTCCTTCATTCCTTTCAAAGTAAACTAAATCAATGTAAGATAAACTCTAACTGCACATGAAACCTTTCTCCTACATCACCTCTACCTGACACTGAAATTACTAGGATTTTGTGGGCTTTTTCAAAACTTGCACAAAATGATGGTGATTCCAGCTTTCAAGTGGATCAGGACAAAACTGCAGGCACTGGGAAAACGCTAATATGCTTGAAAAATGTCCCAAAGCTTCCTCTCCATTTCATAGCACCCATAGGAAAATTGTATCATGCATCATGTCCTATAGCAGATGCTAAGCCGTTTCTGTAAGAAGAGGTGCTCAAACATAAGCTGAAATTAAAGAAGCTGGATCTTTGGAGGAGATCCAGCATGTACAGTATTCACAAGTTCTAATTTGCTTGTTCTGTAAGCTGTTTCATACCTAGCATGTCCAGAAATAAGAAAGACCATTATAATTTGCAGAAGTGACTAAAACATTGCTGGATTTCACGTAGAAAATTATGTTTTTCAGAGACTAATAAGCATTTACAAAAAAAAACAGACTTGATGCTTTTTTCAAAGTTGATATTACATATGCTAAAATAGCCATTATGCCTAAATGTTATATCTATATATATATAACATATAAAAATTCTAGATAACTCATTCTTCCGATGGAAATTTAGATTTCTCCCTTCAATAAATCCACATTCTGAGCTCCTACCTTGATCTGCTCTTTTCATTCTTTACCTCTGCTTCTCAGAGCATCAGTCATAACTTCCAAACTTCATTGAAGCTTTCAGTGTTTCAGGATGCAAATGCAAACTTTTATTTGCATTAGCAAATAACTGCTGTTTTGGGTAATCTCACTGACACTGCATCATTTCAGCATATGAAATACTTATGTGGGTTTTTTGAAGCTACCTATTATTGTCATGCTCACATAAAACTTCTGTTTGTGCTGAATGGTTTTGTTTTAACTACATTCAGCAGAACTTTTCAGTCACTTAAATGACAGGTAGCACAGACTTGGACTCTTCACTATCATGGTGTATTGGTTGTATATGTTATTTCCCTCTACTCTCATGCAAGAACATCAAGAACAAAATGACCAAAGACTTTGCAGTCTTGCTGTGCTTAAGGAGAGGTTGACTAATGACATCCCAAAAAAAGAGCCAATACACATCCGAGAGCATCTCAGTAAACAAGAACTTTCAGTCACTCACTGATAACTTTTTTGAAGGAATTTTGGTATAAATAATTTGATGCAGGCAGTATAGAGTATGCACTAGAATGAATAGAACAAACCTTGAGTCTGAGAAGAGTTTATTATTGTACACCTGCAAAACTACATCTATTTTGTATAATGGTTACTGCCTGATATTTTATTGTTTTGGGAGAAAGCATTACCTGTAGTACTTAAACATTTAGATCCCAGAAAAATAGGGGTGGAACTTAATCAGGACAAATCCATAAAGAAGTCCCATCATTTTAAAAGCTATGTAAAGTCTAGTCAATTTTGTTATTAATGAAGTACCACAATTAACTACTTCCCATTAATACAATTGCATTAGTCTTATTGACCAACCAGTTTGAATTTAAAACAAGCACTAGCTAGAACTCAAGAGATTTTTCAGGAAATGTATACATTGAAGACATATATATATAACACTAAGAGTACACTGAATATATTTGTCTCGTCTAGTCTATGATTTAAGATAAGCAAAGTTTATAATTTTTCAAAGATAATGAAAATCTAATTGGAGAAAGGTGGCACAATCTTCAATGGAGTAAGGTTCCTCATTGATAAATGTATTGTTATTTCCAAACCTTAGAGATTAAAGCTATTCATTTCTGATTTTGTTTTTCTGATAATCTAGGTTTGCAGGTAAACAAGGGAAAGAGAACTGTTTCTAACACACTCAGTAAAAACAAGATAAAGTCTCCATCATAATTTATTGTGAAAAACTTACAACTCATATATTCTTTCCACTTTACCATCTAAAATTCTATTATTATTACCATTACTGTTATTATTATCATTATTATTTGCATAACAGTAGGGCTCATAGGACTGAAATACTGACATTGCTATTTAGGCACTTATAAGAAAGGCTCAACTCCATATACTATGGAAATTATTCTGAATTATTCAGAATTATTTCTGCCCTACACTGTTTAACAGATGAACCACACAAGTGACAAGAGGCTTACAGAGGAATATGCAAGTGCAGTAACTTGCTCAAGGTTATGTAGCAGATCCATAACAGAGCTGAGGATAGGAACTGGGTATCTTGGTATCAACTGGACTACCATATTTACTAAAAGAAGCTGATCAAGTGTGATAAAAAAGAATGAAATGTGCTTTTTAGAATGAAGTTTTTGGTAAGTGAAGAATATTTCAATAACGTGTTTAGGATTAGCAGTCTTCAAAAGCTGATGGTACAATAACAGCTCCACTAGATAAGAACTCTTTCATAAAGGATGTACAAAAATGGCAGTTTCCTTGTATGTGAAAGGCCATTGACTTCTAAAATAATTACATTGAGGAAGATTACTAATTTGTAACCTTGGCCAAAAAAGCCCATGCACTGAATGGCATTCCTAAATTTTCAGGATTTCTATCTCCCTAAAATTATAGGGGACACTGCTTTAATAAACTAACATTTCTATTACTTTTCTTTAGAGGGTACTACCTTATTATAACAACTTAAAAAACCGAACCATTAAAAGTGCCTTCATTTTTAATTAGGTGCTAGTTTAAAAAAGAAAACAACTACTCCAAACCAGCAACAAAAAAATGCTTGCAAACCACAGCCATGAGAAAACACTGAAAACCCTCAATAAGAAGATGAATTGCCAAGAAACTGGAATGTTTATAATTATCAAGTTCCATTTGCAGCTATTCTGTGTCTCTACCACAAATATTACTGTACTACTGTATATGAAAATCCTGTATGACAAGGATCAAGGTTTCCCAAGATGCTATACTAATATCTAAGAAAACAGCTACTTCACTGAGGTCATAAGTGAAATAAAAGAAATTACATCAATGGCACAGTTGTACCTACCTGAAAGCTGACATCCATATTAATAATTACTGAGATTTTATATGAGATGGGAAAATTGAGACAAATAAGGGGAAAGGAGATAAAGACAATCTGGGCAAGATTTCTGGAAGCACAGATTACCTATATTGTTGTAGTAGAAGATATTCAGGTGAAATAAGGCATTGTATCTGAACCAGCACAGCTCCTTGCTCAGTATAGTTTTCTCAGTTTAAGGTACTCAGAGAAACCCTCTACACCAGCAAAAATCTGGAATTTATATATTACACATCCAACTTTATCTTTGAGAAAACACATTTCTGTACTAGGGTAAACTGTGCCTTTACAAGCCTCAGTATCTTCCCAAAAAGAGATTCTGTGGTCCAACTTTAGTGATACTTGAGTGCCTTTTGCACAGGAGATGGTTTGAGCTTTTATGGGTAGTGGCTATATAACCTAGGAGCAATGGAGGTACTGATACTGCTTTACAGTCATCTCAAAACAGATTTTGAAATTTTGAGCATTTCTGAGAATGCTCTTTCTAGGCCTTGTGTGATTTATAGTCCTACCTACTGCACAGTTCTGTGAATCTATTCCCCTGCAAAGATTAAAATATAAAAGGAAAAATGGACGTGCAAGCATTATGAATAGGTGTTTACATTACATTCTTTTAGCTGTGATTTGTACTTGTAAAGACATTCCTCTTGTTGTGAAATTTGGTTGATGTGAAATTTTCTTAAGAAAGGATGATTTTGTATTTGTTCTTTTTATATTTTTCAAGCCTCATCAACAAGAAGGGAGATTTAATCCATGGGACAGAGAGCAGCTCCCAAGATCTAAGTGAGGTCCAGGTGTTAGAAAGGCAAATTACTTGTTGGCAGAATTACTTTGCTACCATTTAGGGATGGACACTCTCCAATTATCACAGACCTAGGGGGAGGTTAACAAAGCTTGGGAAGAAGGATGTACCCCTGATAGTGGACACAAAGAATGCAGAATGTACAGGCCAGAAGGACATTTGGCAGAACCCCCAAGATAAGGAAGAAACTAGTAAGGACAATTCAGCAACTGTGCTGAATCAGTTCCAGCTGGGTAAAAGGTAATTCTGGAAAGGAAAGATCACAACCACTGAGCCAAGAAACCAACCAACTTGAAAGAGAAAGACCGTGCAGACTAATTAGCATGAGAAGTGAGAGAAATACTGATCAATAGACGAGAGAATATAAATTATCAAAAGAATTAGGTAACTTGTATGCAATGAACATTGATGCTTTTGTTTATCAAAACGTATAAACAGTGAAAAGTTTTGGTAGGTTTTGTGCTGACTTTGTGGATTTGCCATCCAGCCCCCCTTTCTGTGCAGAACTGTAAATAAATCCATACCTCAGCTCTGTGTGTGGACTGGGCTATTGCACACCAGGTGAAAGAACCTATTTTGGGAATCTCTGCTTCATTGAATCTGTACTAGAAATATTATGTCTTATTAAAGTGCTTTTTCACATAATACTGCATGTCTATAATTGCAGGTACTAAATAAAGAGATGTAGATCCCTGTAGGTAAGGACAATTCCACTGAGATCAGTAAGAGCAAAAATGAGCAAAGTACTATTTTTTATTTCCTATTTTATTTTACCATACAAACCTCTTTCTCTTTTACTTAATTGCAGGCATATTTGTTAATCTCACCACACAGATTTCTCACTCTAACCAATGAAATAGCAGATTATCTCTTCCTTAGGGAATGCCTGCCAAGGAATAACAAGTTTTAAAAAACTAAATGGCATATAAACCCAGTGCAGACTTCTTTAAAGAAAAAAACCTCCACATTAGTATCAACTCATACAACTGGTGTTTTTGTTTAAAATTACATTTTGTTTCTACAGTTCTTGTTTTGTCTGCTTTCCTAATTAGCACATCATTTAGGAACCTCGTTGATCATGCCAAATTCTAGCATTATTCATTCTTTCTACAGAGCAGCATTGAATAGGCAGACTGTATGGATTCCTCTACAGTTTCCTTGACCATTTCAGGAATATTCACTTTCTTGTCTACTGGAGAGTCATTTGTATGCAGAGCACTGTCACCTCTCTATGTAGCATTGTTAGCACCGGGATGCAATTTTATTTATTAAAACACCGAGCACAATTCCTGTAACCCCTAGGAGCATCCATCAGAAGGAAGACAAGAAAAAACATTTGACATGTGCAAAGTGGACAAGCAGGCTGGGTTGTTTGTTTTTTGGTTTTTTTGTTAGTAATAAGGTATTTCCTTATAGCTGCACAATCTTACGACATTTATGATGCAAAGTTACAAGATATTTCTACTCTCCCACCTTCCTCCAGAAATAACTGTAATAGGGCTTTTCTTGTTCAATCAGGACAGGCCAGAATACCCAGCTCTCTCCTGACAACTTCTCTTCAACTAAATTTAAAGGTCTGCTTACATTGGTAGGCAAAGATAAAACCTGTGCAGCTACTGCACAGATCTAAACCAATTCTGCTGAAAGGTCTGCTATCCTTGGGTATTTTGAGTGTCTGCATTTAGCTCTACAGAGTCACACGGTCTGAAGATCTTGGTCCCCAGAGCAGGGACAGATGGCTTGCCAGGCAATCATTTGCACATCGCTTACTTTGAAATCTTCACTCTTCACTAAGCCACCCTCATACAGGAAGCAAAATCTTGAGCACAAGAAATTCCACAAGTAGAGAGGACCTCATGTTATTTTCCTAATGTTTTCTTCCATCAGTACATCCTTCTCAGCTGCAACTTTCTATTGCCAGGAAACTTGGTAACACATTGAACACTCTTCTTATGGGCCAAGAAATAAAATTACCAGTAAAATTAACCATAGACATAAAGAGCTGGAAAACAATACATGTACATGCAATCAAAAAAACATTTAGTAAATACAAAGAAATATATTTGATCCTAATTAATGTGCTTGATATGCTACAATCAGTTACTAAAGTACTGTCATAAAATCCGACTTGTTCTGGGTTGGAAAAACACTTAGTAAGGTAAAGAAAGAGGCCTTTCCAAAAGATGAGACATTTCAAATCACCAGTCAGACCACAATATTTTTAATACTGCACTTGAAAAATAAGTTTATATCTTAAAATTGACAAGGAAATTTAGTTGGCAACTCAAAATACTCCAAGACAGAACAATCTAGCTTTTATTAATGCCTCTGCTTGAGTTTGATGGGGTTTTTAGCCTTTGGGTTTGTTTTTGTGTGGCTTTGGTTTGTTTGTGGTATTTTTTTCCTCCCTCCTTAATAGTTTATGAACTAAAATTGTTTGAAGTTGGTGGTTTAGCTCAGCCTAAATAACAAAACCCTGGCTATTTTGCAGATTCAAAATTGGCTTCAGCTTCTAGATTAGCTGGTTGAATGCTTTTCTGTAGGGTACAGACCTATGGCCAAGAGTTTAAGATGTTTGATGGATCTAACTTAAAATTATAATTTTTTAATTGCTCATTGAGAAAAAAAAGGAAAAAGAAAAGGAAAATGTTTGTACATCAGATAAGTCTATTTTCTAATTTGAGAGAAACCAGAAAAAGTGCTACTGAACTGTACATAAAATGAAAATGAAAAATTTAATTCCCTACTAACATTAATTATAAAAAGGGTTCAACTTCACTTTTCATATTTAACCAAGATCACTTTGTGTTCCAAAACTGAATTTTTGAATTTCTAGAATATAAAATAAGGTCTAACTTTAAGGGCTCAATAAAACAATATATAGCAGTAATTCCACCAACTCAAAATACTATTTTTATGAAGGTCTTACAAATACATTAGTATGAAAAACATTATAGGCCTCAAACTGCTTGCTGAGCTTTATGCAAGGTGGGTGACAGTGCTTTCTTTCTTCATTCTGTTTGCAGAGAATGACTGACCATTCTGCTCAGGTGCATTAAGTTCTCGATTTTATTTCAAACCAAATGTATTCTAAAAGTACAGGGAATGGATTCTCAACCTGCAATAGAATATAGAGATTTCAGATTAACCCCAAACCACAAAGCAGCTTGTTTTTAGTCCCACAATTAACTTGTTATCTTTCATATACTTTTATAATTCAATTTTCAACTGGTCTGCTAGTTCACATTTTACCACTACAACAGAGGTGTCCTCTCCTACACGAGAGGACATGTCTAATTTATTAATACAGTTGAACCCTCAAGCATTTTTCATAAACATACTCTAAAGAACAGCGAGAAGAAATAAATAAAAAAAACCATAATCTCCCAGAAAAAAAAATGCAGAGTTGGGAATACATCCCACATTGTTTGAATTCTTGTTTTCTATACTATTTGATGTTTTTCCTGTACTTGTTATTCTCTCAAGAGATTAAAATTACTTCAGTCCTTATGTAACTCTATGCGACATAGTTTGCTGAGAGGAGGTACAGAAAATAACAGAGAGAAGATACAGGAAACAACAGAGCATGAAACATGTGAATGCAAAACTAGCTGGCTTGCTTTCTGTTGTTTGTTATACATGAATTTGAAAGCTTAAGCACATTTTACATTTATAGCACGTTTTTACAGTAAGATTAAACCTAATGTGAAGACAAACAAAATGAAATTATACATAGAAACTGAAGAAACAGCAGATGCCAGCAGAGAATCCCAGCAGAGGAACTGCTGAGCACTTCCAGTCCTTCTTAAGAACCAGAATAACCCCAGTACATGAATGATTTTTTCTGGCATAATTTCAACAATTCAAGGAGTCAAGTTGCTTAAGCTTTCAGTGAGACCCTTAAATACTTTCTGCCTTAAACTAACTCACAAATATATCTTCACAGAACTACATTACCTCCATAAACCACTTGTATTAATACCTATGTAGAGAAGGAAGGGGGAAAAATCAGCTTTCAGGGATCATTATATTTGTTAGCCATTCATTAAATAAGAATTCCTGTACCAACAAAAATGCTCTAGACAGCAAACCCTCCCTCTACACAGCAAAATAAACTCTCTCCAAAGAAACCCCCCAAAGTCAGAAACATCACAACCTCCTCCAAAGAAAAAAAAACTCAACAAAAGAACCCCAAAACACAACAACAAAAACAACAACGCCCCCACTCCCCCAAAAAAGCAAAACTCAATCAAAACCTTAACCACCAGAGAATAAGCTTCTAGCAAGTTTTGTGTGCTTTTATTTTGTTGTTGTTGTTGTTTGGTTTTGGTTTGGTTTGGTTTGGTTTGGTTTGGTTTGGTTTGGTTTGGTTTGTTTGTCAAAACCAACAAAAAATCAACAGCACCTATTTTCAGAGGAGGAAATACCAAGAGCTTCTGAGCTCTCCATAGAACAGAGGGGCAGAAGTACAGCAGGACTGATGGACAATGCCAGCCATTGATAAGTAGTAAGAACACAGTGGCTATTTTGGACATTTTGGCACTAAAAACAACAATTAATTATCAACTGATTAGTTTCAGCATAGCATCTCAAAGGTTCAGCTACTAAACACCTAAACACAGTTGGTTGATTTGCACTCTTGCTGAGTTTCACCCCATACTGAAAAATACTTCTTAACAAAAAAACCTAAGTGAAGCAGTATAAAAATTAATTTTATTTCTCCATTTTCAAGAGAGACAGTCTCTCTTTGCACATCAAGCACACATTTCATTGCTCTGCCTCAGGAGGAAGAAACTTCCTTAACAACCTAATGCTACCCAGAGCACAGCTGCTGCTTTTCAGTCTTGTCAGCTCAATTTTTCCACATATTTTTTTCTTTTCTCTTCCACATTTCAGTAAAATCTCAGGGATTTTCCCCTTGTTTATTGTCCCAGACTAGCCTGAAATAAACACATGGCTGCAAAATCATTCAAACATGATGAGGATGACATATGTATGGTGAGCATAGTGTAATTGCTGGGCTTGTTGCTGCTCTTGGTTCACCAAGCAATTCTGAGGTACAAAGTCACAGCTCCTACTTCTGTGGTCATTGATATCAACAAAAGCACAGAATCACCTGAAGAACTGTATCACCTATAGAGAATTCAACAGGACAAAGCATGAGCAAACTATCTTGCTTACCAGGTACACCAGGTAATTTGTCTCTCCTCCCACTACCAAAACAAGTTATATAAACACCCCTAAAAACTATTGGTGATTTGTTTATGTATGATTTCACTATGGTGAAATTACAGAGATTGGGCCCCACCATAAATCCCTGTTTCCCTGTTGTTGCACAGAAGGTGTTTTGATGCTGTCAAAGCAAGAGCATATATTTGGGTCATGGATAGAAGTGTGGCCTGGAAGACTTTTAGATGGAGACATTAGAAAGATATTCTGCTGCAGTTCCATCTCCAACCAAAAGGGAAAGGTTGGAGTTCTACAATTATATGTGACTCAGCAAATACATGCTCCATTTTCTAAATGCTTCCATCTGTCCAAAGTAGGTTTACTTTGTTTTTCAACCAGCTTCCACCTTCATAGCTGGCAAATGCAAAGAAAGCCCATTTATTTCCTGCAAGGAAATGACCACAAATTGACCAAATATGACCATTCATAAATAACAACAAGAATATGTAAATGGTTGGGAAAATCAACACTTTGGGTAACATACACTAGCCTGGCAGCAAATGGGTCTTTTCTTCCTAAGACAGCACATGAAGACAAAACTCACCAGAATTTTTTGACATTTCTCTAGTTTTTTTCCAGAGAAACTATTAATATCAGCAAGTGAGATATCAAGAAATTCTGTACAGACCTATTTCTTCAGCTTTAGGATTAATGTACTGATTTTTCTACTGATTGACTGAAGTATTGTTTGTATCTACAAATACAGCAGAAATTTAAGAGGGGACACTACAAAAAATACTGCTAAGATAAAAACCAGTAAAACTAAGCATTAAAAAACCCCAGAATTATGTAAAAGGTAAGATGAGTAAATAAGAAAGAGAGTAAATAAAACTATAGCAGCACTTAAAAACTGCTATTTGATGAAATGTAATATTATTCTGCAGTATTTCTAAAAGGTACTTGCTCTCCAATGTGTTTGAAATAGCAAATGTAACAATGCACATCTTAAACCCTTGCACAATATTAAGACTTAAGGATATTATGAATTTTTTTTTGCTTTCTGACAAACATATTACTCGACTTCCAAATAGAGAATATTTACAATCTGACCCTTGGAAGACAGACTGCACACCCATTGTGCAAAACTACACAATGGAAAGAAACACTGCTTTGACAAGTGGCATAAATGAGATTTCTTTGCCTGCAGAGGAACACTGTCTGTGAACAGCTTTCTATTAAATATAGAAAATAATATTGAGCTCACTGAAAAAAGGATTACAATTTAAATTAAGATATCATTATCTTCTGTCCTTACTGTAAATTAATTAAATGAGACACATTTAATGTGTCAGCATTCTCATTTTTCTCAATACAAAGAATACATTAAAATGTCAAAAGTAACTCCATGGCAAGTCTCCTGGGCAGAAATGCATTATACATAGCATAACAAGCAGAATTCTAACATCACAAAAGATTTTTCTTCGTTTTTATGGCCAAACTGAGGCTTTCTTTCTGGATTTTTAATTTAGGTTTATGATCTTAGATATATGGAGCACCATTGATATTGCCAATACATTTTTCTCCCTTCCTTTGGCAGCAAGGTGCAAGTGGCTTCCAGTTTCTTATAAGTCTTTAAAATAAAGCCATCAAGCCAAACACATTCCATGAAATTATGGAGTTGTGCCATTGGTTTAAGCACCCATCATGCTTAAACACAGTCCACAAGAAAAGCACATAGTTCACAGATATAGTACAAGTCACATCCTAAATACTACGTCTGTACCTCAAATATAAATCCTTACAAGCCATTTACCAAACAAGCATCATCATCCATGCTGAAATCAGAAAGTTTTTAGGGCCCAGAAAATTCAGACAACAAAATTGTGAACTCTATGCAGGAGAAAAAGGATATTTTTATTACCCCTGCATTTCTGAAAGAATTCAGAAAGCATATTAAGAACCTACAGCAAAAAATGGATCATATTTTCTCCTAAAGAAGTAGTCTGCTACCACTCTGCAGAATTAATCTTCAATTGTGGGGAAGAGAAGGGACACTACTGGACCTTAGTCTGAGATCTCACATGTGAGAATCAGTTCTGGCTGATTCAGACAGAATGTTACAATGGCACAGCTACAGCCAAAGCATGAACATTCAGTGAGCCTCACACTTCAAAGTCCATAAATGAGGGTTCCATCTACTTTCATATCAGCCTAAAAGAAAAGCAGTGACTATCAACATCTGATTATAGCCCAGTGTTCTTAATACCAAACATCTTAAAAACTAGAAACAAGGATTTTCAACTTTCTCCCACTCCATGCCAGCACAGTAACATCAGATATGCTCCTCTTTGTCTTTTCCTCAAGTCACAGGCTGAGTCATTTATACACCTCTATCTGAAAGGAGGGAAAAATTCTTTTCATATCCCTAAAAAAATAATTACCAAACCAAACAAATGTAAAGAAAATAGTTGAGCTTAAAAATACATCCAAGGAAAGCTTAATTAGGAAATTCATAATTCTTTAATCACTTCTAACAACAGACATACACCAGATCAACATCTGCACATTCATTAACCAACTTAAAATGAGCACACTTCTTTTATCCTGCTACAAACAACAGAAGATGCATTATTCTGAAGCCATTGTATTAGAGATTGCTTTGGAACACCAGTGTAGTAAGATTGACAATAAACTGTACTTCTAGGAAAAAAAAAAAAAAAGACCACCAGCTCCTTCTCTACAACTAAAAAATTCTGCCTTTTACAGCCCTGTTATTTCTACATGCATTTAATGAGCTGCTGTAGTAGAAATATTACCATTGTTATTGAAGTGCATCTTGTTGGGTTTATGGACTTGCTCCTGCTTTTAAGCATTCTACTGCAATCAAATTATTCAGTGTCTTGTATCTTTGTCATATTTCATATGTGACAGAAAGGAATGCACTGTCACAAAAAAAAGGAAAGAAAAGCTCTGTTTCTCATCAGGCTTCTTCTAAGGAGTTGTATTTTTGTTGTTTAGACAAAAAAATTTGGTATAGAGCATTTCAATAGTAAAGTTCAAATAATATTCAGAAAACTGTCCTTTTAGTTAAAAGCAGGGAGGTCTCACTAGACAAGATCATAAATCGTAGTTACTGACCCCAGTGACTGCCTCCATGTAAGATTCCCTTTTACAAACAGCATTCCAGTCAGGAATTTGGGTTTAGGTGTCTGGGGCCACAAAAGCATGCAAGTGGCCACAGAATAATTGTACACTGTGTCTACCCCCTGAACTCTCAGGGCAGCGAGACTCATTTCTTATGTCATCAGAAAACCCTATGTTGTCTTCAGCATGATTTGAAAAATATCAACACATAAAGTCTACCACATTAAATCTGCCAAATCTGAAAAGTCAAAGAAAATATAGAAGTGGACAGGAAAACACAAATTTCGTAATTTTTACCAAGCTAAATGAATCTTCAAGAATGTTCCACTTTGCATTTTGAGAGACTGATTTTAGAGCAGTAATTTTTACTTATGCCATCAAAACATTCATGTTGAACTGGATAGACAATTTCAATTAAATCTCATGACCTCTTTGGCACTACAACCGATGAAAAATATGATTAAGATTTATTATCATTGTGTCTCAAAGCCATACCAAAATCCAGTTTAGATAATGCAGAAAAGATCATTCGTTTCAAAACCATGAACTTTCTGTAATTTTATGGGCATTTGGTTAATGTGTATGATTTTAGACCAAGTTTAGAAGTTACATACAATTATGAAATAATGGTGATAGTTGTGTACTTTCCTCTTCTTAACAATATTATCAAATAAAGAAAGATTACACGTTGCCTTAACATAGCTTAACTCATCAATTCATATTTGTTTGCAATTAATGCTTGAAGACATGCTGAGGTCTTCCAAAACTCTCACCATGACATGATGCAAAAACGATGGCATCACCACCTGAAATCCATGAGTTATCCATGAGTTATCCACCTCTGCCAACAAGTACTGTGCTCACTCATTTCAGTACCAATGAAATATGTATGAAATAGAGTACAAACTTTCACAAAAATAAATCCTCATGATGGAAAACTCTGTCCTGAGAAGTTAATATCTTGCCTTAGCTAAGCAATTTCACATGGTAAGATATTGTACCCTACATTTTTGCAAGAAAAGCTGGTCCTGCAAACCTTCTTTGTTGGGTCCAACCAATGAATCAGCCATAGGTTTACAACCAGTATTACCTGCCAGAGCCAGAACTGCCTTCTGCTGAAGGAGATTAAAGCACAACCTCTCTCCAGTGAATGGCATGTTGACAGCATTGCAGTTTTGAAGTTTCCTGTATGTGCTATTGAAAAATTACTCCATCTTCTACACAGCCAGTTAAAAACCAAGTGACTGCTGAAGAGAGTAGACCAGGACTTTTACAAATCTCCAACTCTACAACAGTTTCAGCCTCCTTTTGTAATGGGGTGACCAATCTGGTACCAAAACTCACTTTGCAACACATACTATGCACGGGTGGAATTTTAACTGGAATTTTTCTCCCATTTATCATTCTCATTTCTCAATTACATAAGAACATAAACCATCACAGGCCACAGCATTGTGCTCTTATGAAAATATACACACTCCTCAGAATTATAATTCTCATAATTAGCATCCACATGCCAATGTCAACTTCTTGATATTCTTTCCAAGTATTTTTTGAAAGTTGAGGGGGGATTTGAATTGATTAGTTTGTTTTACAATTATCCAGAATTAGCTATGCTTCATTTCTCATACTGGTAACATTTGCTCAAGAAGACAACAACTCACTTTTAGGGCTCTACAATAGATATATTTACTCCCATGAATGCTGGAGGAGTTTTTAAGCTTTCCATATCTCTTTTCAGAACAGGTTAATCTGCACAAGCTCATGCAAGTTGCAAATCTGCATCTGCAAAAGCTGGTTTGGTGCTTCCTCCTCATTTTAACTCTTCTTCCAAGGATGCATCACTCTTTAATGAGCATAAAATTATTAATCCAAATCAATTCACATGACTGCTAGTGAAAGTTTCCTTAGCCCTTTTATTGCATCAGAAGAATTGAACCACAATATATTCCTTCAAGTGCTAGACTCCAAAGCACATCAGCATGGCTCACATGGACCAGCACTGTGGAACCCCTAACCAGAAATGTTACCAAAAAGTTCCCTCCTTGTGCCAATAAAAACCCATTGTAAAGTAGGGAAGTTACTGGATAATTGAAGCAATTTCCTGATTTCTCCCTGCATTCGGACATCTTCCTGTTCAGAGATTTTCAGTTATTATTTGCCTGTGTATGTAGCTCCTGCTGTCCCTTACTCTGACTATGTAGCAGGCACACACTTTTTTCTTTTCTTTTTACATCTCAGTGAACAATTAAGCCTTAAAACATGCAGTGCTTCTGCAAAAGGCTGCTTTGATTCCCATTATACAGGAGGAGACACAGCATAAAGGAAAAGGTCACATTTCCCCGAAAAATATATGTGCACATATCCTCCAAGAACATGCTTTATACACTCATTACTATTTATTATGCACTTATTTCTGTGTCATTATTCTAACACAGCAGAGAAATACCATAGTCAAAATTTGGGCTTGATTTTCTGATGAGGAACTGGAAGTTGAGCATTCTAAACAGAGAGCAGTATCATAATAGATCTGCTCTGTACCCAACATGAATTTCTCATCTGTGTACATCAAGACAATGGGATAAGGTGTCTCAGCTTTATCTTTTCTTTGCTGAACATATTATACTGACAGCACAGACAATATCCTATCTCTGAGCAAGCAAGCAGAACACATTATCTTATCAGAACTCTGCATGGTCAGATCAGGTTTATTTTTAAGCTGCAATAAATTTTGTTCATATTTTCCTCACACTCATACTTTCACAGAATTAAATTATTCTAGATTGCAGATATTTTTTAAACATTTACTGGCATTGAGATAACACTTTAATATCTTACAGTAAAAAAACCTGTAAGCCCCGGCTCTATATTCTGATATAGAATCCTAACTGAGATGAGATTGTTCAAGTGTTTTTAATTTTTTTGCACTCTATAAGGGAAAACGTTAGCTATTCTCAGTTTCAGCTGTTTTCCTTTCCTTACAATGAAACAGCCTATCTGGTTTAACTGCTGTGTATATAAAGCTTACATTTGTCACTGCCTTGTTACATGCCACAAGCTGTGAGTCAAGTTATACAGAAGCACCTTTCCCAGCATAAAAAAAAAAACAAACAAACAAAAAAACCCCACAAAAGAAAAAAAAAAACACCAAAAAAACCAGGACCTACCAAAAACCCCCCACAAAACAGAAATATCAAACCAAAACAAAAATCGCAAACAAGCAGAAACCCACAAACAACAACAGAACCAAACCAAACACCAAGACAGCATTCAATCTCGAGTGGATCAGGAGCAGGCAGACAAGAATCAGAGACGATCTTTGCTCTAAACTTAACACGCCAGTAAAACCTGAAATCTGTATTATTTATCTTCAAAGCTCTGGAAAAGGAAAGAGCAGGAGCACTCCGAGCTGTGGGTACTCACCCAGCGCCCCAGACCAGCGCAGCAAGCAGAGGCAGCACGTAACAAGCAGCGATGAATTTCATCGCCGCGCTCCGGGGTCTGCTGCGCTCCGAGCGCCCGCCCCGCACAGCCCGACAGCCGGGAAACAGCGCAGACGGACACACGGACACACAGACAGACACACAGACAGACACACAGACAGACACACGGACAGACACACGGACAGACACACGGACAGACTCACAGACAGACACACAGACGGCGTGAGGAAGGAAAGGAAGGCCGAGCGGGATCTGAGCTCGGTAGGGATACCGGGAGGCAGGGACACCGGGAGGCAGGGATATCGGGAGGCAGGGACACCGGGAGGCAGGGACACCGGGAGGCAGGGACACCGGGAGGCAGAGATATCGGGAGGCAGGGATACCGGGAGGCAGGGATATCGGGACGCAGGGATACCCGGACGCAGGGATATCGGGACGCACGGATATCGGGAGGCAGGGATACCCGGAGGCAGGGATATCGGGACGCAGGGACACCGGGAGGCAGGGATACCGGGAGGCAGGGACACCGGGAGGCAGGGATATCGGGACGCACGGATATCGGGACGCAGGGATATCGGGACGCAGGGATATCGGGACGCAGGGATATCGGGACGCAGGGATATCGGGACGCAGGGATGTCGGGACGCAGGGATATCGGGACGCAGGGATACCCGGAGGCAGAGCCCGCCCCGCAGGCTGCGCCAGGACGCGCCCCTAGGGCCGGCCGAGCCGGGATTATTACGGTGTGATGATGCTCGGAGCTTCATTCCAAGGAGACGGCGGGCCACGGCCGAGAAATCCTCTCTGGAAGAAAGGGAAAAAAAAAAAAAAAAAGGTGTTGAGAAAGCTGCAGTAAAAACAGCACCAGTATTTTGCAGTTTGTGTGATGTGAGGCAGGTGACAGAGAGGAGCTGTTCCAGCTCAGAGCAGCCCCTGTCACTGCGTGTAGCCCGGTGTCATTTCTGCAAAGCAGGAACACGCAAGCTACTGTTTCAATCAGGTGTTCATTCAACCCAGATCGAGTTGAAGGTAGGAGAAGAAATAGATTCCAGAATAGGATTTAGAACAATGACATCTCTAAAAGCCCTTCATCATCTGAAACAATGGACAAGACCTTCAAATAAATAAATACCCCTTTTCCTGTTTCCTGTGTTTGTAATCTCCTGATCTCAATGATGAATTACATAAATCAGCATTGGTTAAAGATGTTTTCAGTGTGTAGATAATTGTCTACCTTAACACAAGTTCATCTGATGGCAAATCATATGAAAGCACAACATTTAAACTGAACTAATCTTTCTCCACAATACCACAAAATCCCAGTTAAAAAAAACTTGTCTGCAAGTGAATGAAGTGTGGTCATTACATGAAAGATATTTGGTTACCTATGGACTTCTCTGTTCTTACAAAAGGCATCTAGAAACTACATTATACATCACGAGCATAAAATAAAAATTCCCTTAGTTTAGACTGGTTTGACATCGCATTCAGCTGTTTATTGTGGAGTAATTTTGTATTCCATCACAGAATACAGAAATTCAATGTCTGAAAGGAATAGAAGACTTTTTAAAATTAGTATTGTCCCTTAATAAGATACGCACATGGTGAATACAAATAAAATTAACAAATTGCATCCTTCAACAGTAAACTGTGAATGATGGGAGGTAAAAGAAAAAAAAAGGTGATATACACAGCCAGAAAAGGAACCAAATAATTAATTTCTGACTTTCTGTGTCCCAACTCAAGTATCTTTTTCAGCACCTGGCAGCACATTGTGTTCAATCACATTAATTTAAATCTGTATTTATTGTTATTTTGATGCTACATACCAGCTTGGATGAACAGTCATGTTACCATGGATACTTATGATAGCATAGTAAAAAGGTCATAAAAGGAACTGTTAGCTTGTCATTTTCTCTTCTAGAAAAAGCCAAGCTTTCCAGTCTACCAGGCACTTCGTAGTCATGTATCAGCAGCTAATACTTTTCATCTTCCCTTTATGTGCACTCATACAGGGCAGAACAGAGGGGAAGGCACTGGTGCCTCAAAGCAATAAAAAATGCTGAGTGGTCTTAAGTAACCTTGTGAAATTTTGCAACTCGAGGAACAATTTTTTAATTCCATTACTGCTCTGCCCCTTTCTTTGGGAAGTGGGGGCTGGAATAGAGAAGCCTACTGCTGCTTCTTGGTTTCACCTCAAGGGGTTTTACCAGGCTTGCATGGGAGAATGTCTCCACAAGTGGTTGAGTGACTTCAGTACAGGTAACCTGCAGCTACTACAGTGCTACACATCACCCAGACATAACACTGTTGTTCGTGGCATAATTTGTGCATCCTGTTCAGAACAATCAGGAAGTTTTCATGCTTACCAGCACTATTGCATGAGTCCTGCTCTGATGTGAATCTCCTATAACGACTGTTTCAGCTCAGTTTGAGCCTGCAAACACCTCAAGACCTCAATGTACAGGACGTGTAAGAAGTTTTCCCAGCTCAGGTCAGCCCATGGCAACCTTCAACCGGCTTGAGCACAGCATACACACAGCCAGGCTAAGCAGAGACTGCAGTAATTGCACCTCTAAATACTGAGTTAGCTACAACTGCATCACTGTGAAGACAATGCTCAGCAGTAAATGCATGCAGGACAATAGGAAAACCTGCCTTTTCAGAGGTAAATTTCTATAATTAAGGGCTGGGCACTTAATCTCAACCAGTCTCTCCCATTTCCCATTATCCCATTCCCAGTTCCCTCCCATTTCCCATGATCCCATTCCCAGTCCCTCCCAGTCCATCCCAGATCCCCAAGAACCAGCTGTTCTTGTCAGACCTGACTGTACTCCAGCTGCTTGCCCATAGACACAAAAAAGCATCCTTTTCCTCCCTCCTATTGAGATAAATGATCTTGATCTTGACAAGTTGGAGGCGTTTTTGTGTTTTGGTTTGTTGGTCAGTTGTTTATTTTAGAGGAGCAATGTGCATCTTAACAGTAATATATCAATACCAAAAAATAAGAGAATCTCTTGTCGATTTTTCTTAGACATAGACTGTAGTTGATTTATTGTGCTGTGTACACTTAGAGACTGTACAGAGACTTAATTGGCTCGTGATTTTTACCCATAACAGAACAGGTGTGATGGAAACATTAACTCCCTCAGTACATTATTTCAGCATTTCTGCTGGGATTTGTTATTAATCTAGGGCAAACCATGGCATTCCAAATCTTACCCTGGCTACCCTCTGAAATCTATTGAGGGACATATTGGTTTATGAATAAGTTTTTATATAATCTTTCAGCTTTTTATTAGCTAGTGAAGGCTAGAATAGAAAAGTGCTGATCTTTTCAAAAACAATATTTAACTATAGAGAGTTAGGATTATGAGTATGATAATGAGTTATGAGTAACTTTTCAAATCAGTATGTATGTACAAAGTTCACATTTATACTTAGTGTTCTTTAGTTTACTCATTCCCTTAAGAAACATCACAACTTACATTCCGCATTAAGTAGCTAAATCCTCTCCAATCAACTTTCTTATATTTTCTTTGACCTTTACACTTTTGTACTAAGTGGCCTTTAATATTCAAGGGTCCAAGACTTTGTAGTTTCTTAATTTGGACTTGATTCTGTCATAGCTTTTAACATGAAGAAGAGGCATTGAGGGTAACAAATCAGGTTTACAATTATCTGCTTTTCCCTGCCACTCCCAGTTGTCTTGCAGCTGCGTGTTACACAGAAATTTGAATTGTGCAGTCTGGTATAGCACTGCAAGAAACAAGTGACAATTTACCAAAAAGTTAATTTGATAACATCTACATGATTGAGAACCTCAATACATAGCATCTAGAGTAGTTAGGTTCTGTTTTGTTGTTCACTGTCCTCCAGGGAAACTGTGCTCCTTTACCAAAATATTCCAAATACCAGTGTCCTGACCTTTAAACTCTTCAAAGCCATCATGGACTTCTCCCTGTTTGCACTCTTCCACACAAGGAACTACTGAGCTTTCTTCAGAATCAATAATTCTAAACAGAAAAATCTTCATATTTTTTAAAGTTACAGATTTTATTCAGCACACAATAATGTTATTATTTCTCTCCAACCCTGGGCAAACTTTCAGAACCATAATTTCAGTAGGCCTGATTGCAGAAATGCTCTGAGGCAAGTAAATATTAGGTAACTTAGATAGCTTTTATATATAACAGCAGACAGAACTAGTGTACTCACTCCATTTTTCCATTTTATCTGTTTAAATATACTCACATTAAGGATAATTATAATGTCTTAAACCAAACAAGCCCAGCTTTGCTATTATGCTATTGTACTTCACAAAACTATTTAAGTCCAGTACAATAAAAAATGGCCTTTTATGCATCACACTCATTTTTTTCCTTATGAATACAAAAATGCAAGAATCTAAGCTCCATTGGATAGTTTTTGATCTCCAAGTGTCTTGATTATTTGTAAATTTGAAGCCTATCTACAGTGACAAGTGATCTAGCCCTTTTTAAATGGAGGTCATACACAGAACACACAGACAAGCATTGCTTATGACACCCATGTTTGTAATTTAGTTTTGCTATCCCTGCACACTTTTATCCAGATTGAACATCCTTTGTGAGATCACCTCTCTGCTTTGCTCAACTTTCTACAAACTTTGCCTTCCTTCATATGAGGAACAGCACCTTGTTGGACACCAGGTACTCAAACTACATTTCATTCTGCAGCTCTTGCTAGAAGCAGACAGGGCTGAACAATATCCAAAATCTATCAGAGCTTTAGATGCTGCTTACCATGTTCTTCACCTGGAAAAACAGTGCCACACAGTATCTACTGAATTAACCAATCCCAAACAAGACAGCCAATGGGATTATGTCATAAATCAGACTCATAAACAATATTCATAATCTCCCTTGTAATTAGAGTGTGTCAGGTTTTGCAAAGATCAGAAGCTACATAAGGAGGGGCTATGGGGAACAGGCAAGGGCATGAAAGAAGATCTGAAGAAAAGAATTCATTTTGAAGTAAGGTCTTTAAAAAACCACAAAAAGCTAATCAACCTGTGGAGCAGCCCAGTGGTCTCCATATGTAGCCATTGTTAAATTATGTATTAAAAACCAGGCACTTTTTGACTTAATTTATTAAGCTCTCTTTATAGAAATCCAGATTGCAGGAGTTACCATAATTTGATTTTGAACAAGGCAATACTGCTTATATTTTCCGTATAGCCTCACAGCATATCTTTCAAATCCAACTGACATGATAATGCTGATAGAAGATAATTCTGCATATGTGATTTATGGCTTTTTTCCCCTCTTCTTTAGTCATTCTCTATTTTGGACATTTATTCTCCTCAGCCATGTACCAGCTCTGTTTCTTGCTGCTCACAAAGCAGCTGGTAGTGATGAATAACACTGCTGCTTTGCTTTCTTGGAAGAGGCATAGCTCTGTACTAGCCATTTGCACAGAAGTCTCATTGTACATATCAACTCAGCAGACAGTAGATGTTTTAGAGTAACTAGATTAGTGTAATTAGACGATCAGAGTAGCATGCTGATTTTGTTCCTCCTCCACACTTGAATTTAGCTCTTTTAGTCTGTACTGAGAAATATATCTCCACCAAATATCAGTGGAATTGCCTGTTCTCTCCTCCTCGTCTTACATTCGCTCTGGCCATGTGTATGCTGTTCCACTCCTCATCCCTTTTGCATCACAAAAATAATTTCCTGAAAGGTTTTCACAAAGAACACTTTTTCTTGTTTCTTAGAACACCTGCAGAAAGTAACAATTAGTGAGACTTCCATACACATATTTTGCAAGCTTGAAACAGTAGCAGAACATAATCCATCATTCTAGATCTTAAAACACGTATGTCACTGTAATATATATTTAGAAGCGTTTGGCCTCAAATGCAGACTAGTCCTGAGGGCAATTCACTTCAGAGCTTTGCCTTTCATACTTATTCTCAAAGGCAGTAGCTAGAAGATAATTGTTCATAATATAGAAACATAAAAATATCATTTAGGCGTGGCTGGTATAGAATAATCTTCAGACAGTTGCTTGTTTTGATTTTTTTCAGAAGAACATTCAGGAATCACCAGATAGATAATTTCAGTTAGCAGTTAATTTCCTTTTCCAGATAGAAATCTGGCTCTATCTTCCATGTGCTTCTTCTGGGGATGATAATTCTTCGTATTGGAATTTAAGGATCTGGGTCCTTGAGTCACATAAAATAGAACTGAAAGATTCCAAGTGATGTATTGCTGAAGCATGAATGGATAAGACTGTCTAAATTGAGTTCACAGTAGACACTCCACTCTCAAAACAGATTTTTCAAATACCTGTAGAAGTTTGACTTCTAGGACATAGACAAATTTATCAATTCACATGTTCCCAGTCTCTCTAAGACTTCACCTTTAGTTAAGTTCAATATTCAGTATTCATTCAGATCTATGCTACAAGCAAGTTCTGGTTCCAAGATCTGACTCTCAGGACCATGTTTCTCTGTGACAGATTCCTTGTTTTTCACCAAACCACCTGTACCACTCTCTAACTACTATCCCCAGGTGACCTGAACCTCCACACCACATGTAACTTCTCTGCAAGTCATATAGCCTGAATACTTTGCAAAAATTCAAGTTCTCTGGAAGACCTTGAAAGCCCTCTTGACTACAGATTAATTTATTTGATACTATTGTGTAGCTGTATCATAGAAATGTTTAGCAGATTAACGTGCAAGACTTTATGTGTCTATTTCATACAGGCAAATATCTTGCATATGCATGCAAAAGCTTTAAAAGGAACTATGTTCATACATTTCAGTTCTTTCTGAATAATAATGCTCCAGAACAGAAAAAAACCCTCCAATTAAGAAAGAAGCTGATAGGATTTTCCTGGTAAAATTATGTTGTAACGGGTTCTAATTTGCTTTACTTAACAGTGTATTTCACTATTGACTACTCTTAGTGCTGCTGTGGTGTTGCACAATGAGACATGATAAGCAGCTTCTCTTCCAAAAACAATTGCTCAAATTATTGATGAATTTTTCTACTGTGCAGTCCAGAGCAATTAAGAAACAGGCTCTCAGCTGCTCCAGATGTTGCCAGTCTCTTGCAGAGCTAACACAAAAGCTGATTAAGTTACTAGAAAGAACTGCCAACTTTTAATTGTCCTCCAATGTTCAGGATGAATATTTGGAAGATCAATTGCACTTGAATAACTATCCTGGAAATAAATTCACATTGCTGGTTCAATTATCATGTATTCTAAACCAAAACAGACATCTCTTTGTTCTGAGCAAGCTCTTCCTCTCTCTCTATGTATCCTTTTTCTGGCACCTCCATCATTAGATGAAAAATAAAGAAGTAAAAAATAAATAATAATAAGACAAAAATCCCTGGACTCTATGGAAATGACAACAGCTAGAGATTTGCAGAAGCAGTTGTTATTCAGAGTAGTCTTATTCCAAAAGGTAGGAAATAATACAAAGTTACAAAATAGATTTGAAATTAATCTGTCTTTCTATGAAAGGGTAGGGGCCATGGGGAGTTCATCAAGAGAGCCTCCTTGCTAAGGGAACATCAGCTACAAGCTGTAACTTAGAATTTTTTGTTTGTGGGGTTTTGTTGGTATTTTGTTGTTGTTGTCGTTTGTTTGTTTTGTTCTGTTTCAGTGTCTTATTCTTTGCTAACCGTCATTCCAGATCATACTTGAAGTAGTGATAATGAAAATTCTTGGAAGCTCTGCTCAGGTATTTTGTCTGTCAGGGGAATAGATAAAATTATTGATGACTAGAAACCTGTAATACAATTTCCAATTTAATTTACAAGTGTAAACCATATGTGAGAATGCTAACTTCCTGTTCAAGTCCCATCTTTCTAAAACTTAGAACTCTGTGAACTGCAATATAAAGGTTAAACAGTCAGCTTTTTCACAAGGAACAAATTGGTAAAAGAAATCTGGTTTTAATGTGTTCTCTTTACCTCATAACTTTAATCCTTTTACTATTTCTGCAGAGAAGGAAGGAAAAAGTGGAACATTTTTTCTTCAGATATGGCACTTTGTATTTTTTATTTCATGTAACTTGATGGCAGATCTTGAATAAAAATCCCTGCTGGCTAATCCACAAAGAAGAATGAGCTTGAACTGATGTTGCTATAAACCAACTTAATTTTCCCCTTATATACTTCAAGTTTTCAGGGAAAAGACTGTTCTTGATGCTTGGATACTTGATATAAAAGAAGGTGTTGCAAATTTATTCCCACTCCCCTGCCTCTGCTTCAAGTGATAAATACATTAGTCAGCTAGAGACTAGAAATCCAGTTCTATAAGAGGTTATAAACAGTAACAGCATGAATCACCATCAGGATGCTTAGGGAATTTGGAACTCAAAAATTCTACAGCTGGAAGCATTTACAAAATTGGAGAAGTCAAGTGACATGACTGAGTCATCAGACCCATCACTCCATGTAGTGCAGGTTTTTCATCAGAGGTGTGTCTAACTTACATTAAACACCAACCAGACCTCGTGCCAATTACTGAACTGTACCTCAGTGTGCCTTGAGTCTATCAGAACCGAGTCATCCAGAAAGTTAATTCAACAGACTCTATAGAGGTGATTTATTCAGATTGAAAATTTCCTTCCTGTCCATCATTGAACAAGCCTTACTTTACATTTCTTTCAAATCAAATTCCTTTATAAAACACTGAGATCTATGCATTAAAATGGCTATAATTTTGCCACTTCAATCATCCTCTTTTATTCATACTTCTGAGAAATACTGTTATAGTGTACTTCAGTACAGCTGGCTTGAAAATAAATTTCCTATCCCTAATATGATAGTAAGATTTTAAATGTCGTTCCTTCAATTTTTTGGTCCCTGACAATAATATTCAACTAAACCAGAAACAAGTTATACATTTTCATTGACACTTTTTCAAGAAGTGCCAATACTTTATCTTTTATTCAGAGCTTATAAAATTAGATTTAGACAAAAACCCTACAAAGCACAAGGGAAACTTTTATATTCGGTGACATGGAAAGAAAAAGAGTCCAAACCCCCTCCTACCAAAAACATAAATTCTTGTAATACTCATCAGCTCATCAGCTGTACTCTTTTAGTTGATCATATTCGTGCTTTAAGATTATTCTTTACTGGACAAATACATTAATGACTTTTTCTGTAATTCAGAGACAGGTGGGGGTTTTTTTCTGCCATTAGAAAAACCAAATTTTCTTTGCTATAGAGAAATTTCTGATTTACTAATGATGTCGATTAAGACCAGAACTTTGTAAATTGTTGTTGTGGTTTGACACTGGCCAAATGCCAGGCACTCATGAAAGTCACACAGTCACCTCCCCTGCTACAGCTGGGCTGATGAGAGAAAATTTAAGGAAGGGTCCATGAGTTGAGATAATGACTGGGAGAAAACACTCCAAGGGCAAAACAGGCTCAACTTGAAGATATAAAGTGAATTTGCTACTGTTTATGACTTTGAATACATTTTGGTTTGACTAAATAATATTTTTAATAATGTCTGATTAGATATAAGAAGATTTTCCTTCTTGTTAAAAATACTCTAATATACTACACAGTAGTGTAAGAGAGCCACCCCCAGAAAATCCAGAACAGCTTAAGAGCATTGTTAGGCTTCACACTCAACTACTCTCAGGAAGAGTTTTTATTTGTCAAAACAAACCAAAACATACTAGAAACTCATTAAAAATGGAACATTCCGAAAGAAGCAGCAGAATGAGTGACCCAGGTCTGTAAAGCAGACCAGCTGGATTCCAGTGATACAGGCACGACTCTGCTTCATATGCACATTTCCTTATAAACTAATGAAGTTATACTGAAATAGTTCCTAAGACCCAGCTTTTAAAAACAACCCAATAAATTCTACAAGGTATAATACAAGTATCAATTAGCTAGCCACAGAAGAAGTGGAATCAGCACACATACAGTTCACAACCCTCCCCCAAATGCTATGTATACACACCCCCACACATGCTGATAACTTCTTCTGCCTACAGCAATTTCCCAAAACATTATTTATTTTCAGTGGGCGGATCATCTGCAAGAGTGGATGCCGTGGAGTTGCAGAGATTTTATAAATTTTCTCACTTCTTAATTAGGATAATGTATCTGCTAGCTCCAGATCCTCAGCTAGAAACCTTGTTTCATGGAGACTACAAGGCTGTGCCCTTGAACTGTAGCAGTTTAAATTATCCGAGCAGAACTAAGAGCCAGAATGATTAGCTGAAAGATGTGCTGGGATTATTAAACTAACCAGACAGTCTGAAAATTCACATCTGTCCCACACAGACCTTGAAAGCTGATGTTGGAGGTTAGGATTTTTCCTTTTTTCTCTCTGGCAATTGTATCCCATTAGTTGCCTAAGAGATGATAACGATGATACTTAAGAGACAAAAGATGTATCTGGGAGGAGGAGGAGGGGGAAGGGTACAGTCTGCTACCGTCTGTTAACTGGGGGGCTTTTGAAACGTGGAAAACACTCTATAACCCACAAAAGGAGTTCTAAGAGTAGGTATGAATTTATTCAGAGCTGAGGTGCATGGGGGATAGCTCCTCCAAAAACACGCACACCTTTGGCGACCTGCGCCTCTCCTTTTATTCTCTACGAACTGGGAATACACAATTCTCCTAATACACATTCAGTGCCTATCCCCCACTTCATACTGAAATTAGTTCCACGCCTCTTTTCGACATTGCTCCTTTTAGGTTGCTCTGGTGGTCGGCTGGGGTCTTTGGGATGAAGTAAATAGTCTTCCTCTCAGTTTGAACTTTTCCCCTTGCCTCCTTGGCCATGCTCTCTTTTTAGTCCTTTGGTCATTTTCTGTACTTTGATACCAGTTTTCCTGGTCTCAGGGGTCTGGGGACCCCCTTATCCTGTGGTATCTTTGTCCTTGCATCCTGTTTGCACACTCTAGCCCTGGACCCCACCTTGTAGCCTTGCTCTCCTCCTGTTCTTGTAAGCACCGTAAATTATAGCAAACACAGAGTTTTGTCAGGTCCCTTTTTAGTGAAAGCATTTCTTGATGCTTGATTCTTAATTCTCAATTTTTCTATTTCACTTTCTCTTGGGAAATGCTGGGGGTGAGGGGCTGGGCAGACTCAGCCTGAAAGAGACAGATGACTGACTGAACCCCCGGAGCCATGAGCACCCAGCACCCTGACTGGGCACCCAGCAGCCTGACTGGGCACCCAGCAGCCTGGGGACCATGGCCCCTGCACACCCCGATGGACAGCCCAGCAAGGCCCCTTTCAGGAGGATGCTGGAGTCATGTTTCAGCAAATAAAAATATGCTTCAAACGGCCCTTAGATTTTATATTGTCATGATAGTATCAGCTAGTATCCACTACCTGTCCAATATGATTTTTTAAGTATGGAAGGAGGCTTACAGCTGGTCTATGAGCCAGAGAGCGTTAATGGATAAGGTTTATTTTTGACCAAGGCCGTTGGTTTGGAGACCGAGAAGGGAAGAAGATAAGCAAGAAAAAACCTGCAGCTGGGAAAAATATTTTTACAAAAGTTTTGTGGAAAACAGAGGCGTAGATGGTTTTACACCAATGAACGTTATGTTGATCTATTGTAACCAATGGAGAAAGTGTAAAATTTGTAGAGTGTATAAAAGACAGCCTGCTGTTGTAATAAATGGGATATTAGCCTTCTGAGACATAGTGTGTTTATTTGTATGTCTTGTCTGCCCCAGCAGCGACGTTTAAATAATATAATGAGGGGGTTTTTTTCATCAGTCTGACTGCTGTGTGCCGGGCTGCAAAGGCACCCTTGCTGCATACTTGGCACTGGTTTTCTGGCATCAGCCTCTCAGCTGTGACATCTCCCATCACCAAAGAAAGAAAATGTGTCTTCCAGGGGAACAGATGCAGTGGAGATGGATGTGATCAACAAAGCAGCAGCAGAAATGGTCAGCTGAGATGCAGGGGATGCTGATCGCATTCCTTGCTTACCTTTCCCTACTGAGCCCATTACTTCATTGTGAGGTTCTAGAGGGCACATCCCTCTTTACTCAGAGGATAATTTGATTTATTGTTACCCTGAAACCAAAAATTTACATGAATGCAAGGACAGATCATCTATTGATTGATTTTGCTGCATAACTTAAATCTCCAGGTCTAGGTGAACCCTTTCAAACACACACAGTTTTCAGTATTGGGATATGCAGAAGGATTAGGCGTTCAATTTAATCCTGATGCAGCAAAGTACTTAACACTTGTTTATCTTTAAACACATGAAGACTTACAGTAGCTTACTCAGACCTACTGAAGTGAAATAAGCTAATGACATACTTCACCATCCTGCATTACCCCAGAGCTGAACTCCTCTCGTCCTGATGGGATCAGGGTTCATATCCTTGTCTGAGTGAGGATTTCAGACCTCAGTAAATGGGAGAAGTTGCAGTTTGCACTGCTACTGAGCTGCCTGTGACAAAAGTACTGTATCCCACAAGAGCAGCAAATCTCATGGCTTGTTTACAAATTAAGAAATAACAAAACCTACTGTAATGTTCACACAGTGCATAGGTACAGGCTAATTCAGGATAAGATGACTGCTAAACTATCTGTGTAAAAACAAATTATAATAGATGTTCAGGTAAAAGCCTACAGACCCACGTTAACCCAGCTGAACTATTCCAATTATGTCTCGGCCTAGAAGAAAGAAAGGAAGATCTTTGATATTTAATAGAGATTAACGAACGTTTCCTCGATGAGGATTTACTCACAGTTAAAATCTTTACTTTCTTTGGACAAAATTAATTTTTGCTGCAGCAGGAACTTGTCTCCTGTGCCTGTGCATAAGAACATAGATGAAAATTTGTCTGGAGAAGACATTTCTGTAGGACACAGAGATGTGTTTCAATAGACAAATTTCAAGATTTTAGTTACGTCATGAAATGAACATTTCATAAATGGCATAAACGCACTTCCTATTAGAATCAAGAGAAAAATGCCTTTCATTTCAGAAGCTCCTGGATTTGATCCCAGAGAAGTCAGATATTTGCTAATGAAAATGCAATTTTACTAATGTAATTAGAGATAATGACTGAAATCAATGCTGCTGTTTTTTCTTTCTTTTTTCCCCCGATCAAAAGTACAATGATATCACCCTGAATTGAAATACCACCTCTGCAGAGTTTCTGTATCATCATTTCTGATTCAGTGCTGCTTCTACTGCCACGATAACTAAACCAGACAGAATCAGTCTGTTATAAGGTCAGCTCCTTTCTCTAACACCTAAGGCTAACATTTAAAAAATTTAAGGACTTGAGAAGAATTTAAAGTCCTGAATTTAAGGACCTAAAGTGATTCTATAGCACCTTATACCATATGCAAGGGAGTGGGGGGAAGGGGTCCCTTCCCTTTGGCAGTGGTGAAGTCATCAGTGTGACAGGGCCATGTCCTGGTGCTGAGCACTCACATTTGAATTGTTTGTTGCTCTTGTGAACTCTGCTATTAATATTGTTGTTGTTCCTGCTCATTTCTTATCTTATTGCTCTTTCTATTAAATTTTTCCTATCTCAGCCTGTGATATTTACCTTTTGTGCCTCCAGTTTTCCTCTCCAGCATGCTGGGGAGGGGAAGGGAGAAGTGAGCAGCATGTTTGGAGTGTTTCAGTGGGAACAGTAAATTAGGGAATACCATTCCTAAACCACAATAACTCATTATATTTCTCTGCACTCTGGACTTAATGACAGACAAAAGGCAAGGATGCTAGCAAACTCCTGTCTGAGTGCACTCTGCAACAATGGGGAAAGACAATTCACTAAAACCTCCTCGTTCTTAAGAGTACTTTGCAAATATTTAATCTCGCTCATTTTTAGGAAATGACTGGAAAGCCTAGTAGCTCTTTAAAATGGAGACAGAAGGGGAGCAGAATCATGTTGGTAATATCACAGCAACAGTTGCTGTCTTGCCCCATCTATTGCCTCATCCAGTGTAAATTTTGGATAGATATGAGGAATATTTCAAGCAAAACTTCTGGCTCAGTCATTTATATTCAAGTCCTTGCAGACAAACTCTTCCCCAAGCAAGGTGTCAGTCATCCAGGTTTCCCCTGTATTGCTTCTGATGAAGAAATGCAGATATGCTTTAATCCAGAAAGCATTGAACCTATTTTGATGGGAGAAGTACTCCAAACTTCAACCAAAGGCCATGGAAGTAAACAGTGTTTCTGTGATTTAAAATGGCATTACACAAACACATTAAAGAGATAAAGTATAAGAGGATATATGCATTCATGGAAAGTTAATGACTCCACCTAAGCAAGAAGGAAAGGTAGAGGAGAGTTTCAATATGAGAACCTAAACTGATAAAAAGCTGATTTGGATTGGAAAGTAGAAAATATGAAAAAGGCAGTAGGGGGAAAGTACTAATAATGAGCTGTCTGCACCCAGTCTGGAACATGAAACATTCAAGAGGAAAACAAAACAAATCTCTTCAACACGCTGTTAGTATATCAGGATACCAGGGTGTCATTCTGCACCCCTGAGATCAGTGAGTGCTTTGGGTCAGACTAAGAGAAAATAAAGCTTTAGTTTTACTCTACTTCAGGGGTAAATGAGTAACATGTAAACGATTTTGTTAAGAAATTATGAATTTGCTATTTTACACCACATGCAATAGTTCTGAGGAAGTTATTAGGACTACTCCTATGTACAGTGCATAAAGTCCTTCACAGAATCAAGAGTTCATAAATCAAGACTTCACTTACAGTATTAGGGAAATAAATTGATGATGTGGACACCCTTGGCACTCAGACCTGTGGAATGGAGATGTTTTTTCCACTTTTTTGAAAGTATGACAGATAAAAAAGGATGCATTTTGCTGTTAATCCTAAAATCTAAGCACTTGGAATCTCCTTTCATTGCTACAGGGCAACAGAAGTTCTAGCAATAAAACAAAATTTATGCTGAAGTTCCTGTCCCAAGTATGAAATAAAGCAATGTCGATGTAAGATAGTATTACACTGAATTTGGCTGACAGCTGCCTAGTTACAGCTGACAATTATTATCTAGTTATGTCTAATTTGTCACAGTAGGATAAGATTTTCTGTTGGAAATTCAGTTTCCCAGGGAGCTTCTTGCCAGAATTGTTATTAAAAGTTAGCCCAGAAATTCATTCTTCAGATCAAAGTAAAGTTACATGTTAAACTTTTAGTCTATTCTAAGTTCAATCACAGCAGTGTAGAATTCTCTGTTTTGGCAGGATGAATCCCACTGTGTCTGTTGGCACCAAAAACGTAATTTATTCTTGTAAATGTATTCATAAGACTTAATATTTAACTATTCCTTTAAATTAAATATAATAATTAATTTTGTATGTTAATTATCTATTTGTCTACAAACTATCTTTTTGGATACAACTACTTTTGAAAGAAAGACATGGTTATCTATATTGCTGCTAACATCTCTGTTAATTAGCAGAGTTAGAGATGGAACAAAGCAGAGTCCTAATCAGCAGAATTCTTTGTTCCATCTCCCACCATCTCCCCATGTATTTTCCCTTTCATTTTAACATACAAAGTAAAAACTCCAGAACCTGGTAATTCCTCACAATATGTCTGGTATTTGTTTCTTTTTAGTAAATATTCAGATTACAGACATTATTTTCCCATATTTTACTCAGCCTCTTCTTTATGACAGATAAATTCAAACAAGGTCAATAGCAGTATTGTTGCTCTCACAGCAGAAGCCAACAGAAATCCTTTTCATTGTTCAATCAGTGAATGGAGGACCTGATTAATTTTTCCCTTTGAAACCTTAATCCTATGTAGTGAAGATTTGAGGACATAACTGCCTGCTTGCAAATATTTCAGAGAGATAAACAGCAACATTAGTAAAATGAATTCTTTATTGCAAATAAGTTGCTCATTTTTACAAAACACATCATGTATAATTGTGGTTATACATTTTCCTCTCTGTGTTGGCTATTCTTCATCAAGCTTTCCATTCTCCCCCATGTTTTTCCTCTAATATGATGCTCTTTAACAAATGTTTCACCAATATAAATTTTCACAGCCAAAATCCAAATTGTTTCTGTGTGAGAAACAATACCCACTTTCTTCCACTGTCCAAAAGAGGTCTTCAAATTAAAAAGAAAAGAGTTACTGTGATCTAACAAGGATATGACAAAGGTAATAATGCAGGGCAATATTCACTGTGAAGGTAAGGAATTAAAAACAGAAACTTGGCAAACAGTCCAAAGCCACACACTGAAATGACTAATACAACACAATAATATCACTCTACATATCTGCAAATGAAACCATGAAGACAAAGCTTTAAGACTGAGAGCTCTGTGAGACTTTATTAGCTTTATTGTCTTCTCTCCAGTACAATTCACTGGCTGAAAAATTAATGAATATATTACAGACTTCCTTATAGATCTTTAACTTCACTGTCAAAATCTCAGTGATGCCAGCCTCCTCTACCATCTCCATGCTTTGGATTGCATTTATACTTCTTGAAGCATCTTGTTATTCACAGGAATCCTGCACCAGTTTTGCTCAGCCACATCACGATGCACAGGGTACAATGTGAAGAAAGAAAAGGTCCCATGGCTGTCAGTGATATTGGCACAGGTTGCCCAGAGAAGTTTTGGGTACCCTGTCCCTACAAGTGTTCAGGCCAGGCTGGGTGAGCACTGAGCAACCTGCTGTGGTGGAAGGTGTCCCTGTCTAAGGCTGAGGGGTTAGAGTTAGAACTCGATGATTTTTAAGGTGCCTTTCAAGCCAAACCATTCTAGGGTTGTACAGAAGAAGAGAATAAACACAGATGTGGTTTCCTTAGAGTTACCCAGCAAGCCAGCAATAAAGACAGGAAGAAAATTCTCCACTTTTATCTGTGTCACATATCTGAAACAAGAGGAATTCAGAGTCTTAGGACAACTGCAAACTATGTGCCTGTGAATGTATCCAGAGATATTTATTTCCAGCCAAGACTCTGTCAGAGGAATTTTTCTTTGGTTCTGCTATTAGCTGCTTCTCTGGTTGACTTCCTCAAAGACCAAAACAAAAATGGTATTGATCTAGTCACAGTTGCTTCATTTTACAGGAATTTCAAATCTGAAGATCCATAAGGTCTCTCCTTTAAGGAACATCCTGGTAGTCCAGTGCCATCTCACAAAGAACTCAAAATAACAAATACTCAAGTCTGCTGTATCCTAATGAGGCACAGGAGTAAAGGTACTAAACATGTAACAGCACATGTCTAATTCACAGGCTTCTTTTTAACACCGTATTTAGCAAAGCAGGTAATCAATACTTGAATTAGTAAAAATTAATTTTAAGTAGTCTAGTTAAGGCTTTCTTTGGATTATCCCAGATGTCTTTACAACTCCATTTCCCTGAATAAAAATCAATCTTCTTACCACAGAAGCTATGTCTGCCAGTGGTAACAAGGACAAATATTTTTTTCCAGGACTGTGTGGGATTTTGAAACTCAAAGGAATTTTAATAAGCAAGATGCAAATTTCCTCTAATGGGAAAAGAAGAAAGTCCTTCTGAGCAGGAGTACATTCTTCAATTTATTATGAAAATTCTTCACAGATATGTCAACTCTCACAGTTGTCTTGATTCTTCTGAATTTATTGAAAAAGCCTACAATTTTATATGCAAAGACCATGAGTACTACGCCACATATTTAGATTAAGTCTCTTTTTGGTCAACTTTTCTCTTATGCCAATTATTAAGTACAATTTAAGTACCTTAAAATTAATTTAAATTAATTTTATTTATAATTTAATTAAACATTTTACAATTTTAAAAAGTAGTTTTGCGTTATAGTGGCTTTCCCCCCACAACTGTTCCTTCCATTTTGAGGAAAAAGAGGATACTTTAGAAGCAGAACTTCAGAGTTGGCAGCATAAAAGAAAAAGCAGCTTACATGCTTTGAAGTTGGTAATGATGGAAAAATTTTGAGACATGATACCCAGAAATGAGAATTATAATCCAGATTTAGTTGCTTAAATAAAAAGGATTTTAACTGTCAGAGGTGTTATGCAGAACAGCATCATTTCTGTTCTGAAGTCACTCTTAGCTTTCTATATATACTAAGCTGATTTTCTCCACTGCTCAAATCCCATCTGATCTGCTCCTCATGGCAAAGCCACATTACATCTTCTCTGAGGATAAGAGAAGCCCTTTGCTGAGCTACCCCACCATTTCCTAAACTTGGTATTTCCATTAACTGCTGGACTCTACTGCAGCCAGAAAAATCTTTTCAAACATTTTAAATTTTTCCATCCTGATTTATAAAATAAAGACGAGGTTGGCTGAGATCTCTTTGGAATGAGATGCAGGTGCATCACTGTAATGCCTTCTTTAATAGCAGCTCCTTCACTCTCAGGGTAATTGCTGTTTGGGCACAAAACACGGGAAGCCTGGACTCATCAGGAAAGCATGAGATGTGTCAAGAATTGCAGACAATCTACAACAGCAAATTAGACCTTCACAAACTTGAAAATGTAGGATCTGTAAATAAATTTGCTTGTCCAAATACAGGAAGGCAAGAATAGGGATTATTACTTTAAGTGAAACTAATGAAAGAAATACACACAGCAGTATGGTAAATACAATAAACTCCCTTTCTAAACATGATAGAGCATTAAAGTCAGAAAAGACTGCTAAGACCATCAAGTCCAACCATTAACCCAATACTGTCAGACCCACAGCTAAACCATGTCCATAAGCAGCACATCAACAGGTTTTTGTGAATGGCTCCAGAGATAAGGATTCCACCACATCCCTGGGCAGCCTCTTCCAGTGCCTGACCACCCTTTCCATGAAGAAATTTTTAATAACATCTAGACCTCACCTGGAGCATCTTGTAGCCATTTCCTCTTGCCTAATCACTTTGTTAGCTGGTAGAAAAGACCCCCTGTCTACAACCTCCTTTCAGGGAGTGGCATAGAATGATAAGATTCCCCCTGAGCCTCTTTTCCTACAGGCTAACAACCCCTGCTCCCTGGGCCACTTCTCATTTGATGAAACTTTTCAAGTTATCTTATGGAATCCCAGTCTCATTAGCAAGGTAATTTCTATTATGGGGTGTTCAGAGATGACATGAAGGAGAAAAGGGATTTGTTATGGTGGGTATCACTTTGATCTTTTATTCCTTAAATACAACACCCGTTTAAAGGCATTTGATCACAGGTAACCCTGCAGTAATCCAGCTTTGCTATTATAAATGAGTTACTTAATATTTTTCTCAGGGTTGGACAATGAATATCTACATCAATATTTACTGTGGATCAAAGCATCATCAAGTAGGGATTTAAAGACTAAAGTAGTTGCCTTATGATTAATATAGACTCCTTGCATTGGTGATTAAGGACTCATTTAATTAATTCCCCTAATTCTTTTAAGTTAAGATGCAGAACTCCTAGAGAAGATTTTACACATCTTTACCTATCTATCTTAAAATAAGCAATTGGTTTCATTTACTATTTTAAAGTATGTATCTACTCCTTATTTTTAGTTAGAATAATTAAAACTGTCAATTTTTTTTTCCATTAAGCACATTAATGTTTAAAAAACCCCACAAAATTCCTCTCCCAAAGAAAACAAAATCCAAACAAACACCCCATCCCTCCCCTAGAAAAAAAGTCAAAGCATCCCCACTGTGGTAAATTTTGTTCTTTGGGGGTTTTGTTTCCCAGACTGATGAGAGGACTGCCATCCACAATGTTTATATTTTAGAGAATTAACTCAGCTGAGCTACAGCCTGGTACAGATGGCCCATTTGCTGCAGAGGCACACAAGGGTGCTCTGAGATACAGACCACAGTGCTAAGGACAAATATGACATTGCCTTCAAAAGCACATGCCTGGTCTAACCTAAACCATACTTAGTGGTTCCCACTGTTTTCCATTGGATCTGATTAAATGTCCTCTTACAGATCAATTGCTTCCAGTAAACTCACTGAACTATACCCCTGACAGCCACAGGATCATGACAGAACAACTGTTTTGCATTTCAGTGTCACATCTGACACTTAAAATTCTACAATAACTTTCAGATATAGAGACTGTCAAAACATTGCAGACTTTTTCTGATTAAGGGGGAAATTCTGCTATATGCTTTTCAGAACTATTATAATTCTAAAACCTTTTCATTCACTCAATACACAAAACAGTTGAAAGAAAGATTTTAGTGACATCTTCCATTGATCTTGACAACTGGAAAGAAATATACCTTGTCATTTTCACATCTGTGACTAATAGTCTTGTGCAAGCTCATGCTTCATTATTTGCCTGTATCAATGATTAATATGTACTAGGAGCTGTCTCATTTTTGGGAGCAAAGAATGATAAGAGAAGTGCATCATGACCTGACCACATATTTGAGATACTCTCCAGGAGAAAAAATTCATTAGAAGATGTGGAACCACAACAGCAATATTTGGGAAATGGGATGTCCTCAAATGACCACTAAAGAACCTCAAAAGACCCCTAGTCATATTCAAATATGTCCATGGAAATAATTAACATGCATGTATTCAGGAAGTGTAATAGAAATGTAGTGAATATGTATTAGTTTCATGAATATAACCGGTCTGTTAGTGCACATTTTAATGGAGTGATTCCCCAAGTCCTCAGTGTGCTAAATAAAGTAATGTTTGCCTCCTACCCTAACAAATTGGTTGGAGAGTTTATTTCCTGGCTTTCAGTGACACTTCTAATCACTGTTTTTTTGAAATAAGTTAATGCTTCAAAAGCATAGCCAGGTGGGGTTGTCTGTTCAAAAGTAGCTGCAAATTATTATCCAGTGCATGACACAGCAGTAACAGGACTCCAGCCTGTCTAATATCCACCTATCTGTTTTCACATATATTTCACATATCACATATATGACCTAAATGGTCCTTAAGAGGCCAGGACAGAGGTGGAGGCTCCCTTCCAGCCTGACCTTCTGGTCTGGAACCAACAGGATTCTGGAAGTATACTCACTTGTATTGCAAGTGGCATTTACACAGACACAAGAACTCTTTTACAGACAGGAATTGATTGTTCCCTTTAATTGACTGCTCTGCAAGGATGGTAGCATGTAACCATACAGCCAGAGAAGTGTGGGACACATATTGAGAAAGTAAGAAAATTACAGCCTGAAAAATATTCCAGGCTGGAGCTTCTCAGCTCTGTTCCCAGCCCATGAGCTGGTCCAGCTCAGGGCTAGGGAGAATTTCTCCCAGGGGGATAATTTGGTGAAGATAAAAAGGAATTAATAACAAAGATAGAACCCCTGTTGTGGTGTGTGACCAGGCCCTGGCAATGGGGTGTCTTCTCTCTGAACCAATCACCTTTTCTCTACTCTTGGAGTTGCGAGTCATGCTATAAAACCAAGTGTGTTTCTGAATAAACTTGTCTCTTTCTTCCTGTCATAAAAGACGGCCATGTAGCTGTGCATCTTATTTCCACTGCACTTAAAGGGTTAAAACCCCTTTCCACGGCTACAGAGAAGGAACAGCAAAGTGGGACTGAGTGAGTGGAAGTGCTGTGGAGAGTGCCAGCCCTAGAGCTTTGCTAATCCAGCAGACAGAACCAGCCACACATCACTGTCCACCAGGGCTGCAGCTGCTCCCATGGAACCAGCACTGATGAGCTTCAGTCCTACTGACATTTAAACTGGTGGCTAATGACTCTGAGTAACATCAGGGTCACACAGATGTGTATAAGCATCCACAGATGCTGCAGTTACTTTTCCAGCAGATGGCCTGGCACTAAGCTATTCCTTTGCTCTTCCTGCAAAGCAGTCTATGTCTTTATTCCTTTAAGAACTGCCTATAGCAAAAGCAAGAACTTCTGACTCCCAAACTACAGCTATAATTGAGTCATGGACACTCTTAAAGACACTTGTCTTCTCTTGAATTAAGATTCCTAAAGTTTAAAATTCAAATAACCACATGATAAGTATGATAAGTAGGTATGATAAGTAGGAGATAGGTATGATAAGTAACTGAACAGTCTCAAGTTAAAATCCAACTATAATTTAATCACAAATGAGTTTTACTTTTTAAATCATGAAATAAGCATGGTAACTTTATAAACCATCAGCCAGAAATGGTTTTTCTCTCCAGATTTACGTGCAATACAAATAATACAACTGCCTGTAATATCAAACCAAAACAGTAAATTGAAGGTGTGGTTATCGATTTGGAAAATACAGGTTATTTTTGTGTCAACAGTACCACCTGCTGGATACCAAGAATATAAGAGGTAGAGACTAATCAACATTTATAAAGGTCAGATTATGGCACAACTCAATACTAGCCCTGCACAAATGTCAGCATAACTAAACTGTTACAAATGAAACAATAACAAATTATCAGATCTTCTAATGCACTCCCAAAACCCTGCAGAAAGGTCATGGACATTTTAAATGCATATTTTTTGTTAAATCAGATATTCAAAACTCACTAAATATAATTAATCAGATGAATAAAAAATTCAAAGCAATCAGCCTAGCAGCCTCATTTAAAAGCAAAACTACTACTATAATGACAATGTTAAGTATAGGTATTAAATTTAATTACACAACTGATGTGCTATATCACTACAACGTTATCTGGCAGGGTGGGAGGAGCACACAAAAGCCCACAAAGCACTAAAACAAGCAAACACTGCCCTCCCCCATCTATTACTATTGAGCTACTGTGAAATCCCAAAGTGTGAGAAGCTCAACACGACCCAGCAATGTGCACCTGCAGCCTAGAAAGCCAACCACACCGTGGGCTGCATGAAAAGCAGGGTGAGGGCAGGTCGAGGGAGGTGACTGTCCCTTTACATGCCCTTGTGACACCCCACCAGGAGCACTGGGTACAGCTCTGGGGGCCCAAACATAAGGACATGGACCTGGTGGAGAGCCCAGAGGGGGCCATGAAGACCCTCATAGGGCTGGAGCATGTCTAGTACAGAAACAGCTTGAGAGAGTTGGGCTCGTTCAACCTAGAGAAGACCCCAGAGAGACCTTAAAGCCCTTTTCAGTACCTGTGTACAAGAGAGCAAGATAGTCAAGAATGTGCAGTTGTAAGACTGGCTTAGAATAGGGAATGTCTTTAAACTGAAAGAGGGTACATGTAGATTTAGATTAGGTATTAAGAGGAAGGTCTTTACTGTGACAGTAGTGCAGCAGTGGCAGAGGCTGCCCAGAGAAGCTGTGGGTGCCCCAGCCCAGCCCAGATGGGTCTTGGAGCAGCCTGGTCTAGTGGAAGGTGTCCCTAACCATGGTTTGGAACTAGGTGGACATTGAGATCCCTTCCAACCCAACCCACTCTCCGATTCTACCCCAGTCACATGATTCTATGCCTCATTACAGACACAGGGAACAAACACAAAAACTTAAATTCGTATTTCACAATGTTATAAACGGGAAAAAAAAGTCTCGATATTTAACAAAATTTAGATTGCTTTATTTGATATAGACGGATCAAGCAGCACTGGGGAACGTGAGGGGTCACCGCCCACTCCACACTCCATCGAACCTTGGTTTGCAGCCTCTTCTTATACTGTGGTTTCTCGCTGTAATCAATAATTTTTGGTTTTTTGCTGTCATAATTTTTCCAGGTAAGCAGTGGTGGTCGAATAAACATCCATATCCAAATTCATGAAGTCTCTGGGTGATAGTCAGTCACAGATAACCATCTGGTCTTTGTAGATAACCACCAGAGAAATCTGGAAGTCTGGTCCTTGAGGTAGGCAGCATTGATCAGACAAAGGCAGGAAGGACTATTGGGAAGTTCTGATTTTGTAAGCTCGTAGTAGATACAACTTATTTGGAAAACATAACAAGGTGATTTGAAACAGAATGTTTTAATCATATATTTCCTTTATATAGTGTCCATGCTTCACTTCAGACCTTAGTATTCTAGTTTATACAAACCCCAATACTTTTGTGATTAACATGAATCTTTTATCAATTATCACAACAATAATGTATGACATCACAAGGTCATGAAATAAATGCTAGGACGAGAACAGGGGTGCAAAAAAGATGTACCTTGCTCATTATTACCGAGAAAGGCAAGAAGCTGTGCAAATGTCGCATGACTGTTTATGAAAAATATATTTTATACTCCTTACACAATCCTTGGGGATTGATGTACGCACCGACACTCAAATTCAGGAAATGTTGAATACGGTAATGCTAGGGTCTACTATACACAAGTGGAAGAGAAGGTTTCTTTCTTTTCTTTTAAGAAAAAATAGAAAAAAACCAGCAGAAGAGCCAGAAAGAAACACCTTTAAGCAGCCGAGCGGAGTTAGATCTGGGCCGGCCTCACCGGCTGAGCTCCGGCAGCGCCGGGCGGGGCACGGGCTGGGAAATGCTGGCTGCCGGCGGAGCACGGAGCCAGCGGGCCCTGGGCCCGCCATCGGCCGGGAAACCAATCGCACCGTTCTCCCTTTGCCGTCACAGAACAGCTTCCATCGAACTCAGCGCCCGGCTCCCGGCTGCAGGCTCGGCCGCGGCCCCGCCCGCCCCCGGCGGTCCCGGGCCGGGGCGGGCACTGCCGGCTCCGCGGGGCCGGGGGCGGGGTCGCTTCCTCCGCGGGGCTGGGGGGCGGCCGCGCTCGCCATGGGCCAGTGCTTGCCGTGTATGGGGGGCGCCGTCAAGGACGTGGTGGAGACGCCCGACCCGGTGAGTGTGGGCGGTCCCCCCTCCATTTCGCCGCGGTTTGTCGGTGACGCCTGGCGTCGCTGCGGTGAGGGCGAGCGCGGGGGGCGGTCACCTTCTTCTTCCCTCAACATGGAGGCCGGGCCGCGGGGCTCTCACTGTGCCCCGGCGGGCTGTGGCTGTGCCGGGGAAAGGAAAGCCCGGCCCGCGGTGGGGAGAAATGTCGGGCCGAGGCCATCCCGGAGCTTGGGGCCTGGCTCCCCAGAGGCTCCCGCTGCTCTGCCCCACAGATCACTCCTGTGTTCTGTGGAGACCGGGCGGTTCGCGTGGGATATGTTAGCGCACGATTGTGGCCGACATGACTCCCATTTTTATAAGAAATAGGAAAAGCTGGGCTTTTTTCTCCAGTGCGTAAGTGATGCTCGCTCCTAACTACCCTCAGCTGCATGACGTTGTGCCTAGGTGAGTAAGAGCCCATGTGTGCGTTGTATCCCTCATCTGAGGATTTCATGGGGGAGAAGGAAAGGATCCCGCTTCGCCTGCGAGAGCAAGCATTCCCTTTTCCAAACTCTAAAAGGACATTTCATACACTGCGTGCCATTTCCCCCCAGTCTGGATTTTTTTGAGTGGGGGTGCAGAACAGCTGAGTAGCGATTTCTCGTGGGGTTTGGCTGTAGATATGTCAGCAGCTGCTCTTCTGGCATATTAGTCACTAAAAACGCTTCGTTGTCGCAGGCTGGCAGTGCAGGGGAAGACGACGCTAATTGACTTGAAGTTGACATTTTGTGGGAGTTGGTATCACAGATTTGAGTCGTGCTTAAAAATTAAAACTTTAAAAAGAATGCAAAGATTATATTGAAGTAGAGTTTCACTGTCTCTAACATTATATCTAGGAAATAAAAAGAAGACAACTAGCAGAAGCCGCTGAAAAGAGGCAGATGGAGGTAATGCCTGATAAAATTTCATTTATTGAAATTGTTTTTACATAACTGGTTTATGGGGAGAATGGCTGTGGCTTCTCTGGTAACACTAGATATCATGTTCGGATTGTGGGAATTGTCGTTAAGTACTTTCCTAACATTATTAATGTTGTACATTTATACCTTTTATATATATATACATATTAGGAATTTCACAGCTAGGTAGGTGCTCTAAGACCATTACAAAGTAACTGAGCTTGTTTGGAGGGAGATATTTTACAGTAGTTTATAAAACAACCTAAGAATTGGAAGAGTAAGTTCAACATTATTTTTTCCTTGTTCTAACATTTGAAAACAAGAGATGGAGAAGTATTCAAAACATAGTGGTCAAACAATTGTTGCAGTGGCAATTTCAAGTGGTCCTGTACATTTCTTAAAAATGTGGGTTGTATGCACTTGCGGGTTCTGTTTATCAACAAGGCAACAGTTTGAACATGTTTATCAGCTCAGATTCCAGCAAAGACGTAGTATTAACTTAGTTTTTTGTCTTTTTAAGGTTGCCAAGCTTTAACTGCTTTGATATCTTTAATGTTAGAAGAGGTAGGATACAAATATTCTAGCAGAACAGCCAGCCTGGTTTTTTTTCCTTACATACCTCTAAAAATGGCTTACAGCACGTACTCTTTACTTACTGTAGATTTTGAATGGTGTGTCTTAGAGACCACAGCTGAATTGTGAAGAGAAAGGATTGTTATTTGTGTGAATGTTAGTGACATTACATATTGACTTAGGAATTGACTGTTGTGCATGGGACCATGTTGACCTGGTTTGAAGGGAGTTTGGTAAATAATTGGAGCAACAGCTAAGTGGTGCATTGGACTCTTTAAAGCCTTTGATTTTGTGTCATTCTATGTAGTGAAAGCAATCCACATGTTATTTTCAATCACAAATGTGTTTCAGTCACAAAGGGATTTTAAGCATAACTGTAGGAAATAGCTAGCTCTTAAGTGGCTAAAAAGCTTTCCTGAGAGGAAGGAGAAATGAAGCCAGTAGCGTTGTGGATGTCCTTGAAGCTTTTGGGACTCATTATGCTGACAAAGAAAAATGGAAGTATCACTCTCTGTTACTTTCTGTTTTCTTGGAAGACAAAGAGATAAAGCATCTACCAGGATTTTTCAGGACTATCTTTGAGGTCATTTTAGCCTCTGAATGTTGGGGAATGGAGATGTCTTGCAAGCAGCCATATTTAGTTTTGCCCTTATGAGGGGACAAGAGAGTAGATCAATGTCCTTCCTTTTCTACTTAGTGTTTTCCTGTACACGCTTGTTAGCTGCTCATTATCCCTCCTGGTGTCATGTGAGCTGTTCTTCCTTTTGGGTGCTGCAGACAGTTTGGGTACCTGACTCATTTGGAAGACCAGTTTCCTAAGAGGCAGACAACATATGGTCTAAGTAGGTTGATATTTAGTGGTAAGATTTGTCTTAAAAACCCACTGAGAATTGAGCTTATTGTCAGGACCTTGAAATTCAGGTGAGAACATTGCTGTTTTGCCTTGGTAGATTTTAGCTTATTTTGTATAACTTCTGCTGTGGTACTATAAGCCTAGAATCAGTTTTTAAAACATTTTCCTTTTTTTTTTTTCCCAATTTCTTTTTCATGGTGTTGACTGTCTGTAATTCTGATACTCTGCCATCTAGTCTAGATCATCATTAAACAGTTCCCTCAAGGATGTGAAGCAGGCAGTTCATGACAGATTTGTCATTTGGTACTCCTGCTACCCACACACCCTGTAACATTTTGGAGGGTAGACTATCATGCAGGGTATTTCTCACAGATCAGTTTAAAAGTTGAACTTCTTCACAGCCTGGGCTAGCACTCCTGACACAGCTCTTTTTCTCCCATTTGTCAGGGTAAAAGTAGGCCCTGACACTGAAAAAACTATGGACTAAAAATTGATGGACTTTTGGGAACTGGTTCTGCATCTGAGGATTAACTTCACCGGGATGTAGTAACAAAGTGAAACAAAAACACCCTCACTTACCTATGGAACTAAGACTTCATAGAATGAGGAAATACCCTGAAAAGGCTATCTTCATATAATAGTAGCATTACTAAGTGCTTCAGTCTTTTAATGCAAACCACAGTTCATAAAATAGTTGCCAACACTTGCAGTTTGGTTTCTCTCCAGAAAAATAGCTAACTTGGGCTTACTCAAATGTGTTTTCTCCAGGCTTCCTCTCGAGGAATTAAGAATGTTTCCTCTGTAGAGCAGAAGAAAAAGAAACAGGAAGAAATAGAAAGAAGAATGGCAGCTTCACGTCCTGGAGGAGAAGGAGGGCTGAGAGTAAGTTTAAAAAGAAGCACTACGATTCAACTGTCCATATATTCACTGTGAAAATCCTGTTTTGTCATGTAGAAGATTGAATAACTTGAGAAAAAACCAAGAGGAAGGGAAATGGAATAGAAGTGGAAGCATGTGTCATTATCATGCAGTGTTCTTAATGAGAATTTGTCACTAGGACAGAAAGCAGGGATGGCAGAGAGCTTTTTTTCCCCCCTCTTCTTCCCACTTTTGTACATGTATTATGAATCAGTTTTACAGCTCTCTCAGCACTGTGTTATGCTGTACTCAGTGTCCCTTTTCAGTGCCAGCTGAGAGTGTCTCGTCCTTCAGAGCTTATAGAAGACATTTGAACTAAGTAGGGTGATGGTTTTGGGTTTATGTATGTGTCTCTCATTAAAAAAGAAATATACCATGTTGGCATAAATATGGATGAAGTTTACTACTATTACTATTCTAATGTGAACTTTACCTCAGAAGGCCAGGCAGATAGTTAATGAAGAATTACAATTTCTCCAAAACAATAGATGTATCATTGAAACTCAGACTTGTAAACCACCATCTTTTGCCCTCATTACCGTATATGACTCAGGAGGCAGGAGTTTAAGTTGCCACTGATACACTGCATGTCCATCACTTGCTGGGATAAAAGGTGAATTTAGAATTTAAAGGTGAATGGGGAATTTCTTGTAGTTTGACAGCCTTATGGTATTTGTTTGGTTTGGGATTTTTCCTTTCTTTATCTTCATACAAACCTGTGGTGTGTTTTGTTTCTTTTAGTGGCAGGTTGGATAACACGTGACTTCTGAAGAGAAGATGATGGATGTTTACTGCCAATAAGTTGTCAGTTTCTGCAGCCAAGTGGCACTTACTCATCATGTGGCTTTTGCTGTTTACATCTGAAAACTCAGCAGTACTTTGCCATTGTGGGACAATGGATGTGGAAACATTCACAAAGAAACTTAAGAACTAATTCAGAACACTATGGTTTTGCCAGTTTTGTTTGTTCGTTTTCCATGCATGTTTTATTAGTTCCCTGTCAAGACTTCCTGTCAGCTGGAAGTGGCCTCCTTATGTGTAGTCAGTTGATATGTGTATACTGTCTGCTCAGTTGATGTCTGTCTGTCTGTAGGACTGGTCTGAGTAAGCTCAGGTGCCCATGTGTTGGTTTTGATGCTTATTTCAAGCTCTACAAGTAAGCCTTTCTCCAAGTCCTCATGTAGAAAGTTTTTCATATATACATGTATTTGAATATGCAGATGAAAGCATTTCTTCTCTGTTTCCTAATGACTCTTGGACTGCTTAGGAATTTAGTGCCTTTTTCAAAAAAAGAAAAGTAGAGTCATGGTGGGTCCTTACAAATGGAATAATTTTGTGTTTAGTTATAAGAAAAAATAGAAACCTTTATAAATTCTGTGTTCTCAGATCAATAATGCTGTTTTATTATGTGTGTAATAATAGTTGTCATTTTCTCATGTGGATTTCTTTTGAGTCTGTAAGTATAATGAATACTGAAAGTTAAACATTAAATTAAAAATCCTGTTATTAGTTGTTTTCATTTATTACCACAAGAGGGCAATGCTGCCCTTCTCTGGATTTTGAAAAACAAACAGGAAAACAGTTACTGTGCCATCTCTTTCCCAGTTAATTTCCAAAAGTGTCTGTGTTACCTATTTAGGTGGACTACTTACAGTGCAAAAACATCTCCTTTTCCCAGAGAGCATTATGCACATTATGCATGGACTCAGTACTGCAATTGCCTCGTTTCTGACTTAGTCAAGACTATAGATGCTTTTTTTATTTTTTTCACCCTTTGACCTATGTATTTTGTCTTTCATGTCTCAGTACTGCCAGATGTTGTCCTGGGAGTGCAGTCTTGACACAGTTTCCTGGCTTAGCCTTCAGAATTGAGTTGAGAAGGGAGAACTTTCAATATTAACATAATGTTTGGGCTGAAAAAAGCTGTGTCCTTGGCTGAAGACTGCCTTCAGTTTCCTTTGATTGCTGGCAGTTGTTGTCTTCAGTATATTAACTGGTCATAATAGTTTTTTTAAAGTCTAGTGAAAATGCATTGAGTTATCAAAAAGTATCCCAGACATTAATTTGAAGTGAGAATTTCAATCTAATATCACAGTAGGTGTCCTACAAGACACTTAAGCAGCACGTAGACTTAGTTGGTCACTTGGGCTATTTAAAACTTTAAACATTTTTCTCTTCATTCTCTGTCATACTGCTCCCCCAAAATTGCAAGGGGAGCAAATAACCATGTCTCTTGTCATGCAAGCCTCTGCTTGCATTAGTGCTATGAACACTTTCATTTAAAGCCATTGAAAGAACCTAGAGAAACCAATCACTCTTCTCTCTCTCCATCCTTTATGTAAAGCCAGAGCTGCCTGTGCTTCTTAAGAGACCTAGTTTTGAATGTTGGATTTATTCTACAGTTAAGGAACCACATCAGAGGATGTGGGAGTGTGTAGTTCTAGATTATGAATCACCTACAAGCTGTTTTAAAAGATGTTCCTATACCATACATAGACAGTTGTCCAAATGGCCAGGCTCAACTGACTGGGAATTATTTGGGTAAATAGAAACACTGTTGGTTTAAGTTTTGTTTCAGTTGAGAGTGAAAGCAGAAGCTACTGCAGTTCAGTAGTGTACAATTGACAGTTATCTGACATGTACCATTAAACAGTGAGGCTGAACCATGTGCATTAGTGTTGCTCTCTCCTTACAGATGTTTTTCCTTTCTTATTGCTTAGTGCTGCACTAAGTTAACGTGAACCACAGCAGGAATTTTGTCCTTATTTCCCCCAATCCTAGATGTTTACTTCACCTCAGAGGCTGTTAAAATACACCTTTTCACATAGTTACCTAGACAGTTGATATTTTGTTTACATCAGTACAACTCTTTTTTTTTTTCTTCATCTTCTGAAAGCATAGTTTTGCACTTCAAAAACTGGCGGGCCAAAGCCCAGTGCTGGTAAACTGGACTGAAAAGCTGACTCTCCATGACTGATAGCATCATTTTTGTTGCAGTAACAAAGTGAAACCATTTGCCATGGTTTCCATATGGTTAAAATACATAGATTATGCTAGAGAGAGAGTGTTTGCAGCAGATGTCCTGGAATTTGGGAAGACACAGAAGCTGTGTCTCTACAAGGATGGGCAGCATCACAGTGGGCCCCGAGGAACACAGATTACTTCAGCACATGGATTTGGCACAGTGACAAGACTAAATACTTGAGACACAGCTCATCAGGCACAAGCAATGCCTGCGGTTTTTCCAGAGTCTGGGAAAGCCTGTCCAGCCTCATCAACATTTGTGTTGTGTACAATGCTTAAACCCAAAAAGAACCCAACCCTTGTCAGCATCTCTAGGATGTGCTTCTGGAGCTCTGTGGTGTGGCAAACAGCTTGTCTTCCAGCTCTAAAGTGAATATGTGTAATGAATTCAGGATTGAGTCTTCAGTTACAAGAAGCTTGCTGTACCTTCCCACACATATTGCCTTCTTATTTCACTCATCCCCACCAAAAATCCCTTAACTAGCTGCCATAGATGTTCGATAAAAAAAGGTGGTACTGCAAAGGAAGGAGCAATTATCCCTGGAATAAAGATGTGAAAAAACCCTGTCCTTTTTCAATGATGTAAATAATCCTACTTGGGAAAACATCTCCAGGTAATGTATGGTGACATGGTGACAGAATGCACTTCCTATAATGAGCAATAACAGATATCACAGTTACATTTCCAAAATAATTTTGAATGGCTTCCAGCATGATGAGTCATATTTGACATTATACAACAATGATGTTTTTTGTAAATAGTTTTACATAATTTATCTATTTTGAGATTAAGCACAGTTTATGCACAGGCAGCTCCCATGGGGTTTGGTCTACGAAGACTTTGAGAAAAGGCTTTGTTGCAGCTCCTATCACTTAAATGTTTTAGCACTTCAGCCTCCTCAACATTCACATTCAGCCAATTTACACTGCAAAATAGTTAAAATCACTACATCATGGAAAATGACCTAAATCTGTTCTGCCCCCATCATTGCAACAAGGGCTTTGAGCAAGACTCTGCTGCTCAGCTTTAGCTTTATAATTGAGCCATAGCTTCCTAACAAATTTTCCAATTCCTACATTGCTACAGGACCTAATACACTATGAAAATACTATTTATCATATTAGTGACACTTACCTCCAACCCCTCCTTCCAGACTAACCAGTTTACTGCATTTTTTTTTTCTTTACTTTATTGATGCTTTCGTTTCCTCCTCTGTTATTCACACCCACACCAATGCAGTCAAAAGCAGTTTAGTCCCACCTGCATGTTTTTTCCATCAGGTGCTACTGGCAATACTTTAAAATAAAACCCTGTAGTCTCCCATTCTGGAACTGGCAAAGTTGAAGTTTTGAGCCAGGAAGTGATTTAATGTGATTTTTTTAAAGACCCTGAAACAAAAAAAAAGGACAATTTTGATAGGTACAGTCCAAGCACATAAAGGGGTTCATGTTTAGTTTAAAATCTTTTGATTTACTGGGACTGTTGAGGTTTACTATTAAAATAAACTTATGAACACCTTTTTTACAATTATATGCTCTGATTTATTTATATGTAAACAGTTTCAAATATTTAAAAAAACAATAACAACACAAACTTAGTCTTGGATGGTGGAAATAAAGGTTGAACTTGAAGACTTTGGAAGTCTTTTCAACCTCGATGATTCTGTGAAATCCAACTAATTATGTTTAAATAACTAGCCATTATTTCTAAATAAACATCTCACGTTTTCACGAGTGGTTTTTTTTTCTCCCTTTTCATTATGGAGGATATATGACAACTTCTATGACAACTCAGACTTCCTATGGCTTTTCAAAAGATGTATTGCTTGAATATTTGTTTAATCTTCCTAGAAAGTGTTTCAAGAGAAGAATAAAAGGCTACAACTTTGGAATTATGTTCTGCTACTTTGCTGCACCAAGCAATTGTGAACTGCTTGTATTCAGCAGGTAGTTTTAGATGGTGAGGTAGACTTCCACAGAAATGAGATACAATGTGCTGATTTTAGTAAGGCATGGAACATGAAAGGTTGTCTTGATCCTTTCTAGCCCACAGACATTTTGCTGTTAATTTTAAAGACCACAGGAGCAGATCATAAGACTATTTTTAAAAAATTTAACATCAGAAAATAGAGAAAAATAGTAGTCAGTACTAAAAAAAAAAAATCAAGGATGTTTTTGAATTTTATTCCCTGCAAAGAAAAATTAATTTTCAATAAAATTTGGGTATTTCTGTGTTATCTGTTTGCCCTTTCTTTGTGCAAGGGCAGCAAGCAGTGTCGTGTATTGTAGGCATCCAGTCAGTAGCAGCAAAGTGGAGATTAGAGATTACAAATAATAAGAGTTTCAAAATGTATGAGTATTTTAAAAAATTTATTTCAGTTTTAAATTTATACAGTCAGTGAAACAATCCTATAAAATGATTTTTCTAGGATGTAACAAGGCACATAAATTACCAAATATAAACATAGAAAAGTAGCCAAAACAATGAACTAAGCCCACATACACCTTTAGCTATATTAGAGATGTGTGAATGATTTATGAGAATGTGAATCACTCTATTTACAGGGTAATGAATATTTCACATTTCACATGACCAACAACATTAAAAAGAAGGGGAAGGAAAAGCTGATATCCAAGAGCAGTGCCATGTTTTGTGTCTCCAGGGGCACCTGCACCTTGTGCAGCTCCTCCTTGGTGTGAGGGCTGTGCCCCTGTGCCTGATTCCCTTAGGGGCTGCAGGATGTCACCTCACTGTGACCAACCTGCTCCACTGCCTGGCACAGCAAGGGACAATCCTGCCCCTTCTCCATGCTTCCGTGCTGGGCAACTTTGTGGAAAACAGAAAGGATCTACACATGGATGGAACACCCAGCATGGTGTTCAGCTTTAAATAGTAGAACAGTGGGAAGGGGTTTCTTGGGCTTTTTTTTTCCTTTAAGAAATGGCTTTGAGAAGTTGTTTGGCATGCAATAAGCCATTATATTCTACTAATTAAGAAAAGATTGCAAAATATAGAAATAGTCAATTTTTATTTCATTTCAAGAGACATTTCCAAATAATTCCCCAAATACCCATTTTTCACCTGCATATATATATTTCAACTAACCTAACAGTCAGGGATTCAAAGTAATAAGATTTTCATACAAATATATTTCATTGTTTATTTTTTTTCCATTAACAGGATGCACTCCTTTATGTAGCTCTAAGTATACATTCACATATTAAAGAGTAATAATTTGGCTAAAAATATATGTCTATTTATTATCTGATTGTAGTAATTAGCCTATCAAGGGTAATTTGCTATAAAAGATACAGTACTAGAAATAAATAGTTCTAAATTCAATGATCTTCAAAATGGGGTGTCATTTCCAGTCGGTGTTAAATTTTCCAAAGTCCTTTTAAAGAATTAACTAAATTCACTACACTTGGGAGAATAATTTGGACCTACATACATGAAGTCCCACTTACACGAGAAGCTTATTTCACTTAATCTCCTTCTTGGTTTTGTAATGGGCAGAAACAACCAGATAATTGTCTGGATTCATGTCCCTGAGGTTTGGAGACTTGCTCTGGATTGGAGAAGTTTTCCCATCTACTCGGGAGATCTGCAGCATTCGGCACGGGTCGTGCTTCAGTAAATAACCTGCAAAAGTCTCCCAGCCTCCTCCAACACGGACCATCACGTGTTTGTTGTGCAGCATCTGAAATTAAATAGGGGGGAAAAAATAATAAATCTTGAGAGGCAACCATTCACAAAGAAATCACACTTTTTTTTTTTTTTTGCTGTAAAAAAACGCTTACTTTAAATGAAACCAAAAACGTATTATGGTAGTCCGCTTTACAATAAAAGGAATAGTGGAGTGTTTTTATTTACATTTTAAAAGTAAATTTAAAAAACTGTAGGAAAATGAGATGGTGTTTTAAACTGAAGATTTTTATATTTTATGTAAATAAATGCCACACGTTTTTCTAGTCCTATAGCATGGGGTTTTTCTGTTCTTCATGTGTTTAGTAGAAATATGCCAGGGAACATGAATACTTTTAGATTATTTTTTTGAAAATATGTTAGTAAAGACACCATTTTATATTGTCTTGAAACTGGCTTTTCTTTATAGGAACAAAAACAATTTCCTCTACCTCTAAAAAATTACCAAAAAAAAATTAAGAAAATGAAGTTCCATTTAATGTAACAATTAAGTCTTACTGAAAATACATTCTAATAAAATAGTTTAATGTTGTAATTAAAATAATCAAATTAAGTACATCAGAAGTAATTTATCTGCAACAGTTTGGAAACACCTGAATTTTCTGCCTAAATTTAAATAAATTTTTTCTCCAAGTGCCAGTGTACCTTGCCTACCCTTGAGTTCAGTTGGTGATTTTACCCATTTTGTTTCTCCACACAGAACAGTCAAATAAATGCCAGTAATGTATCACAAAGCAGTACATTCTGTATTTTATTGTTTATTTTATAACCAACTTTGTAAATACCACACTGAAAAATGCTTTAATCAGGATACCTAATGAAACGCTTAACAACATTTAACTGTAGTACCAGAAATTAAAAACTGGTCCTGTAAAAGGCATCTAGAAGAGATTCAACACAGTGTTTAGGTTTTTAAATTTGGATGTATGGCTGTGATGCCTCTATGGACATGTCCAAACCCCCCTTGAGAGCTGACAGTATTTGCAGTAGAGACTTGCATAGCACATAAACCTGTTGTAACACAGCATAGCCAACAGAACAGGAAACACCCTCAATCAAACAAAATCACACATAATAGAAGGCAAAAAAGTAACTTAAAAAAAACCCCTCAACCAAATAATCCTCACCTCAGCCTATGGTTTCAATTCTGTGACAAAAGGAGACAGATTGATCTGGAGTTTTCATGAAGAAAGCATGGCCAGCTGTACAGCTTAGTGAAGTTTGAAAAGGAGGTTATGTTTATAAGGAAAGGAACTCTTCATTAGAATAAGAAGCTGCAGATGAAATCTCATTTGACAGTTTGCATTCGAAACATTTTTACACAAGGAAATTCTTGCTTCTGCATTTTGGTTTTTATGTGAAACACAATGGGAAATCAGTTATGGATACTGAAACTAAAGTTACTTCTGATCCATCACAAGTTGATGCTCAAGCACTCTCAGTTTAATGATGTCTCCCAGCTACTGAGTCTGTGCTGCTGCTCTGGGTTGTGTGAGTGTTAGCTTCTACAGTAGCTGTACACAAATGAGGTTTTTCTCTAGATTTATGGGAGTGAAAACAGTCAGACTTTTTCTCTCAAGGTTTGTATTTTAGTTTCAAGACTGATTTGAGCTGGCAAGGGTATGAGATTTGAATGATGCCTTTAGTCTGGACAATATATCATGAAAGAGGCAAATGGTTTCTACAGAGTTTGAAAATTGATGTTCAAATGGCGATAGAGCCATATCAGTCTAGAGAATTTTATTTAGCAACTTTCTTCTCTTTGAGTGCCTTAAAAAGCATTTGAGAACTGCCCCAAAACCTTTCAGCATTAAAACAACTTGAGCCCAACTGGTGTAACACAGCATGAGGTGGGGAGGGGTTGACTGTGCCTGAAGTTTCAATTTTCTTATATTATCACAGGGGGATTCACATTCCAAGAGCAGTTAGTACCTGGACTTTTGATGAAGATAGACATTTAGCAAAAAGTATATTTGGTTCAATTTCCCTTACTGACTACTGTGCAAACACACTATTTCCTGATGCTTAGGTTAAATGCATACCTTTTGTCTTTCCCCTCCTTGATCTTTATCTTTTGTGTTATTATACTGTTTCAAAATTTATTGAGTGCTTTCTTTCTACAGGGTTTTCCTACATCCTAAATGGAGTAACTGTTTATGCTGTGCCACAAATGCATCATTTTACTCCTACAGTCATATTTTGATGTTAGTAACATCAGCATGAATCCAAAATAATTCTGCTAGTAATTGCTCCAGTTTCACAGAAGTATGAAGGACGAAAAAAAACCCAAAGCAAACTCTTGCTCTACTCTCTAACTGAAAAAGCAGTTTTCTCCCCAAAATGCTTCAACTCAAGATGAAACTTTTGAAATTTAATAATCCATCCAATTCACCTTTTCAACTGCATGAGATCTCTGAGAAGAAAAAAAGTTGGATTCTATAATAATAAAGTTTATGGATATCAATTTAAGTACATTAATGGCATATATGTATTTTCACACTGCTATCCAGCCAACTAAAAACAATAAAATCTTTTCTGAAAATAAAATCCAGCATATGTTTATGATTGCCATAAATTCCATGATTGCCATAAATTCCATGATTTCAGTTGTGTCTGAAGCAGGGCTGCCACTAAAGCTCTTCTCTCTTGAATCTGTCTTTAAGTTCAATCTACAGTGAACCAAATATTACTTAATATTACTTAATTCTATTTTCAGACAATAGCAGACTCACTGAAATAATTATTCCAAGTACTTCTGCCTAACTAACTGAAATCAAGATACATGTTTGTACTGATAAAAGTAACATGACAGTTAAATGACAAACATGACAGTTTGGACATTTTGAAATTCTTGATTTAATTCTCCCTCAAGCCTTATATTTAGTTTCTGTCTGATACCATTGCACAGAATTTGGAAATAGCATTTGTTTCATGTCCCACACTAGATCTTGCTTTACTGTGTGAAAACAGCATCCTGCATAGGTGAGCACTGTGTGCAAGAAACAACACAGATGCAGAAGTAAACACAATTCCTGTTCATTAAGGCCAAGTGAATTTCTGACAAGTGAAGGCATTTATGTCTCTGACAAAGATTAAGAGTGTCAAGGAAAATTATTTAGACATGGATTCACGTTCAGAATGGTGTTTGTAGGTAAAGGGACTGAATTTCCAGGCACTTTGGGTGACGTCTGGTGCACCTGGTTGAGGTCTGAGGGCATTTAGGTGACACTTTCTTGTTTTTTGCCCTCTAGACACATATGTCTGGGCCAGCCACAAGGAGGACTGAAATGTGGGATATTGAGCAGAAATCTAGTTACTCCTAGCTACACTGATTCATAAGAAATATTTTATGCAACACTCCACAGAAGTGATGATATGGCAAACAGATGAAATACATAAAAAGAAATCAGAGTTTATGAGAGTAGGTGAAAGTGTCAACTTGCAAATGGTATGTCTGGATGGAGTTATGGAAAACCATATGTAATAAAATCAAATAATGGGGGTAGGGGAAGACTGTATTCAAGAAAAAAATCAAAAACATTAGCATGAAGTTGCTAAAATAAATTCATGAGAAATTTCTTAAAAAGAGAAAAAACTCTCATCTTTGAATAAAAACCCAAACAAACAACTAATTTTCTTAATTGTAATGATTAATTTTTCTATTAGCATTTGGGGCCCTGAAAAGTTTATCTTAAAAAACCCCAAATATCTAAAGACAATTCTCTCTCATTTTCTAATGTCAACTAAGTTTTCACCCCTCAGGAAATGCCTCTAAAATAATGTATTAGAGCAGTGAGGTACTATTCAGAATAAGTTAGAAGCAGAATTTAATAAGAAATAAAAATATGAGATCTATGTATAAACTGTGCACAAATTTAAAACAGAAACCCCACTAAATACAAAAAGGAATTAATTTTACCCAGACTATCAAGATTCTCCTAAGTTCCATTCCTTTAAGGATACTGAGTCACTTACAGAGTATATTCATGCAGAGTGATCATTTATTTAGATTTTACCACGGAATTCAGCTAATCTGGGGTTTCATCATGCAAATGTGTGTGGGCTGCATGTGAACATGCTCGTGTTACAGGACTGCAGAAGGACATGAAAATGTTCTTATGAATCCTGAAGTGCCATCTGTTTTCTAGCTATTTTATCAAGACTCATTCTGTCTCTTTTCATTTCCAGCCTCAAAACAGCCAAATAAAAGGAAGTACTTCCTACAACTAAACCAAATCTGCACATTTTCATCGACAGAATTCCTCTCACTGCCTGCCTCTGGAAGCAAAGTGCATGTGGCAAGTGACAGATGTTTGAAGTCCAGCACAGACTGATTCCAGTTATCACACACATCCAACTGCAGCAACCTATGTGTTTCCTTGTCTGCATTTTGTTGTTTTTTTTTTTTTTTGTTTTAGCTTCCAAATTGCTTCAAACAGCTGCTTTCAAGTGTATGCAATATCAATGCAGCAGCTGGAGTTAAAATGCTTACTTGTTTCCTTTACTGTGCATCCCCATCCTCTGGGATACCAGTACAGCAAACCCAACAATACCCTCCCTGTAGTCGTGATCTTTGTAATATTTGTCACAAAAGTGACTGTTGGCCATTTTCCCCACATCACCATCCTTTGCCTCCTGTTGAAATAAAGAACTGCCAGTCCTTCAATGGTAAAAATCATGACCCATAAACTTTAAAATTATGTTTAAGGTATTTGGATTCGCCCAACATTCAAAGTTAATTGAGGTAGGTATGGTAACATCCTCAAATTGACCATTAGCATTTAACACGTGAAGTCCAAAATAAATAAATAAACAAATAAATAAATAAATGGCATGTCTAGAGTCATCGCAATTCAATTCAGTAGCTTAGTATGGTCTATTAAAAAACCCAAACAACAATAAAAAAATCCAACCCCAAACTAAACCAACTAACCAATAAAAAAATAAAAAAACCCCCACAAAGTCAAAACCATCAAACACATCAGGTCAGGACTGCAGTTATAAGGAAAATCACAAGGAGGCAGGCAAACACCACAGTCAATTAAAAGCAGGAGAAACAGGAATAAGTATATTTTAGAGAAATGAAGATCTCAAAAAGGATAGGTAGGACTTCTTAATTTCCTTGTGCAATAAACACAAATAAAAATTAAAAATTTCCAGATACCTTAAAAAGGAACTGAATGCCATGTATTTTATGTTTGCAGATTTATCTTTGGGAAGAACTAAAAAATAAATGACACTGTAGAGGTGTTCTGCACTACTAGTCAGTGTCACGAATACTTTGACTTTAGATGGTTTTCTGCTTTCTATGAATTTATTCAGGATTAGCAGCTGCCTCATTTCGTTTGACACTATCAAGTAAGCAAAAGGAAATTCAATAGTTTTAAAGTGAGGATCCCAACGAAAGAATACCAGAAAGATTTGCATTTTTCTGGACATTCTCAGAATAGTCTTTACACTTTCAGATGCAGAAACTGCCTACATGTTTTTGGATGAAAAGTTCAATAATGCCTTTATTATTCAGGCTTTTTACTTCTTCATGGCATTACTTTCAGGAATGGCAAGTGTTGAGGTGTCTGATCCAACCCATAAGAGAAAATAATATGCAATGACTATAATACTATTTCACTTCCTTAAATTTTTGAGAGATGTAGGTTTAATTATAAGCTCTAAAGACATATTTTTAACTTGTCCTTCAGCAAGTAAATATACTGTAATTCTATACTTCAAGTCTCCAGGCTTGGCATAACAAGACTTGTTCCATTTCATCTGTGTACAGGCTTGCTGGCTAGTCAAAGGTAGGAACTGTGAATATATGTGGATAAAACATCAACTTAATTAAAAAGTACAGTTTCCAATAACTGAGATAAAACCAGTCAGAGGGTAGCTATGGTTGAAATTAGGAGTTTTTAAGATTTAACAGATGCATAACATAACTCCTTACTGAATGCTTGCAGATTAAATTGCTCTGTGCTCAAAATTATTGAGCTGTCTATATGTTCCTGAAGATGAAGAACCTATAGTTCAAAATTTCAATGTGCACTAGTCACCTTACTGTGATTGCAGCTTATTAAAATAAACATATAAAAATGAAGAAACAAATATAAAAGAACACCACCAAAATGATGCATGGCAATGATGGTAGTTACAAAGTTTAACTACAGTGAGATGTAAAACTGGGGAAGTTTCTGCCATATGACTATACTGGCCTGTGGAGATCATGGCCTAAATTCCAGAAATTATCCAAGAGAAGCTGTAATATGCTTACAATCACTTTATCCCTGTGTTCAAGAACAAATGTTCTTTTAAAAAGCTTTTTAAAGCAATACAATATACTAGCCAGGCATAAAGTCATTTGTCCTTGGTTGCTTAGCAATCCTAGAATAGAGATGTAAATAAATTCATCCAGCCTTTATTTCTGACTAATTAAAAATTACATTCTATTGTCTAGTCATCGTAAATATATTTAACAATATGGTCCTTTAGAAGAAAACTATTATTTATACTATCCTCTGCAAAAAGACTCATTAAAATGTGACTATATTGAGGATATTGCTTACAAGAATATTTTCTAATAGCATCAGCAATTAAGAAATAAAATTAAGATAAATTTATTGTTATTAAGGATGGGTTATACTTCAGTAATTTAATCTATCTACTTTTTCTCCATCTTTCCTCTGCAGGATATTTATTTCCCATACTTTCCATAACCTAGCCCACAAGCTTCATGGAAGTCTGCTCCCTGCATTACAGGTGAGAGAAATTAAAACCTCCTAAAGAACAGAAGCACAAAGGAATGAGCAGGGAAACAGAGGAGTGCAAACCTTATCTTTACAAGTGCCCCATGGCAAGCCAGTACTGCAGAATGGCAAGGAGCAAACAGGGAGCTGTTCTTGTTCCAATCTCCTAATTGTCCTGCATTCTGAGGCCAGAATACTCTTCAAAGAGATGCAGTACAATTTCAGTATCAGTCCAGTAGGAACTATTGCTTAACATTTACATTAAGGTGAAATACTGCTTATAACATTCCTTGGGAGTAGAAGTAGCTGCTAACTCACATTCCTGAAAGTAATTTGGTTAATTTGCCCAAAGGCCTAAGTTACACGTTCTAGTTCTACAGAAATGTAAATTAATTCTCAATATACTGGAAGAGTTTTTCTAGTCTGACTCTCTTCCAAAAAGTTCTGGCCTTCAGTGGCTTCTCCTGGTGGTGTAGGGCAGCAGCAGTTTAACCCCAGCTCCTCCCAGCAAGACTGCTCTGAGCTCCCAGGCTCCCACCACTCCAGACTCCTGCCCTTGATGAGCTGCACCTACCACCCTCACTGCTTACCACAAGCAGTAAGGAACTCTGGGGGCTGGAACAATGCCACTCCTTCTTTATCTTGGACTATATAATGTATACCTTAAAAGAAGGAATAGTACATGGACAGAAGAACAAATAATGGGCAGAAGACTTCAGGAAAGAAAAAGACTTTTTTCCCCCACTCATATTTATACAATTCCACTTCTACAGCTTCATTCAACTAGATGTCCTTTTCTTCTTTTGAAAAATGCCCTCCTAGATTCAGCACCCTGTACATTCATAAGCCTGTAGGTGGACATGGTAAGATTAAAAACATGAGCTGATCAACATTTAAGATTAAAGGTGATAATGTGTATGTCTGTATCTGCTCCATTATTTGTTGTGTATCTCATGAAGAGACAGAATTAAAATTGATACTTAACATTACAGTAATTTTACTGTATATCAGTACATTATACACTAATTCTAACAGCTATTATTTTATTAATTCCAGGTTTTTCTTGCTCATGGCAGGAGGGTTGGAACTAGATTATCTTTAAGGTCCCTTCCAACCAAAAGCAGTCTATGATTCCATATGGCTTTTTTTACTTGTAAAGCAGTTATCTCTGAAAAATGAATCATTCATATATTTTATTTCACTCTATCTCCTCATCATGGTCCTGCAGCAAGTCTTTGCTGTCATTGTCCTTTGGTCTCACTCTAATGTCAATTCACAAAAAACTCTTTGACCCTTATGTCTTTTAACAACACTATGTTCTCGCTGTGGCCAATTTCCAGCTCAGTTTGCCTTTACATATAGGGTACATTATAAATGGAAGCAATCTTTATAGTGCCATGTAAATTGAAGGAAATATCTAAGAAACCCAAGGTCCCAAGTGAGGACACTGCCAGCCAACTCCACCCTGCAGTATCACTGCTTCCACTGGCCTGCTACTGGAAGAGGAGCAGCTATAGCTTTCCTGGGAAAATTATTTCAGTGAAGAATATTTTGGTTACTAGCACCTCTATCAGAGATAAAGGGCTTTTAATAAAAACATCAGTGAGCTGGCAATATTCAGATAAAATTCCTTCAACCAATACCAATTATATTAATGAGAACTGTCAGAACTATGTAAGGTACTTCAGAAAACCTGTGCAAAGCACAGATAACCCACGATCCTGGTTGGCTGGCTACAGAGTGCCTTGTGTTTTATGACTCCTAGTTATGCTGGAAACCTTAGTCCATGTGCTTTTAGATAAAATCTAGTAGACAAAGAACAAAAAAGTCTCAAGATATGTTTTCCAGTTTTATATAAGAACAGTTAAGGGCAACACCAAAATGGTGAAAACAGTCACACAGTAAGAGACAGAAATCTGGAAACTGTCTCCTACCTCCATTCCCTGGTTTTTAAATCAACAAAGCTACATGCATAAGCAAGAAAATTACATTTGGAAAGTATCTAGAGGCAGAATGTTTTATTAGATCTTGCTTGAATTTAGACTAGAGGTTATTCTTTTAAATGAACAGGCATGAAATGGATTTATTTCACTCCATGGGTTTCATTAAAATGCCTTCTAATTTACACTGGGGTAATGAGGGGAGAAAAAGGGTGGCATAATTTCAATAATGTTTATCCTTAGCCTTAATTTCCTTTAAATAGTACAAAGCATTCTCTCAAAGTTTTCAAAATTATGTCAGTCTGAGTCTATGGGGCATGATGTTACAAAGTTGGAATGAAATTATGTCACTGCAAATCTATGAAACCAGCATTGTCAGTAATGAACCAAAGCTATGCTAATGTGTTAAAAAATTGTGAAAATCATCTGAATGAAATGAAAAACTTTAAATAAAATTAAGATGGTACAGATTGAAAACTCTTTATCTAAGACTGTGGTCATTGTTTTTGACTACAGATCCAAATGCACATATAGATTTGGCTGGAGAGTCAAATCTAGCCCAATGCCATCTGTAGTATTTTACATATTTCAAATCTACCACATCTCAAGTGACTTGACTAGCATGGAAGTCTTTGGGACAAATTTGACCAAAGTAATACTAGGAATTACATAACCAAGTATATCAATTGGAGAAGAGTACAAACGGCTGGAAATTTTAAACTAGCATGCTAAGTGGATAAAATTTATTCTTGCTGCAGTGTGAAAGCAAGATCCAGAACTGGTCACTCTCCCAGCTTCTAAAAATTGCCATTCAAACCTAAACCAGAAGTGGATTAGTTGAATTTATAAGGATAGTATGAGCAGAAGTTAACATATAACAACATGGCTGCATGATATTTCACTGACACCAAATTTTCTTGCTACACCTTTTTCTTTCCTTTCTGGGCCCAGATTAGCACTTGCCATCATGTTGAAGCAAATTTCTAATATATTTGAACTTATAATAGGTTTGCTCTGCAATTGTGCTGCCATAGAGAAATTTGGGATCTGCATTTCAGCTTAAAAAATATATGAATTTTATGTAATGAAGTTCACTATTTCATTTCATACACATCACTACACCATTCACCACACATTCACCACAGTAATTACATCCATTTTTTGAATCTCCCTACCTACACTATGTGTATATCCTTACACTATTACTCCATTAATACTGAACATACTAAATATATATTTTATTTCTCAGCCACATTATTATATCTTACTAAATGTCCTAAACTATACACATAAAAATCACTTCAGAATTTATTTTTATTCAAGCTTTTCTTCTAAATGTTTTAGCACAAAATAAATTTCAGCTGAAATCAGTCTCATCTAGTTTGATATGTTAATGTTGAATTTTTAAGTGCTTTGTCCCAAGACAAGATACTTTACATGGACATGAAACTGCCAGAATTTACCAATTTGGTAAATGTGGGCAATAAAAGACAAAATACTGATATTCTTGTTCTCCACAGCCTACTTTGACAGCACATCTGATACTAACTCTGTTCATAATCCTCACTTTTCCATGAGACAGATCCAGGAAAATTCATGGTAATACTATCACTTTTATTCTGTGGAATTCCAAGTTTATCTTTGGAATGCTTTCCAGGAGTTTACTGTACTTTCATGACACTTGTGAGTGGCTGACTACTCACACTCAGGTGACTACTAAGGTGCCAAGCCCTGAAACTCAGTTAAAGTGCAGTGAATGCTACCCAAAAAATCACACTTCCTTGGCGTGAAATTTTAAAGATAAAAAATGGATGGGGTTAAAAGGAGAAGCAATCAGACTTAAAGAATGCACAGATTTTTCATATTGTTCTATTTTTCTGTGGGGTATTTAATAATTTTATGACTCTGGTAACTCTCTTGACACAGAAATGAATTGTTTAAAGTTAGTATTAGTAATTCAGTTTAGTTTTGATAGCTGCTAGCTGTAACCTGACAGCATTTCAATTCAGTCACATGGAAATTCCCTGTTGTATATATTCTAGTGTGCTGGATCTCTTTGCACTCATCAGTTTTATATCTTTCTGCAAATACCAGAAGAAAGATTGTTCTAGGTTCTGGCAAAGATCTTGGAAAGGGAAAATGTGCTAGTTGCCAAAAAGACGCTGATTACTCTAACAGAGTAGCCCAGAGTTTCTAGCCTTTCCCTCTTAATATATAAACTTGTTTCTGATTTAGAACTGATTCCTGGCAAAGGTGTTTTCCTCAGTGCTCATTTGTGTATAGCTAGACTCTATATTGACTCTCTTGCCTTAGAGAACACAAAACACTTTTCACTTACTCAGAAGCATGAATTAATTTTTTAAGATTTAGTCCTGTATTTCAGGACAGGAAGGCAGAGCAAGCACACATAATAGGAACAGAAGCACTATTCCTATTGCATGTACGCTTTTAAATCATGATTGAAATAGCAAGAATTATGTAAAACTCATTTTAAAAAGTGTAACAAAAGGAAGAGCTATGTTTAGACAAATCCGGTATGTAAGAATCAAGCACGCAAGTATCCTTGCATACTTCAGTCCTTCATCCTTAGATTTCACTTCCTTCAGAGATGTAATTTTTACTTATTGCCAAATTTTCCTTTGAAAATATGCCAGCAATGTGATAGACAATTTAATGAATAGTTACAAGATGACTTCACGCTATGATGACATTGTTTTGAGGTGGTTTGGGGGGTTTAGGGTTTGGAGGATTTTTTGGGTTGTGTTTGTTGGGCTTGAGCTTTTAGTTTTTTTTGTCAGTTTTGGTTTTTGGTGATTTGTGGGTTTCTTTTTCTGTTAAGGTGATCAGCTGATGCTTTGGTCAAGCCTGAAAAAGCAATGGAAACGTTCTTGACTGAAATGCCTTCTCAAGTATTTTCTCTCATTCACTGCTGCTACATCTGAACTATGGGGTAGACAGAGATTCCTATGTTCCACCCCTGTATGGTGTGCCCTGGCCATATCTTAATCCAAGAGAAGGCAAGGGTTTTCTTTAACCTTACCTCTCCTCTTTTCAGGTTATCACAGAAGAGGCACCACAACAACTCCAGCTGCATACTCCATCTGAACATTTAAGAAACCCTGTGTGCCCAAAATTGTATCTACTTCATATTCTAAACACAGACCTGACTAGGAACCACTGCTGCAGTTTCTAAAATTTTCAGTGGACTGTCTACAGGTCTGTTAAACCTTTAAAGCTTTATTCAGTTTTTACTGAGGAACCTGTTTCCCAACTGGCACTGAGGAAAGTAATTTCTACAGAATCTTTGTGCACTGATCACAGTGTCTCTCCCTATATGTAGTTTAATACTTTCATTACAGTGCATATGTTCTGCAAAACAGTTTGACTAGATTAAAAATTAGCATGCAGACATAAATATTTCAAACTCAGGGCCAAAACAGAGAAGGTAAAATCAACGTTTTCTTCTTGCATTTGCCATACTTGAAGAGTAGTTCTCTCTTTTAATTCACCTGGATGTCTAAATATTACCCAGTTAACATATTAACTCTCCTTGATGTATTTTGAGTTGACATCGCCTAAATTTTTAGCCAAAGGACTATGGTTTCACAGATAGTAGTGTAGCACATGTGCATTTGTACACACTCATGTGTAACTGTGTACACACACATTCACAGAAAATACATGAAATACCCTGTGCCCGGGTAAGATGGGATATAAAGCAGACAAGAGTTCCCAAATGCAAACATATGTGTTAAATTGATATATCATAACATATCTTCCTAACACTGTTTTCACTTGTGTATTATGAATAAAGCAAAATAATGCATGTTATAAAACAAAGCTTCTTCAGACTGGAGTGTCTATTAAGTTAGTGTTAGCTTTTGTTCTGAAAAGACATTGCCTTTTAAACACTTTTTTGTTACTATGTTAATCTTGAAGGTCAAAACTAATTGTTAGGGCAAGACTTTTAGTTCTAATTGCATCATGGATAGCCCCAAGCAGTAGCTCTAAAGAGAGATAAAGCTACAGAGAACTTTCCCTTAGACAAGCCTTGCTAATGCTAAGCAACAGTACTGAGAAATTCTTTCCACATAACTTTCTTCTCAAAAGTATCTCCTAAGCAGTTATCATGAATTTTGAACAGTTAAAGAAACGTGAATGTGAAGATCATAGTGTAAAGTGTAATTATGTCTATTTCGCATCAACATAATCTTTCATCATCAGGATACTCTTAGATTTTGAATTGGACTCTCTACTTCAGTATTAGCAAAAAGGGAATATTACATAAAAATTCCTGAAGTATTAAATGTCAATACATTCATATTCACTAGAATCTGCAAAAAATTACTTGATGGCTCAAAGCCAAATACAGGCAGAGTACTGGCTTCAAAAAATACTCACTGACGGACCTTTTAGATATACATATATCCACACTGCCAGACCTGAATCAAACCTTGATCTCCGTATTTCCTACACCAGAGGTTTCATGCCACAGACACCATGGTACAGAGCACACAGCTCTGAGCTTCCAGGCATCTCCTCTGCCTCAAACCTCAGGCCAGTTTTTGGGCTAAATGGAAGCAGCAGCAGAGGACAGGCAGAGTCAGAGGAGCACCATCACAAGCCGAGTCAGTGTGTTACAGACATTGCTTTTCACCCGCCTGAAAGAAGGGATGTGGATGCCTTGCACATTTAACACAAAGCCTTTGTCCTACTATTCCATGTATACTGAGACATAACTGTTATGGATAAAGGTCTCAATGTTTTATTCCTTTGCTACCATGAGAGTTTCTTGTTAAATAATTCTTTCCACTTTTTGAAAGATAAATCTATTCCTGCTGACTGACGCAGATGGAGCTAAAGTTTTGTTTGGGTTTTTTTTCTTTTAAGATTGGAACATAACATCTCAAAATAGAATCTTAATAAGTCAATGTAAAAAACATCCCCACAATTTATAACAAAGACTATATCAAATTGACAATTTACTTTTTACATTTTTAATCTGAAAGATGAATAATATGAAATGCTATGTAACTCTGTAGTTTAACTATCAATCCCATTAGTCATCATAGAAAATAGAGAGGAATTTCTTGTTCCTCCCCACTGAAAGAACCCTGAAGGCAAAATGAAGATACCCCTCTGATTCTTAAAAAAAACCAAAACCAAACCCAAAGAAACCTTTTAGGAGAATAAAAACCAAAAATAAAAATTCAACTTCCCCCATCTCTCTAGAAAGAGTGGGCATCTTCTGCTAGGAAAGAAAAAAATCCCAGTGGAACATACTAGTTGATAAGTTCTCTGCCATGCAAATCATGACTATTCTCATTAAAATACAATGTTCTGTATTTTAACATGAGAAAGGATTTGGAAATATTTACTACTTTTCCTCTGGTCAGAACTAGAAGGCATCACAGAGGACAAAGTCATCAATAAACACATGGGATAAAATCCTGCTGTGTTGATATATTGCAAAAAGTACTTTATGCCTTTACATGCATGTTGCCAGAGGTGCAGAGAAGTTTGAAAATGAAATATAGTAGATACAGTTTTTGGTAAATAACATGAATGCCTACAAAATGTAACAAGATATAACAAGAGGAAAAAACTTGCTTTCACACTGACATGCGAATGACAAAGAAATAAAATATTGTTTAGAATGCACACTAACTTCCTCCTGTTATTTTAGGAATAGAAAGGTAAAACTACACTGTATTAAATATTTTAAAAGCCTACATACCATTTTCGTTAGATCATGGCCAGACCAGTTCTATGCAGAAACATCATTCCTGAGTCAAGATATAAGGTCCAACTGGAAATTCCCATGTAGGCTAAGATTTCTCTAAGAGTATTTCACTAAAGCTAAGGGATATGGCAATAGATAATCAATGCACTTTCATGCCTGAACCCTAAACGTCCAAGGACAATCCCTTATGAACAGTGCAGAAGCTTTGGTTATATCTGAGGCCACCACATCAGCCACATTTATTCTTTTCTCCAGATGGCACCATGGGTTATGTTTACAGTATAAATGTATACTGCACACAATATCTGTCATAAAGAATCAGGTGGATTTGTCCTTTTAAATTAGCATTCTATAGTAATTATCTAAACCTACAGTGAAGAATATGAACTTAAATTCACCCTAAAAATATTTTAGCATTCTTCTATAAAAGACAGACGTACTTACCTTGACTCTATTAAATATAATTCCCATTAGTGGCATACCTAGTCAACTCACCAAAGAGGAGTTTAAAGAAGAAATGTAAGGCTCAGTGCTCTCCTTTAAGAGCAGCACTACAAATAGCAGCATCTCCATTTCTAAAGCATCAGGTTTACTAAATTGTTTTCTAAAATGCAAGCACATGCTGCTGTCTCATCATTAATGTCGAATATATTATTGTTTAGTAAATATCAAATGGATTCTTACAAAATGATTCATCTATTTAACAGAAACACAAGAAAATAACTGAGAGAAAGGAAATACTTTCCCCCATTAACATTTTCAGTATAAACTTAGTTTATACTGAATCCTTAGTTCTCAACAATGCACTGTAAATAAAGGCCTTTTTGTTTTGAAAATTCTTGGCTGTAGATTAATGGTGGACTTGATTAGCAGACTATATGTGCTCTTAGCTGTGGAGATGCTGGTCCAGTACCTTTTATATAAAAGGAGTAAGAGAAGCAAAAAGAGGAAAGGAGGGGAGGGAGTTATATAATTTGGTCTATTTTTGTGTTCTCACTATTGAGGGGAAAAAAAAGTCTAAAATAATGAGATCAATAATATGTGTTTTTCTAGCTTTGTTACTCATCTTTACATTTAAAGTATTAACAATTTTTTGTATAATTAATTACTACACAGAAAATATTGCCCATGCTGGTGTGCAGGGTAATTTTACCCTGGTTTATTCCTACCAGAGAGGAAACTCAGGCACCTGGGGAATGTCTTGCTTTGCCATCTTTAACTCTTGCTGAGGAAATCAGCTGAATTTTAGGGTTTGGTTTTAGACATAAAGCTTCAGAATACTCTACCCTAGCCTCCTCATGAGGAGATTCTCTTTCTACTGATTCCAGATAATGTAATATTATTATAACTTCAGTTCTAGAAGCCTAAATTTCCTATGGCAGAAAATTACCATATGTGTATAAGTCATTTCAAGAACTAGAATGTTACATTTCTTGAAGATACATTACACCCTAAAAAAGCACGTATGATTTGCTAAAAATTTTTCTCATCTCCAAGTGGAGTTCTCATTGTGCATTAATGTATAGAGGGATCACTGGGAATTAAAGAAGACATGGTATTTGATTGTCCACAGAAGGAAGTCACTTGAGGCAAACAAGTCTAAGCTACTGAGAAACCCTGCAGAGCTATTGCACAGCCTGCCAGTTCCACTGAATCTGAATATTGCATCAAAGATATATTCTGTAAAAAAAAATTTCCACCAAATCTAACAAGAATTTCATTGGGTGAAAGTAAAAAGGCATAACTTCAACAGTTTTCCATTAAATTAGGAGGTAAGAATTTGACTTATAAATTTTTTTTTTTTTTAAAGAAGTTTCTGAGGAATCCTTTCAAAGTTATAGATACTAACTTAACTTGAATGGCCGTACAAATGCAGTATGTCAGTGAAAAAAGGTAGAGAATTAAATCAAGAGGGGCCAAAAAATTATTTAATTTCTCATACTTTATGGGTTTGGATAACCCTTAGTGAAAGTCAGTCAATTATTGAACTAGAAATGTCAATTCTTCAAAAGATCAGATAGTGGAGCTGTAGTTGCTTTTTTATTGAGTGCAAAATCAGCATCATCAGGTACAAGGTAAAGAGAGAGATGTCCATGGGCTCCTGGCTCCATGGAGACATCTAGACCTGAATAAGAAAAGCTGAAGGCAGGAAGGGGAAAAAAAAATAAAGAATAAAGGGAGAGGCAGGAGAGAAAGGGTAACTAAAAGAACAAATAAATTACAACTTAAGCTGGGGGCAGGGCAGGATTCTGCCTGATGTCAAAGATTACTGATGGGGTCTGGAACAAAACAGATTTCCTCACAGTTCTACAGGCAGCACTCAACTCCAGCCACCCCACTGACACATCCAGTGTCACTGTTTGTCCAAGAGTTTTTGAGTCTTGTGGAGTGAATTTTACTGGCCCTTTAAGTACTTTTTTTTTTTTTTTAAAACAATATATCAAACCTGAGAAGGCTGAGAACAATTCCAACCTCAGTAGCACAAGTAAGACTGCAATGTCATCTACTCTGTGATTGTAAAGCTTTTGGAGAGGAATGGGCACAGACTAAAGAAGTGTCCAGCTGAAAGATCTCCAAAATCACCTTGTATCTGGCCACAAACTAGGGCTGGACTTCAGACATGCATTTCCCCAGGTCTTCTGCAGTCTCAAATTCAGAATTACTGTAGTTGTCTACAAACACAAGAAGACCAAAGAGACCAATGACTGTTGATGCCCTGGGGCCCAAGATGTGTTTTCAGAATTCACTCACAAGATCCCAGGCATCCCACTACATCTCCTTTGGAGTTAGGTTAATTAAAATTCCTGATCTGCCCATGATTTTGACATTTTAAACACTCTGGAAAGTTATTCCTTATCGATAAGTTATTTCTTATTGATAAAGCTGGTTAGTCTGTGGGAAATGTTCATGCTAATGCATATACAATGCAACATGAGGTACCTTGAAAATAGAATTCTTGTCACTGAAACTGTTAAAAAAGTACTTTTTGTAAAGGTGTGACTGCCATTTTTTGGTATAAAAATCTCTCTTAATAACTACTTTTCTGCCTTCTGCAAGAAGGAAGCACTTCAAACTCTGTGACTCTCTTTCCCAGTTTATAAACCAAAGATTTGTACAAGTTTTCATGACTTGTTATTCTTTATTTTTAAAAATAGGCTTATTCATTCAGTTCCATTCTGAAAGATTAAGGCATAATGGTAGGAGGGTAGAGAGTGAAAATGCAAATGATTAATTCTATGTTGCACACGTACATAGATCCCACTAATTGTAAACCAATGTTTCAGTTTTAAATAAGCTGGTCATTTATTTCAACTTATTAATACAATCCACTTCTGTAAACCATGTCTTCCATCTTTTCTGTGTAAGAGGAATTTAGAATCATTCCTATTTGGAAGGAAGGAAAAAGAATCTACAAGCAGATACATTTTTATTGAAAATAAATTTTTAGCATCTAAGCCACCACAGCATTACGATAACCAGATTCAGTTTATGCATTATGGAATCACTTCATGCATAAAAACTGCTTTTGGGACATGCAATTTTATCAGGAGATTTAAGTATCTTAATGTTTTCATGGAGTTTCATTAGTTCCCTTAATTCACAGATTTAAAACTTCTATTAGGAACTTAAATATTTTCCCGTATTAAAAAAAAATAATTCATTTTAATGGGATCATTACCCCTATGCTTTCTGCTACATATTCCAAAGGGTTTCCTTTCCTTAGAATTACTTTAAATTGACACATGTAATTTGTTTCTGTAATTTTTTGCATGAAATCTATGTTCTGCCATATTTTAATTTGCTTTGCTTTTTTGGTTCACTTATTTCATATATGGATATAAATTAATAAAAAGAGGAACTTGAGACACTTTCTTTTCTGGTTTATACATTGGTTTGGGGTTTTCTTCCTAACAAAACTTGCAGAATTAGAAAAAAAATTACAGATATAATATTATTAAATAACTTCTGAAAAAATAATCTTAACCATCAACTAATAGGAGCTAACTCCTACCACATGGCATACTTGCAGCATCACTGAAATGACTGAGGTTTTAAATTTTGTAGAGGTTACTGGAAAAAGCTAATAGGCTAATACAGTAGTGGACATACTAAACCATCTTAAAACAATGAAAATGTTGATCCCAATTCAACAGGAACACATTGGATTGTAAATGAATAGAATGTATTTGGCTGTATCATGCTGAGTAAAGGACATACAGCACAGAGGAACTACCTCAGTGGCATCAAACGGGGTGCCAAATACCAATAAAATTAATAATCAGCTACACAACTTAAATGTGCTTTTTCATAAGTGTCCAAAGGATTCCAAAGGAAAGCTAATAAATCTAGTTATGTACAGAAGAACATGTAGAGTGAAGAGTAAAAACTTACTATGACCCAGTGAAGTGTTCCAAAATGAAGTTCAAAACAAGCAAAACCAAAAGACAACTGACTTTTAGAACCTAGGAACATGAACTTGTTCCCACTGAAATACATGGCAAGTTTCTATTTACACGTTTGTAGGAATGATCTTTAATACTGCTGTTTAATGCCTAATCTATATTACTGTTATTTTTTTGCACAATTCAACCTGGAATGCAGTAGTGTGATATGAAAAGGGTGTTTTGTTTGCAAACTTGGAATGAAATCTGGCTTGGACTAGATTGCATAATAAAGAAGCCAACAAAAGGGAATTTGATACTCACCATTCTGGCAGAACTCAAGTTTCTCAAAAATAAAAGATTAAAAATACTTCCATAACGTTTTTAAAAATAAAATCAAAAGGAAGAAAATGTAAATGTTAAACTGTGCCAGATTACTGAGGTCTTTGGTTAATAACGACTACCTTCTTCAAAGTGGTTTGAAACTAGTAACAAAGCTGTTACCTAAATATACTGTAGAATTAAAATAAAAAAAGTATCACTGACTACAAACCAGAAAAGCTATTAATCCTTTATACTAGCATGTTAAATCTCAAACTATCTGTGAGATTTAACAAATCCCTTATTACTTCTTCTTTTTGACCTATTACTGAATAAATTAGAAGTTCTCAATACTTATTCAGCACAATACTTACACATGTTCCCAACTTCACACTCCTGAGAAAATCCAAAACCTTATCTGACTTCATTGTAAGTTATGTTAAGCAGAAGTTTATGACTTCATGAGCACTTTGGTATTTTGTTGAACAAGGAACTTGACTTCTGCAGATAAGAAGGAGTCCCTCTGACTTCTTCTGTTTACAAGTGCTCAGTTTTATCAGGTCACAGTTATGTGCCTTTAGCAAAATAGGGATAACAGTTATTTGAGAGCAAGACCTATCGTTTTGTCAAGTCATGACTCCAGAACAGTGCATGTGGAGAAGATGATGGAATGAAGCACAGTATGAATCAAATTCTTAACACAGAACTACAGAATAACAAGATTAGCATATTTTCAATTATTATTACCATAGACATATATAGAGAAGGTTAAGTGGATCAGGATAATTAAGCTTTGAATGTACAGATGTGATAAATTCAGCCATATAATAATGCTAGCAAATATTGATCCTGATTAACTTTGTGCTCTGGCAATTAATACTCGACATGCAAAGTCTGAAATACAACACTGGGTTTGGAAATATCTGTAAATGAAATAAAGTACTGTGGATTTTAATGGTTTGCTCATGCTGCTTTAGCAATATATCTTAGTCATGACTTGGCAATTCAATGATCATGAAGCCTTTGATCTGTTTCCTGGCCTGTTAAATAGTATCAGTCAAAAGAGAGTGGGAAAAAGGTTGCTTTAATGCAGTGGATATTCTTTCAAGCCAAATTGAGAGGTCACCATGTCCATTTCTGAAGACTTTTCTTTTGGTTGCAATTGATTAAATAGAGAGCAAATTCAATGACCTAAAGTCAGAAGGATATTTATCACATACTAATAATTCCTTGGGTCAGTTAACACACTGTAGGTTATTTATTCTCCAACTGTGTCATAAAAATGAGTCAGTGCTGGTTAACAAGAAAATATTTTTTCCTGTTAATCAGTGATGTCATTTTCAAAGTGGAAGGTAGCAGTAAAGTAAAAACAAAATAAAAATAAAAAAGTGAAGATAAAATCTTTACCCTAATAAAAAGGATCTTCTCTCCAACTCTGTATCTTCCCTGTGAAAGACGCTCCACACAGAACTTATTAGGGCATTTACAAGGTGGATCTTCAGAAATGTGTTTAACCTATAAAACAAGAAGTTATTAATAGGAACTGTTTAAAATAGCATGGATAGCAAAACATCCAATATGACACTTGTCATAATGCATCATTAACAGAAGTCTTAATTGATTATATTTTTCTTAGTTTTTCTTAACACTTTGTAACCCCAGAAAGCACACTATGGTGCTTCCAACAGCAATGATTTAGTAGCTGAGTTAAAAATGTCACACAGTTCAGCATCAAATGTGCACTCTATCTGAAATCAAGCAGTGTTACATGGAGTTTAGCATCAGACTTTTGTAAATGTATTCTCAGTATTTTATGATAAATCTGATCAAAGTGCTAATAGAGCTAACAGACAAAATGGAGATGTTATAAGATGCATCCTGCCTTCTAAATGTATATAAATATCGAGGTATCTTCCTTACCAATAAGAGACCCTGCCTCTTTAAAATTGTGCACTAACACCTTAGGAAAAAAGCATAGACAGAAAATACTGTGACATGATTTAAAATTCATGCCAAGACAGTCCCCAGTAGTTTCAACTGCCCTTTGATGATGTCCTTGTTAGGGCTAGTTCAATCAAAGTTAATTTAAAGGGACCTCAAGTACACTATCATTGCCAAATCTGACTACATAGCCCCAAGAAAATAAGGGCTGAGAAATGAAAAGCACTTTCCTGCTTGTTATTAGCACATCAGCTTGACTTCAGCCTCTTTGTCTGGCATGTGCTACCAAAGGCAGTGACGTTTAGTAGAAGTATATTTTGTACTCTTCAACAATGACAAACCAGCAAAGGCATCAATATCAAAAGAGCAGATCTGGCTGTGAAACTCTCACTTGACATTCAAATTGCACTTCTATACAGGAGCAGCACGAGTAAGTGCAGCATTTTCATACATTGTGCTTTTCTTGGACAAAGAACGTACCTAGCATGTCAGCATCAAACAATGCAAAATGCCAGAGGAACTTGCAGATGTTTATCCACTTCAAACAACATTCCAAAGACATTTTCATATCCAGTTTGTAAACCAAGGCCTGTAAAAATGGTCTGAGGCCCAGGAAAGGATATTTCCAGAATAGCCAACCAATTAAAATCTTAAATTGTTTCATAAAAAGAAAAAATGCCTGGCCAAAGCTGTAGCATTCTAATATAGTGTTTTGTTTATCATGAATAGATAAGGCTTCTGAAGCATGTATGTTTTTCAGATCTGCTTTAAGGATTAAGTTACAGTATGCTAATAAACCAAAAAGAACTTACAAGGTAACCAATTATTGTTTCTATATTTTTGAAACTAGCCCTGTTGAGTGATATAAAGGCTTTCCAATTATTTCTGAAATGCTTCAATGCCTTTATCTGAATAACTTTATTACCTTGTGGAGAGTTTTTTATAAGTATTCTTAAGACTTCTTTTTTTTAATCAGGGTATAATATTTTTATGAAGAAAAATAATTAAAATAACACTTAACAGAGGAACTCTACATGTATTTTAAACACAAAAAGTGTTTCTCAAATATCAGGTGAGTTGTCCTCAGTTTGAATGAATCACATTTGGAATTTTAAGATCAGTTACTCAAGTGATTTTTATCAAGATGGATAAGACCCTCCATTTCTGGTGAATAAACTATTTAGATAGTCAATGTACAATAGGAATAATTACATGAAATCAGTGGTTGATGACTTAAATCCAAGTGCAGGTGCTGGGGATGAAAAAGATGTGTTCCTGTATTTCTTGGAATGTGGTATCAAGACTGGAATTGTGCTTAGGGAGCGTTTTGGCAATGGCCCTCTGAATACTGTTCAATAATCAGGGATTCCTGACATAATATCCTATGGCATTTATCAACCTGATAGCTGAAAATGGGTAGCAGGAACTCCATGCTTTGTCCAGCAGAGTTCATATAAGGAACCAAAAACCAAGAGTAGCTGGGCCTAAACAAGTTCAGGGTTGTTTTGAACTGTGTAAGCAAAACAGATCCATCTTCAGCTCGTGGGGAATGAAAGCCAACAGATCAGTTCTGGTGTAAAACAGAAGAGAAAAAGATCTCCACTGCTGATCCTGCTATTGAGGGTTCCATTGCCTTACTGCCCCAAAGGACACAGAAGTATTGAGTGGAATTTGGAAATCAAATAAGGAAGCAGAGGGAGGAATTATATTATATTTTATTTTGTGTCTGGACCATACGAGCAACTGCTGCTATTTTATGGTGTGAGTGTCTGGGGCAGTGCGGGTCAGGAATCTAGCTGGATGAATTCCATTCTGTTTCTATCCATACTGCTTTCTAAATTAAAGGAGGTGGTTAGAGAAAACCTGCACACTCTCTGTTCAATTTCTCCATGATCTGCAGTTTACCAGCCTCCTTCTACACGTAACTGTTCTTTCTCAATTCTGTTGAAACACAAATGCTTTTGCAAAGTTAAGGAAGAAATACAAACCAGAAAATTTTAAATGTAATTATATGCATCAAATAAAAGTGTTTTAATAAAAGGAACGAACATTATATTCCATCTGCTCTTTGTAACAGGGAAGTGGCACATGGATTTTTCAAGAAGTGCTTTGTAACTCCCAGGTGGCACATCTACCTTGCAGTGTAGTAGTTACTATGGTAACTGGTTCTTTTTACAGGCGAGATTTGTACTTTTCCAGTTTAACCTCTTCATGGTCTCAAAACGTGTCCTTTTCATCTGATTCCAGCTATTTCAAATGAACCCCTAGAGGTTTGCACCAGGAACATGAACACTCAAAATGCTGCAACAACTTTAATGAAATTCAAAGCAAGATTCTAACAATGAGGAAAACAATGCCCGTTTTTTTACTATGTGAGAATCATGCAGAACAGCTTAAAAATTAGGCTGAAACATCTTAGAAGTGTTTGTTAACATTCACTACAAGTCAGTATGAGCCAAATCTTGTCCTGACTCAGTCGTTCCTCAGACAAAGCACCAAGTGGGAGTTGGTGAATAAGGAGCAAAAGAGTAATAAGAAGGGAATGTGGCCCTAAGCACAAAGCTAGGCTAAGCTGCAGAGCTCCTACACAGTGTGACTTTTTTTCCAAGCTTCAAACATAAATAATTGTGGTCAAAAAAACAAATAACTCTATTAGTCTACAGATGTTTAAAACAGAGTGAGATGTTAACTCAGGCTTGTGTGTTTTGCAAGTAAATGCACATCAGAATCAATAAGATAGGAAGAGGCTTCCTCCCACAACTTACAGCATCATCCAACAGTTTCCCTGTGCTCTTTTTCCCAGGAGACTTTGTGGGTGATGGTGAAGGAGATGGAAGGGGAGCTGAAAGTGTTTCCTCTTGTTCAATCTCTTTTTCCAATTTTATTAATCCAGGAGGCTCCACACCAAACCTTTTGGAAACATGCAAATAATAAATTACTAGTCCATATGAAGTATTAGGTATTTTAAAACAAAACATTGGAAAGAATTTCTACTTTGTGTGCAATAACAGAATGATGCACACATTAATAAACATGTATAGAATACACCAACCATTACTGCCATAATTTCAAACTAATAGAAAAAAATAATTCAGATGCAGTCTCTCAGTTAATCAAATTTACAGGAAATACAGGCACTTTTTCAGCTTCTCTGTCTGATATCATATATGTTGGTGAATAATTTATGAACACTAGACCCAAAAATTGTAATACCGTGCAGGACAGAGTCAGGTTCAGTACATTTGCGCTTTCTTTTCTTTACAACAGCACCTTTTCAAATTACTTGACAACTTATATTTTGTTGTTAGAATTTTTCAAAGAAATCCAAATGAAAAATGATTAAGGGTTTTCCTGGTCTCAGCTATTGTACTGAATTTATAGAGTATTATTTATATAAGTAAACTGAGGCATGGCCACCACTCTTCAGAAGTGATTAGTGTTTTTACTAATTGATTTTTGACCACCAGTCATCAGATCTCTGTTTACAGTGGCAGCACACTTATAGCTCCAGCTAGAACAAAATATATGAAATTCCAGCATGGATAAACTCAAAACAGAGTACTTGAAGAGCAAGGTTCTTTTTGAAAGATCTTTTGAAAGCTTTGTGCAAGTGATTGAGTCAGTATCTCACAGCAAGCAGCAGAGCTTGGACAGAAGTCAGAAGTCTAAAAGTGCATCCCATTTTCCTAATTATGGAGAATCCCCTCCTGGTTTGGGGAGATTTTTTATCTGCCAACACCGAACAAACACCCGGAGTTCCTTTTTCAGAGAATGACTTCAGCTTGGAAAAGTTATCATGCCAGGTAGACTTCTCATAACAAACTACTTGCACAAATGAAATCATATTTTCTTATGTAGCAGGAAAGTCCATAATTCAGATGCAAAACTGTACTGACTTATCCAGATAAAGATCTGGACACTAAAATATTGAGCAGTAGCAATTACATGTCATGAAAATTTAAGCTAAATACCTTAATGATCTTAGAAGTGTACAGAGAAAAGGTATAAGCACATATACTGGCTTTTGTGTTTTTCTAGAAATATTTCATTTAGTCATACTACTGCCTAGTAAATTAATAGAAAGTAAACCAAGAACCAAATCTGTGCTTGTATTGGCTTCTAACTGGCACAGTCTGCCTAATGAAAAGTCAGCCAACATTGAAGCAAGCACTTATATACAATCTATTTACTTCCTGTCTGTCTGCAGATGCTGACAGGCTGTAAATTATTAAATTCCCACTGGGCTCTAAGCCTACTCCTGCATACAGCCTTACTCATCAAATAAAACTCTTCCACTGTAAGAAATGTTCCTTCTTTGCTTCTACTACTTTTCGTAGTTTCTACATTCTGTCTTTGTGACAGATTTTTAGTTTCCTGTATTTCCAGTATTCTGAATTCCTCTGATGAAGAATTGAAAAATAAAATCAACAACAAACACACACACACACACATTTTTTTCCACATGCTGTATGAACCTGAAGCAAAGTTGCTGGAAAGCTGATATTGTAAAAACCACATCTTTTCTGAGAGGGTAGAGGTGCAAATTCTGGGAAGGTATGCTGAGCATTTCCTTTTCTGCTCCTTTTTAGCCTGGCTTCTCACAACTACACGTGAAGCAGCACTGGACTGTAACATGATCCCTCTTAGACTTAAAGCACCACTTTCCATTTTTATCAAGGTAAAATTGAATACAATAGCAGAAAGATCTTGAAATTGCTCAACAGTAATTCCAAATGAGCAGTGAGGGCTGTTTAACCCTGCAGAGTTTAACAGTAATCTGAGAACTTCATTCTTTGTGCAGAAAAAAAGAATTTAGCTGTTTTCCACTGTAAAATCTCTGACCTTCAGATACTGAGGGAGCATGCAGGACCTGTGCAACCCACTGCAATAGTCCTGTGCATTGTCAGTGGTCCATGCCACCCTGTAAGGAGACTTCCCTCTCTCACAAATCTCACTGTATCGACATAACATGTGACAGAAGGGCTCATTTTAACTACTGAAGTTTTGCAGACGATCTCAGAACTTTGTTTTCATTAAAAAAAAAAATGAAATTCAGGATAATTTATCAGGCAATTGTATTTTTATTAATATCTTTGAACTGCCACTCTTTGAGCCAAGTGGCTGCACCAGTTTCCCACTCACTGTGCAGTCCATCCATGAAGACCATCTGTCTCTAATTTTTCTAAGAGGACATTATGAGATAACATGCTAAAAGCATTACTAAAGCAAAGCTAAATTATCACCTGTCTCCCCTCCTCCAGAGACTATCTGTTGAATACAAGTTCAAGTTCAGCAGAACAGAGCTCAGTTTAACCCCTCCTCAAGCAATCCTCATTGTTCCTCACTTGCCTCAGTCACAAGTTTATTTGCATTAAATAAAAAAGCTTAGGTTGACTTACAGGAGTTACAGACCCTGAAGACTAACAGGAATCTAGCTGGGCAAAGTGTGCCAAAAGCTGAGTCCTTGAAGGACCCGAGTCCTTCAAGCCACTTAGAACATTTCTTTCTGCTTCTAAATTTCCTCAGTGTCTCTTATTCTTTTTGTTCTTTAAAAACAGACTGAGGTACTTTTTCAAAGATCTCTGCAGCTCCTGTTCTGGAAAGCAGATCCCTAAGACTGCCAACAGACCCATTTTGCTTTACAAAGCACACATCTGACTTCTCTCTTGTTTAAAGCAGCACAGTAATGTCGCTTTAATGTGCTCTTTCCTACACTTAATGAAGGCAATTATCAATTCTCCTTTCCCATACACTTCTAGTTTACCACAGCTCAGGCAAAGTGGCCATCATATAGTTGGCTTTCAATTGTATGAACATGACATTACCGCCGTTTTTGTGTACTTTGGAAACGTACAAGATCATAAATGGGGGTTTGTTTGTTTTTGAAGAGATACAAGAGCAGGGAATTAGTTGACAGATGTGTTATTTGACTCCTAAGCTATAAATAAAATTAAAATAAAGGAACATAAATGCAGAAACAGAAACACAGTATATAAAATAATCATGAACTATATACGGTCATATTTATGTATTATAAATAAAAAATAAAATACAAATATTTTAAGGGTAAAGGGATAGATAAGCATAATAAATGAAAACATGGCTTATTTTCTTGTTCAGTACTTCTTTTCACGTCTGGAACAGAAAGCATCTGAGACATGGAAATTTAAGACAAATAAAAAGGATAAGATTCTATTTTCATTCTCTTGTAGATGTATTGAGACATCAAATCTCACTGCAAAATGAGATTAATGTAACTCAACCAACTTTAGCAGAATCCAACATTGCCTAACCACAAACATTCATTACCTGGAAGTTGCAATTTTAACACAGCCAATACTAGTTCTTAAACTAGGAATAAATAGCAGTCTCCTTCACCTTAATTATTGCTACAAGGAATTTTGAAATTAATGAAACTATCTGAATAGCAAGGTACTCCAATCTGACACACACAGATGAATGTAACTGCAATTTACATGCAAGACTGGGCAGCAGCACTGCTGCTCATGTATTTTTCAGTAAATCTTATGCCCTATGCTGGTTAAATCTGCATCTGCAAAAAGGGGGGAAAAAATATCACATTCTAGTTACTGTAACTTTGATTGTTTAGCAAAAGTCTTTGTCTTGATGTCAAAGACAACATTACAATATAGTGAAGGTCCAGCACAGCTAGAATAACATTGGTCAGATTTAGGTCATGTGAAGATCAGCTTATTACCAGTAAACTTAATTAAATTGCAGTTGTTTATAGAGAGATCTGGAGATCTGATTTTAGTAAGAAACAGCTCAAAGCTTTATAGACAAAAATATAAATCTCAAACCTTCCGCTGCTAATGCAAGGATAGCCAAAAAATACCTTCATTGAGGTACAGAGATTTTGTAATATTTAACACCTGCCCTCAAGAGTGACATCAAGACAAGCATTCTATTTGAACCTAATGAGCACAAAGGTAGCTTGAGATGTGCTGATTTAATATGTCTGTCAAGAGCTCCTGCTGGCAAAAATGCAAATATTTCATCAGTCTTCAAATATCTTCACCTACCTTGCTGCAATTCTTCCAAGTTCCAGCAAACAAAGGCACACTTCTCTTGGCTGCTTATGGAGTACTAGAAAAGCAAAATGAAGATGGAAAACATTGATAAATAGAAGCTATTTTAAAGATTTTAGTGATGGAATGGAACCTAACCATCAACATCTGTAATTCTTGACTCCAATAAGTTTGTTTTCTTTGGCTTGTAGTAGAGTTTTACTGGAATAAAAAGGATGGGATTGATGAGTGGTTCTCAGAGTTCAGACAGTTCAGAAGTTCCATTTAGTTATCTATATCACTGAATAATTATTTGGGGTAATTGGTAATCTGCAAGCAGTTAATAACTATTTAAAAATAATCAAGAGATCTGGCACAACACTGATTAGTAGAAAGTCAAAAATAACATTAGAGTGATCCTGTTCTTTCTTAAAACTAAGAGAGTTAATATCCTTTAGATCACTACTTTTCTTAGCCAATTTAAATTTTAAAAATAACAGTTGCATTAACAAAGATATACCTCATTATAAATTTGGTGTTGAATTTTTTTCAAATCTACTCTTAAAGTAAATATGAAACTAGAATGCTTTAGGAATCAGTTCTTCACAGTATAAAAATCCCAAACAGACTAAAACCAGTTTCTTCTTTATACATACATATATATAATGCAAGTCTGCATGTCTGTACTGCATGTCTGCACTCCACAGAGGATAGTTTTTTGCTGATTCAGAAGTACCTGTGACACAGCATGATCTTCTCATTATTTTGACTGAAATATGAGGGGTTAATGTCCTGAGCATCCATTTGCAAAAGCAGCAGGTGCTTTGCTGAGGCCAGGTTTGCACTCCCCGTTGGAAGGAGAGGGGAGAGTTTTTGTGTGTGTGGTGGTGAAATGTGTGAGCTGTGTAAGACAGGCCAGCACACAGGGGGTGTGCACCACGACAAACCAAGCTCTGCCTAGCAGCAAGCTGGGGTTTGAGCCAACTAAGGGACAAGGCTCATAAGAAGCAGATTCTGCAAGGTGGAATGTGCTTTTTGTCATGGCAATGTCCTTGCTTACAAAACTGGCTCAGGTGTGAAATTCCCCTCCATGGAAGGCACTGGGACACTCACACTTGACACAGACATGAAGGCACACATCCCTTCTGATGGGCACAGCTGGCTCAGCTGCACTGCTGTGCCGGGCACCAGCCATGCTTTAGGTGTCACCAACCATCAGAGTCCCCCAAAATCTGCCGAATTTCTGGGGCCTTCCACCAGAGGACTGCACATGGTGCAGTGCTGCAGCAGGCTGTGCAGAAGCCTTGCCTCAGGGGCAGCACCTGGATGTTCTCACCTGAACCTGGCTGTCCATTATTGAACTGGCTGCTCCATGGGCTTACCCCACCCTCGATGGATCAAGACTGCGACCATCACTTCAAACAAGAGACATTGAAATTGCAACAATTAAGTCTCATTTCACTCTCTATTCTTATCCTTTCTCTCTTCTCCCTCTGTATTTTCTTAAGTGATATCTTCATACTTTCTTGCATTTCTATAGATGATAACCAACACGGCTACATACCTCCTTTCCATTGCAACCAAACTGATTTAAAATAAACCTACCATATATACATATACATATATATATAAACACTAGTCATTCAGTGTGGTTTCACTCTCATTCCTACTCAAAGGAATGAGAACAAGAACCTCAGTTACCCTTGCTCACAGGGGCAAGTCATAACAATTATGAAATACCACCATAAACCAACACAGTTATCCCCCCACGATTCAGAATAGGTAATTCCAGCAAAGCATACAAGGAAAATCCAAAATCAATAAATGAAGAAAGGTCTGTGGCTGTTCACATAATCAACTCCCCAAAACCCCAAGAAACGAAAAATAGAAGAAAAAAGTAATTATGAGTACATTGTAATCTACTCTTCAGAAATACCTACTAAAGCCCTGATGTTGTGGGTAAAAATCAGGTTTTAAAAATTTCCACAATAATAATAAAAAAATGTGCACCTTACACTTCAGATTGAATTGAGACCAAAATGTAATTGTGTGACTACTTGTATAAATCAGAAAAAAAATAATTTGTTTTTAATGAGTTAAGGTCAAGACATCAGCTATATAAACTTTTGGTAATCTAAAGACTCACCTAACTCAAATGCATGAAGAAAAAATACCACACATGAAAAAGATATTTTAATGTCTAGTTAAAGCTCTGAAAGCAATTACTTTGTTCTATGTATGTATGAGACCCAGAAGGGGAAGCCAGAGACCTGAACATCTCTAGGTAAATAACACCCTGAGGTGACTTCAGCTTGCAGCTCCACTGACATCAGTCAGTGTAAGTGGTGTGAGTTGAATGCTCAGCCCAATATTTTTTCCCAGTGTCTGTGTAGCCCTTTGAGAGGTATGAATTTGTCCTCTAATCTGATCCAAATATATTTCCAGAAGTGAAACTGCAGAGCATGAAAACTAAACGGGCACTGCACTAGGAAAAATATATTTATTCTTCAGCCATCTGTTACTGAGAATATAAATGAAGAACACTTGGACATTCAGCTATTTTCAATATTCTCCCTTCCCACAAACAGTAATTACATTAAATATTTACTAGTAATCAGTATTTTTAAAGTCTTACATTCATGACCCTGGAAGTCTATTCTGCTATTCTAATTTTAAGCTGGTGACAGCCCCAAAATGAAACTTGATTTTAAGAAGTAAGGCATCCCCCAAAATAGAAATGGAATAAACTGGGTTTGGAATAGTCAAAAAGAGTCAATTGCAATTCATAAATATGCACATCTCAATGACTTTGGAATGGAGGAAAAAGAGAGGTTCAACTACTACTATTTGCAAAATGATCCATAAATATAGCCAGAAGAAAATTTGATTAAAAAAGTAAAAAAAATTATTTATCAAAACAAAATTCATAGACCTTTAGCAAGTCTGACTCAACATAATACATTTCATGCATTTCACACTGAACACTGTGGCATAGTGAAATCATTGTTAGATGATGAAGACGTGTGCAGGCAATAACCACCAAAAACAAACATCAGGGCATTCATAAGACAGTGCTTCTAACAAGAAAATATTAGCATTCCTGAGGACTATACAGCATATGTATCTGGGGACTTCAGAGACCAATACATGTTATTTTATGCAGATCTCCTGCATAAAATGAATGGAAATATCCATCTTTCTAGAGAATCTCACTGATAGCATTTGCTTGACAAGAATGCAATGGGAGGATAGAGAAATAGTGCAAACAAATCTGGCTCATTTTAGGTGTCCTGCCTTTGTGCTTTTCATCTCATCTCTTTAAATGCTTCTTATTTGCTGTCCTCATTGCCTTCATCTTTACATGCTACCTCCAGCCACTCCTTGTTAACAATAATTCCTTTTCAGCTCCTCGTAGTTTGTATCCTTGCTTCTCTCTGGCAATAACATTTCTTCACATTGTTCCCATCTTGTTGCTGTCCCATTCCTTTTTTACAGGTGTTCCTCTTTTGTTCACTCAACCTTTGTGCTTCTTCCATGTACTTCCATTTCTTTCCTTCCTGCTGTTCTCCACACTTTTCCATCCCTCACCAGTGCCTATCCCAGGCTCCTTCCCTCAGTGCCTGGATGCTCCCAGGGGAAGCAGAGGAGGAAGAGCCTCTGCTTTCAGCACTGTTAGAACCTGGGACTGTGAGGAGACAGAACATCGTGCACATGGAGTCCATGTGTTTACTGAGCACATGTAAACTGAGAGTTCACAATAACATTCAGGTTTTTTGTTTTGTTTGTGGTTTTGTGTTTTGTAGTCTTTTTTTTTTTTTTTTTTTTTTTTTAATTAGTAGAATACCCAATCACAATGCAGAAATAAACTTCTCTCAACTTCCTGCAAGGTTCAAATCTTGGCTCCTAACACTTTTATAAACCACTTTTAAAGAAGTCAGTCCTCCTTCTAGCATAAACTTTTTTTTTAAAGATTAAGATATCAGGTATAGCTGAATCATAAAAAGTAAATATAATTTATGTTTCTAAAGCATTCCTTAGCCAACTAGAAGCAAAGAGTTTTACCAAGTGCTTTAGTATTTATTATCACAGGCTTCCAATTGCCACCAGAACTCACAGTAGTTTAGGGAAAGTTTTCCAAAAGGTTGTTCCTTTGATCCTTCCTATTGTCTCTCACTTTATCCTTCAATTTTTATTCTGATCCTACAGAAGGCTTTTTGTCCTCAAAAAAAACCCCAGCACTGCCTTGTCAACACACTGCTAACTTCTCCCAAACTTGCCCTTGCTTCTGCATCAGAGTTATGCTGGGACACACTTGTGCTTCCCCCACACTCCCTGCCCCATTTCAGCTCCATCACTTACGGAATCTCAAAACTATTAAGGAGTCCAACATACTCGATCTAAGGATAGTAAAGAATTCATAGAAGGAATATAAAGATCATCTAAACACTAACAATTTACTGAAATTCATTAGTTTAACATGCAAATCCAGTGGTAAAAACACAAAGTCCAGGATGCTTTTATAGTCCTCAAAATGAGACATATTCAGTAATATTATGAGTAGTTTAGTAAAGAGTTGTGAAAGATGGGACAAAATCTTATTCTGATGCAACTTCATATAAATTTTAACATGGTGTTACAATATGTAGATGTAACTATAAAAGAACAGAAAAAACTTGCATCTTGAAATCAGATAAACTACAGTAATAATTTAAAAAATATTTTTCCCCATGTATAAAATATTTTTAAGCAAGCAATATTTGAGTATTTTTTATAATAACTTTTGAACCAACAATGTTAGAAGAGAGATTAGAAGTGTTTGTGTTTCAGTTTGCTATTTCTACTAAAATACTAAATGCTTTTATTTAGGAAAGTGTCCATGAAACTCTATCAATCAGTTGCATCAAAAGAAGTCCATGTCACATACTGTGTGTACAGGTGCACAGAATATACAAGCACACAACATTAACCACCAACAGCATCCAACAACTCCCCAAACCAACAACATATCAGCATGCTGGCACACTCAGTGGCAAACCCTTTTCTTGCTGGGTAGATTTTATCATGGAAGAGATGCAGAATATTCATTGGTTCCAAATCCTATAATCATCCAACAACACTCCATTACCATGACGAGTTCAGAACTTATTAATGTTCACTTAACTAAAGCAATCATAGAAAATCTTATTTCGTCAAGAGCTGTCTTTGAGTATTATACTCTTCAGGCATGAACAAAATTACTAATATCTCCACCTAGAATGCTTCCATATATAAAATTGCCATAACTGTGGGTATCTGCTGCCCTAAAACCTATACAGGGAAATTTACAAAGTTTACTCATGGGAACAGAGGAGTTAAAGGCAGTATTAATATCCTTACTCTGCAAAGAGTTAGCACATCGTGTCCAGAGTCTTACATAGTCTGATACACCTACAAAGACATTCAATGACACTGTATCTCGAGATTTGCACAGATGATCAAAAAATCTGGATTGTGGATCATAATTTTTGGTAGTAACAAAGTTAATTCCTTCTCCTTTAAATACACTAACTTCAAAAACAAAAAAAAAATATGACAAGCTTGCTAGATTTGGCAGCAAGTGCAGGGAGCACACGTGGTGTCCCTCTCTTTTGCAGCACTCAAGATTATCCCTCTGTACTGTGTTGCTATGGCTTTTACAGATGCTCATGTATGAGCTGCAGCTTGTACAAGAGGTGCCCCAGCCTCCTGTTCTGTGCAAAGGCTTTAACTTGGAGACTCTCCTGCCTGTCTCTGCACTTAGAGAGAAATTGCTACCAGTCAGCTCTGGCTGTGTTAAAAATCTTAACAGGAAACTGTGTTTCCAATTTGTTTGCATTTTAGCCTATGTTAAAGCATGGTAACATTCAGCAAGACAAACTACATCATATTATAGACCACTAACAAATTAGCAGTGCAAGTCTTCAAACTTTCGAGCTCTCTACTGTTCTCTTTCAATGATATTTAAAGTGATTAGACAGCACAATCATATCTACTAGTATATCAGGCACTCTAGATTTCATTCTGTTTATTTTGAAGACTTCAATCTTGTTTCCTTGTTTAGCTCAGCTGAATAACCCAAATCCAACACAGCAATTGAAACTGTGCTTAACTTAAAATAATTACATGAATTGCTAAATTAGTCCACAAGTGAAGGACAAGACCAAAATGACAGGCATAGGTCTGCTCACCTGCTTGTCTGGATCAGCCCTGAAATGTTAACCCTTTGCAGAAGGAAACCTCCAAAAATACTCAAGATTCCCATTAATATCACTTACCTGCATGCTCATCAGGCATGGGCTGCCCCTATCTGCTCTAGCCTGAGACAGCTCCAATTCAGGGAGGAATACCTTCATATCACCTCAGCCTCAGTGATAAAAAGTTGGGAGTGCTGGATGCCTTTGTGTGCAATTACACTTGCATGATTTCAAAGACTTCTTCAGAACTCATAACAACGAGATAGTATTTTCAAGTAATGAGAAATAATAGCAATTAATAATTTCTTAGCTAGTAAAGATTTCATCTCACTGGTATTTTTTTTAATCTAAATCAGTACTGCCATAAATCCATCGTTCGAGTATTTCAATGCACTAAATCTTCAAAATCACTCTTATAGTTCTAGAATACATATTTGCCAGAGAAAGACCTCAGGAATGCTTTCTATGACACAGTAGCATGACAAAAATATCACTATGTGCCTTTAATTAAATAACACAGTATTTGCATACCATAAAGCAGGAAGAATAAGAGTAAAAAAATGAGGATAAAAATCCACTCAATTGAAAACATTGATACAATGAAGTTCTTCAATACAGACAGACTGCTTTATCACTAACAATTTACACATCAATTTATTGATTTTATTAGCCCTGGGATAAAGCCAGAAAAAAATAAAGAAAGCAGTTACCTCTGTAACCATAATTTCCCCACAAATAGTCATATAAAAGGCAGTATTCAATAAGGCAGTGCAAAGACAGATGTCATTCATACACATTTCTCATTACTTTGAAAAGAACCTTTGATATTACTTACCTTTGCTGAATTTTTGCTTCCTATGCATTGGTGAAGTGATTTGTGGGAGAGAGAGGAACATAAAAGCTTTAGATTGGCAACTGTTAAGATTTATCATTATTTTTAATGCACTAGGAAAATCTCAAAAGAAAGCAAAATTTTGAGTTAGTGCTTGAACTGAGGGAGAATAACAGCTACTGCTTTTATCTCTATTTTTTATAATGGCATGGTTACCACACCTTCAAGTTCATAGAAATGGGTCAAAATATTATCAAGTTCTAATTCTATTTCAAGCACCCTAAATCTTTTGTACTAGTACATTATGTAATAATGGAAGAAAAAAAAACAGGACCTAGTTTTTAATCAGTAAAGAAGATCAGTCACTAATCAAACAAAATAGAGCACAAGTTTGTGCAGTCATATTTCACTTCAGTTTTCTGAGAGAGGAAGTTCTCTGGAACACACCTTTCCAGGTGTATTTGCACTGTGTGCTTTACTATGGCAGGCAAGGCACTGTGTATGTGTGAAAATTAACTTATCAGAAAATATCAGTATTCCAGCTATGTCAATTCCATTTCCAAACAAGATCTAGTTTCTTAAAAATGCACAGTAAATGTGTGGAACAATGGCAAATGGCTGGGATTACCATAGCAATACAAACTTCAAATACCTTGAAGTATTCCCTTAACCAGAGGTTCTTCTGCCTATCTCAGGCACTGGAGGTCTGCATCTCCTGCTGTTTACAAAACTTCTTGGTCCTAGACAAATGTCCAACTTCTTTGCCATTTCAAATAATTGAAACTACAATTATTGTTCATTTTCCACATGATTTGCCATATCAAATAAGAATTTCATCTTAAAGGTTTAATAAACATAATAGAGTCAATACATATATTCAACTTACTATTTGTCACCTTTGAGATACTAATCTGTCCTCTGCCAAGAATTTTCTCCCAGATATATAAAGTCATGAAATTTAAAAACCTCCCAGAATAAAATAACAGATAAATGAAAAAAAAAAAAAGAAAAAAGAAACTCTCAGCAATATTTGTGCTAGACTACAGCAGGAGAACAAGACTGTAAAAGAATGGGAATAGATCAGTCACAATACATGTAAGAGCTTCAACAGGGCAAAGGCTTTTTGAGCAACAGAACAAAGAAGCTTCTTCATTCAGCACAGAGTGTTCATTTGTCTGCCACAGAAACTGATCTGTCATCATGGCTGCTTTACACTTTTATCTGATTTCAGATGACAAACATTGGACTCTCTTAATTTCATGAGATTTGGCTGAAAATCTCTGAAGGTGAGATTCCTAAATTTTCCTTTGAAGAGAGAAGAGTTAAAACAATGAAGAATATGTAGTATTAGAACAGTGATTTCCTAAGCATGAAATACCCTGAAGCAGTAGTACTGGATAATTTTTGTCCAGAAATGCACAAAGGAACCAGCTGGGAAAAATGGTCAGCATAGGAAACAGAAAAATTTTGTATCTTCTTGCCTCCTGTGCAATTCATTAAATCTCCACAAATAGGCAAATGTCTGCAGACAGAACTGTGCATGCACTTGTATCACCCAAACATAAAAGCACCATCTTATACATTGAACTAAGAACAGCATTCCATGCTCAGAAAACTATGTGTAGGGTGAAAAATCATTTGTGTGCAAGAAAACGTAGCAAGATTTTCCTCTCATTTAAGTTCCTCTTAAGATTGACTTAAATGAGTATTATGTGATGTGTACCTTATTTGTTCATTCTACAGACAAGCAGCAAAATTAACACAGTCAAACACAGGACAGATTTAGAGCCAGGACCTATTAAAAGCCTTTCTGTCTTTCAAGGCTAAACACAAAGGAAAAGTTATTTTAAATTACCAACTACTACATAAAGAATAAAGAAATACATACCCAAACCTTCTGATTCAAACAGGCAGGTATCATCCACACCTACATCTCTGCACCAGGATAAGAAATTTGCTGTGTTGTCCCGTGCAAAAAAAGACCCTGAAGGAGCATTGGCTTTGCATGGAATTTTCCGAACTGGTAAGGTCTGAAAAACAGAAATTCTTTATTTAGCTATTTGAGACATGCTAGCATTATACTTAAGTATTACGAAATCACTATGCAAGTTTTGCATAGATGGGTAACTCCCACCAACTTATTTCCTTGGCCATTAAATAATTCCAAGCTAAGAAGCACGAGTTCCCAACCAAAAAGACTTTCCAAAAGTCCACTCAATGAACTTGAGAGCTGAACCAACATGAACCAACATTAGCTACTTCTTAGGAATATTAATAACTACAGGCTTTGGATTTAGTGTTAGTTCACTGAACTAAAAAAAAAAAAAAAACAAAAAAACCCCAAAAAAACTACTGCTATAAAGACAGACTTTAAACTCTTTCTCACAATTAAGGGTGAATTACTTTCAGTTCTATGTTAGGAGATCATCACAGTGTAAAGGAATGGGTCTTGAGGCCCAAAGAGCACCAACACTTAGCAAGGTCACTGTCCCCTGTTTAACAACACACAGAAGTCCCCAGGGTACAACACAGGAGTGTAAATTTGTAGGTACAAAGTCAAGGTCTGTAGAGACAGGCTCTCCCTGCACCAGAGCAGTTCCAGTTACAGGATTTCAATACCAGACAGGAAGCTACTGATACAACATCAATATCTGTACCAAGCAGAGTAATTACCACAGCAATCCTGCTGCCTGCACTGGTACATTTACTGAGACACATAAAAAAAAAGTCCTAAGCATAATTCTCACTTAAGGCTTCTTTTCCTCAAATAAAAAATAGCTGTAATACATGGCCAAGTGAAGACAGAAAATGAAACATTGCTGCTATGTAACTACGAATCTCTGAATCATGGAGGAATTCAGACCTTATGTTGATTTGAATGCACTGTTTTTCCAAGGCTGATTTATGAAATGTTTACTTCTGTTCTGGAGTCAGTAGTTACTCAATCAAAAGAGAGCTAAAAGATAAAAAACTGAAAATACTCATTCTCATTACTACCTTAAAATTTCTGGAAATGGGGAGAAGGGGACAAAAAAGACATAGGAGCAGGCTTCCCCTTAACACCAGCTTCTAGCAATATAATATCAGTATTAAACACAGCCTAGAAGGAGCAATGTAATGGCAGAATACATCTACATGCACAGAGCTACTCACTGCTATCTACCAAATAAGCCAAAAAAACTGAAAATAGAACAACTGCAGGCATAAACACCATTGTACTTATCAATATGACAGTGGGGACTAATGGATTGTCTTAGGTATATAAATACGACTTACAGATTTATGCATTTAAATCTATTCCTCAAATCACCATCTAGCTCTCATCCCCCCATGATTCCTACTCCAATTAGACAATTTATGTTTCCTTGTTTTGGAAAAATTAACTTAGGGTTCAAACTATTTGCAAGGAGATACTAATACTTTTCTATAATTTATATGAAACACTGACCGATTTTGCATGGTATTTTAAACAAAAATCCAGGTAAACCTTATGTCACAGATACCATATCACCTCCTAGACCATCCTGGAACAAGGAAGGAAAAACAAGAAGAAAGCAGGGAAGAAAAAACAGCTATTCTCTAATCCAGGATAAATAAAAAAACTATAAAACATTAATTCTTTCAAGGGGCTCTAGAAATGGAACAATATTACATATTAGAATACAATGAAGTTTTAAAACATTATTTCTGCCCCCTTTCTATTCTTCTGGAGAGAAAAAAAAAAGGAAAAAAAAGTGGAAAAAATGCTCAGTTCCTCACAGATCAGTGATTTATTTTTTCTTTTCTTAAAAAAGGTTAGTAAAAAGCTGTCAGCACTAGACATTTTTTAGGCTAGCACTCTTGTCACATCACACTAATTTCTTCAAAGAAACAATGAGTATCTCTTCTAAGGCAAATACTTATCCACTGAATTTTCTCTCATTGACTTAGTCTTTATGAAGAAGTAATGCAGCATCTGTCCATCCCTGTCCCTCCCTATACCCTTTCCCAGGAGATTTTAACTAGACAAATCTAATATTCTTAAAAGTAAACTCACTACTTTTAAAGGAGTCACACAAGCCTCTGGCAGCCTGTTGGAAGAAGGTCAGCAGGTCCAGGCTACAGAGGAAAACTCAAAACAGGGCTTCTGTTCCATGATTTTTCATGAAAATCTTACACAAAACATTGCAGAAACCTTAAAGAAGTCCCTTCTTCCAAATGATTTCCAAGAGAAGATTCAAGCCAACCTTACCTCTTTCAGTGCAAAAGAGAAAGAAGCAATGTGGGCAGGGATATTGGACTGGCACAAAGCAAAATGGGAAATGGGCAGAGAGCAGCAAGAGCTGTGAGGGAAGAAAATCCAGGATCAAAGGGTGACCCCAGCACAGGCAGTGGCAGTCCCCACTGACAGCCCTCTGAAGTGACACATGGATGTTCAGTCAACTGAGTTAATGGTCAGCAAAAGGGAACCAAATAAACTATATCTGACACTACTATACTCTTCGTAATTTTTGATTTATTATGTCAAATTAAAAGCACAAATTGTGGATGATCTATTATGGATGAACAGCACCACAGTGACAGGAAGAAGATGTCAAGAAGCCAGATCCAGTATTCCAGGCCTTTGCAGACTTGTGCATAAAAACTTCAGAGAGAATGGAAAGGAGATAAAGGTACAGTTACTTTACATGTCAGAGCAGAGCTGCAGTGTCAAATCCTGTTATCTCTCATTTCCCTCTTCAGTTCTCATCTCTGAATTTTTCCACATTGTGCACGTGCTACTTTGTTCTCAGGCTTGCCTTTGCAGAAAACTAGTGAGTCTTCTCCCAGAAAAAAAACAAAACTGTTTCTAATGCCAGGAACAGCTCAGAAGGGCTGGGATATCATACTGGGCTTGTTTGCTTCCACACAGCTCTCCAGCTCCAGACAATTCTGTACCTTTAAACTGCTTTGTGCTGACACAACCACAATAAATAGCCTATATTCTTTCAGGTCTTGTTAAGGATATTGAACACTGTTCTGGAAGTCTCTAATAAACTACTTAGATTACCTTAGAACTACTGAACAACAAAAAAAACCCACCAAACAAAAACCCAAACCAAAGAAATTTTTTTTGTGTGTTGTTGTGTGTATGACTGGTGGCTGCCATCTGGCAATCAGTGGAGATTTGGGCTCAGTGTGGGCACAACCCATCTGCTCTCCTTGGCCCTGAGCCCAGCAGCACAAGGAGCCTCCAGCACTGGTCCTGGAGCCCAAGACCTGCTGTGGCACAGAGCCTTCAGCAGGACAGAAGCAGCCAGGAGGGAGGAGACAGCCAGGAGAACCTGCACAGCCTCTCCTTTTAGGAGCCATTGGGAAGGCACTGCAATGCCTGGCAGGAATGCAGAAAACCTCCAGTGACCCTTGGGTACCAGCTCCCCAGTACTAACAGCACATTAATAAATCTGGTTCTAAATATTTTGTATCTTTTGATTTATGTATACTGCAGCGACTGAATGTAGAATTTCTTTCAAGAAGTGCAATTCAGAACAGATGGTTTATGTGTCAGCAATCACCTGAAATTTCATACACATGACTATCCATAAATTACAATTCTGTGTCTTGACAACTAAGACTTTTAAACACATCATTTAACCTAGCTTCACTATGAAGCTTAGACATTCATGGAACTTGCAACATTCATTTACAGTTATAAGGATTACAGTGTCTTTCAAAAGCACATTTTTAGTAGTAAGAGCTATACAGCAAATAGTAAGAGTCTAGGTACAGAACATCATGCTTAACTAAGAAAATTTGTGATATTCTTTAATTCCATAGTGACAGAAAAAATGTTTGAATAACAGATTCCTAAACAGCTCAGAAGTGATGAACAACACATGTAAAAACAACACATTGTTGCAAACAACAACTACATAATTTAATGACCAAAAACACCACAGAAGCTTCAAGTCATTTTCTGGAGCAAATAGTACACAGACAAATATCCCTGACATCACATGATCTCACTAAAATATATGAAAGTTTCATCCCATTTCCCACAGTATTAGGCTCTTGCTGAAAGAGAACAGAAAAAACCCCACCCTCTTTTCTATTCAGTAACAGCCCTGCCAGGTTTATCACACAAATCAGTGGGAAATACTCATATTTTCTAATCACCTACTAAATTTTCCTCTTAAACAGAAGTCTACTTTTTTATTATTTCCAAAACTCTCACTTTGCTGCTCAAACTATAACACGTGAAAGCTTTTATTCAAGAAAGGTTTCATGCACAAATATTTTTTACTGAGTTGTACAAATGATTATTTCAAAAGTGCTTTCTAACAGATCGTTCTGAAATAATTAGGTTTCCACATGGCAAAACTGACTTTTGTTGACACAGTGTAGTATAACCAGAGTTGCTTTGAAGCAGCAGTGGCTGCAATTACTCCTATCAAGTATCAGGAAAACAATTCCCCAGTCACACTCCTTTTACAATCTTGTCTTGTTGACGTGCATGCATGTGGTTTAATACAGGATGTGAAAGTGCGAGTGAAACACATGATGCAATCCTGGAAAAATGCTGTCAGGTTCACTTCTAAATCCAAAAGGGACTCACTTACATCGATGCCCCGAAATCACATGGAAAAATGTATTTTTTGTACTGCTTTTTCAAAATGAGTTCACGAACACATGCAAAAGTCCCCATTTATTTATGGCAGGCTTAAACTTGAGCCATATTTTGAAGATTGTTCATCATATTTCCCTCTTTGAAAAGATGATTTCAGGACATTTTGAACTGTCACTTATCCTTGAAAAAAAGAAAAAGAGGAGAAATTTGTCTGCTATGAAGGAGGGTTACAGTTAGCTAGGCGCTCTTAGGAAAAATTTGCTTTTATCTCCTTATGACCTACATTAACCAAAATGGGAGGTGCATGGGGGAAATCATGCTCTGCAGTAACTAACTGCAGTGGTGTCTTTCTAGGCCATTTAGTGTTACTTGAGCATAAATTCATATTGAAATGTGATTATATCAGCTAGATAGAACATGTATCTACTTCAAAACTTTCTACCATTTGCTTTTTAACTCAGCTCTGTGGCCAGTGCCAATCCTTTTCCTCCTTCAATGCCTTCCTCATTTTGCTCAAGTGCTCTTAAACAACTGGATCAACAGTCAAAAGAATGTGTTAAATGCACATGTAAAACAGAATATGGAAATACGTACATAGAATTTAAAGTTAAGCATTTTTTTTTCCCACTGGAAAAAAAAAAAAAGAACTAAGAAGAGAAATATAAACCCCTCAGCCCTACTAAAGCTGCAAAATAGAAGTTAAACCCCAAGGAAAACTTAGAATACAAAAACTCAGCAAGGAAGTTTTGAAGGATTAGGAGACACCAAAAAAAGGCCAAACTTTTCCACAGACACAGAACTAAGAACAACTTCTAGATTAATGAAAAATAACATTGAACTTACAACAAAGCAAGCACCCCTATGCAATTTACTTAACAAGTAGCAAAACATTGTCCTTCAGTGAAATACAGTCTTTACATTGTCATATCATGTCATTTTAATGAAATAGGAGATTGGATTTCAAGTTTACAGATCACGGGTTGACCAGATTTTTATCCTATATAGTAACTGGAGAGATCATCAAAAGCCAAAAGTCACTCATTATCAACTTCCTAGATTCTAAGAAAGCATTTGTGAATACTTTGGAATCCCTAACAGATTTACAATATGTCAATAAAATAAACATCATCAAGGCTTTATAGAAATATACAGACGACAACATTCAAATAAATGCAGGACTAAATGAATGCTTTAACCATGTTATTAAGTGTCAAAGCAGAACACATTCTCCCATGTGGCATTAGCTGTAGCTTCTTAAGAGTAAGCATATATAGAAAATAAACTTAATTTAACAATATAATTTTAAAAGTTAAGCATTTCTTTAGGTCATTTTCTTCTAAGTGCTCTGTTGAAGACACAGCTTACTCATCACAGAGCAAGGTTGGTGTTCTAAAAAAGACAGTGTTAATAGTAATGAAAAACTAGTTTCACAGAAACAATGCAGCTTTTACTTCTAGCAGTGGCAGAAAGCCAAGGAATACAAGAGACTATTCAATCCACAGACAGTACAACTTTGATACCCAGAAGTAAATAATATCAGAAAGCAGCAAGGCAGAAGCTTCATTCACCAGCTTAAGCACATTCCATTATTCGACTAATAAGTAATTTAAATGTAGTCAAATGACATGTGCATGTCAACACATGGAGGCAAAATCCCAATGTCTGTCAGAGCTAGAGTTCCATCTCTCAGAGGCTGGCTGTGGGTCCACACAGAGATCCACAAGCAGGAATCTTGCACTCGAGAGCACAACTCATGGGGGATGGCAGCAGAGAGCCAACCTAAACGTGTCAGACACTGCTTCTGCCCACTCAGTTTGTGTACCCGAGGGTGGGATTAGCTCACTATAGTCCAGAGACTTGGAGAGTCTATAAATTGTCTTTTAAAGCTTCTAGACATCTACATCTGTAACATATCCATGCCTACAACAAGTTCACTTTTATCAAATCTTTCAAAATCCTGAAGAAGTAACTTGTAAACTCCAGGAATGTATGCACCAAAAATTAAAAGCCATTAATCCTACTCTCTGAAAATGCTAGCAGGCCAAATGCAAATGTCAGTGGTGGTTTGGTTTTTTCTAATACTATAATAGCATTAAATAGAGTGACCACAATTAGAGTGCATTCAAGAGAGACACTTCAATTAATTTTTTTTTTAGTGTATTAAGATTTTATCTTAAAACAGAGACAGTAAGAGGGAGGCACTAGGGTAAGTGAAGGCAAAGACCTCCCTACAGTGCCCATGAAAACCCTGTGATTCACAGAATCACAAGGTTGGAAGAGACCTCCAAGATTATCAAATCCAACCCATGCCCTAACACCTCAACTAAACCCTGGCACCGAGTGCCACATCCAATCTTTTTAAAATACATCCAGGGATGGTGATTGCACCACCTCGCTGGGCAAAGGATTCCAATACTCTATTATTTTTCCAGTGAAAAACTTTTTCCTAATATCCAACCTACATTTTCCTTGGGGCAGCTTAAGACTGTGTCCTCTTGTTCTGTCAGTGCTGCCTGGTGAGAGAGACCAACCATTACCTGACCACATCCACCTTTCAGGAGCTGTAGAGAGTGACAAGGTCACCCCTGAGTCTCCTTTTCTCCAGGTTAAACAACCCCAGCTCCCTCAGCCCTTCCTCACAGGGTTTGTGTTCCCAGCCCCTCCCCAGCCTCGTTGCCTCCTCTGGATGTGCTCGAGTGTCTCAAGGTCCTCCCTGAACTGAGGGGACAGAACTGGACACAGCACTCGAGGGGTGACCTCACCTGTGCTGAGTACAGGGGAACAATGACCTCCCTGCTCCTGCTGGCCACACCATTCCTGATCCAGGCCAGGGGCCATTGGCCTTCTTGGCCACCAGGGCACACTGCTGGCTCATGTCCAGCTGCTCCATCAGTGTCCCCAGGTCCCTTCCTGCCTGGGCACTGTCCAGTCACACTGTCCCCAGCCTGGAGCACTGCAGGGGGTTATTGTGGCCAAAATTCAGGACTCAGCACTTGGATTTATTAAACATCATCCTACTGGACTCTGCCAATCCATCCAACCATTCCAGGTCTCTTTGCAGAGCCCTCCTACCTTCCAGCAGATCAACACATGCTCCCTCCCAGATTAGTGTCATCCACAAATTTATTAATGAAAGACTCAACATCCTCATCCATGTCATCACTTCCTTGCTGAAGTGCAAACAGACAAATCCACGGCCTCTCCTGCATCCACCAGGCAGGTCACCTGGGCATCAAAGGAGACCAGGTTGGTCAAACACAATTTACCCCTCCTAAATGCATGGTGGCTGGTCTTGACCATCCTGTAAGTGCCCAGTGATCAACCTCACATTTTGTGGCTTTCTGAAGTGCAAGGCAAGGTGAGGGTTTTCCAGCCCTTTCTGTAAGATTAGCTCCAAACAGTGCTTTACCTCCCATGAGACAAGTGTCAAAGGAGACTGAAATAACTAGAGAGTCTAAAGAAGTACAGAACTTTTTGAGATGCTTTATCTGTTTGCTTTTTCAATTTCCAGATGTTTAACAAAGAAAATTTTTATGCAGATGCTAAAAACACTCAGGAAGAATTTAGCAGGTACCTCACTGCAGGTAAATCTGATGCTCCAAAGTCCTAGATATTAATTTTTTAAGAAAAAATTGCATATTTGTCTTTATGATAAATAATATAAATTTTTGTAAGTTTTCCAATTAGAAACCACAAGGAAACTACTAGAGCCCAGGGAATTATAAACAGGTGTAGAACTTAAAAAATTTCATTATTTGAAAAACATGATGGAGTGTTTATCTGTACAGCCAAATTTCTAAATCAGCCTCAAGTCAGAGCAAAACTTTACTGCCTACTTGAAGCATTTGGGACTGATTTACATAAGCAAGCAAAAATTGGAATATTTATTTAAATAAACAAACATAATTATAGCTATAAATTTATATCTATGTCTCAAAGGGACTTTTGTTTTCCTCTTCTGCATTGCAATCATCACTTATGTTCACCAGTCCCATTGTTTCAGAAATTTTGGCTTATATTTAAATTCAAGACTCACTTTTGGTAATTGCATCAAATTCTGTAGTTCTTCCTTGTTCATTACTCCCAAAGAACTACTACCACTAATGTAGACCTAAGAATTGCACAGTACACTGAAGACAGTTGGTCTAAATTATGTTGTTTTCTCAAGTTATAAGGTAATTTCCATGCAAGGCTCTGTTACATTTCTGTTCCAGACTATTCCTAGTAGTCTAAATAAAAAGTCAAATAGAAAGATCTGTTACAAAGATGTCTACAGTTTGGTTCAAGTACTTAACAAAATAAGTAACAGGAATGTTACAATGCATTTCACATAAGATTTAAAATCTAACAAATCTAAAAATGGTCGTTTATAAATTTCTCTCAGAAAATACATATTTTTAATACATACATTGAAGTAATGGCAAAAATGTTATGAAAACCTCCAGGTTTAATATAAATTTTATGAAGTGTTTAAGTTTTAGCAATCCATACAAAGTCAATGTTAATTAAAAATCTATGGAAAAAAACTTGGGTGTTTTATTGTTAAATTATATTATTAGCAATCGAAATTTGGTCCTCCTGACCTGATCTGCAATCTGAATCATTATGTTTTCCAAAGCTGGAGCTACCAAGTAGTTAAATACTTAAATCTGCCCTGACAATTAGCTTGTGCTGCAAATTCTGGCTATTTCTGCAATGTAAAACAGGAGCAGAGAGTTGGAGAATGCCTGCCTCAGGTTCACTGAAGAGAGCAATGCCAGGTCACACACACTGTGCTTCAGCCAAACACGGGAACAAACCCAAGGACAAGAAGCATCAATGAGAAGAACAATCCAGAGACCCACGATGTCCTGGTGATCCCTCCAGGACTGCACAGCTTGAAGTGCATTTAAGACCTTTCTAAGCAGTTCTTCAATGTATTCACCTGGAACATGCCAAGCAGGCAAACACATAATATCCTGGAATTTTTTGTTCAGAAATCTGCTTTCATAGTCTGGTGGGCTACAGCACTCTGTCCTACCATGCAATCCTCCTGCAAGCATAAACTTTGGTTGAAGGAGGATTTGTTGAGGCACAGAAGGTTTGTGCCTGTGACCTGCTGCAGACAAATCCTGCAGTATCTGCAAGAAACCTGGTAGCAACCCCAGAGAATGAGCAAGTATTGACATGTCTGAGAAACGTACAAAGAGTTCTCTAACAAGCAGCTTTGCAGTCTTGTGGAAATTCTTCTTTCTAGATGAATTAGCACTTGTGAATTGTTTTGCAAGATCATTCTTTTCCTCTCACATCCACATCAGTCTGCCACTAGAAAGAGTAACACACAAAGAGACAAGGCTGTAGTTTTTTAATCCTTCCAAGTAACTGAGAGCCATAGCTATAATGTATTTGATTAGAAATTGGCTCCACGAGCTTTTATTGCAAAATAAAAGTACAGAAAGTACAAGTGTGCAGAAAAGCAAACTGCTGCTTCAGACCACAAAGGATTTGTTCATAGCCTAACAATTCATGCAGCCCTATTCAAGAAATTCTCGACTGGAGAGTCAGATTTATAACTTTCAGAGGGCACCTGAAGATGGCTTCGATGCAGCTGACATCTCTTTACTGGGCAGACAGGTTCTAGGCACCGAGTTTACAGAATACCATACATTTATCCATCTATAGGACACAGATAATCCTGAGAAACTGAAGCTTACAGTATAATTAAAACCACCATGTTAATTAAATCAGACTTTCAGCTTGGCCATGTGGGGTCTATGAGCAAGATCCAGAATCCAGATCTAATTCTGAATAATTGGTATTGATTCTTTTAATTGTAACTCTTAAAATGCACAACATGACCCTCAAAGATAATTCACCTTCAACCTGCTTCATGAAGCCATTGTTTTAAGTGGAGTGTTTGTAAATATATCAGCAGCTTCAAAGATGGTGGGCAGACTGTGCCCTGCCAACAAAAATAGTAACAACAATTAACACAATTTATTTATGTTTATTTTAAAATGTTTATTAATGGTCTTACTAAACTAAGCCAAATCAAATCAAATATGGGCTCTGTGCATACTGCACATGCTTGATGCTCTGGATTTGTTTGTACAGCTGTGAAATTCTCAAATTAAATATCTGTCAGGAAAGGTAAAATAGTGACAGGAGACTATGAAGAAGAAATGCAAGTCAATGGGAGAATGTTACACAATGGCATCGTGCAACATTAATTAATTTTATGGAATAACTGCTGCTATAATAATAAGTCTGTAGTTTCAAGACAGTACTCCATTGGCAGCAGCACAGGTAGTTTCAACAATTTACAGCCATACAAATCTTGAACATTTATTAAGATTGATACCAGTCATCCCCTTGTCATTTTATAAATGTACATTATAAGGCATGACTCTCAAAATCTCCAGGAAGAGGAAAAAATTACTTCTTAGAAAATATATAGTCACAGTGCCCTCTCTGTTTAAAAAATCCATTTTCATCTAAAACTCAAAAATATTGTCTGTTTGGAGCAAAGGATCAGATACAACATCAATGCTTTCAGAACAATCAGGTTTTGAAGCATGGTTCAGCTGCTTAAAAAATGAAGAACATCATCTTCTAGGACTTGCAAAAGAATCCTAGAACCTAACATCTTCTGAAATGAACAACTTTTAAATGCTTCCTATTTAGAAACTGAAATTATTAGTGAATGATTGACCAATCAAACAGCAAAGTAGCTGGAGTCATGAAGACACAGAGTACCCACTGTGGTATCCAAAGGTGCCTAGTATGGCATTAAGCTCTCAAGAGCAACATGCAGAGACTGCCAAACTCCTGTACTCTAGATTCCACATCATTCTCCTGAAAAACAAATACCAAAGCAGAGTGTGGCCCAGGTGGCTTTTTTAGATGCAGGGATTCAGTCCTAAAAAGGCTTTATACAGAAATAAAAAACACAAATATAATTTAAAATAATTTCTTTGCAGTTTGACTCTAGTAATAGATTTCCCTTTGTCCACTGGCACAACCAGCAGGTTATTCATCCCCAAGAAACAATAACACAGAACATGCGAGTGACTCTTATCCTTTCTCAAGTTCTAATCATTTTCAGCTACAAGGATTTCCTCATCTGTGTGGGATTTCTGTGTATTCAGCCTTCTAAGAGATCTCTCTTCCAATACCTTATTCAGTATTTACTTGAACCCAGGTCAATTTAAACACTCCTTGACAAGAATTTTTCAACTTGTATGTAAACAAGGCCTCCCTTTTGTTTCTACCAGCTTCATTCAATATCCCGTGGTTTTTGTATAGAAACTGACCATTTACCACATCATTCCTGATTTTACAAGCTCTACCATATGTCCCTCTTTCCACACTCAAGCATCCTAACCTATCGAGTCACTCAAAAAAAAGCAACTCCATTATCTCCTTCGTGCATAAAAAGTTATGCCTTTTTTGCCTGCCTCTGACTCTTAAGGAAAGAAGACTACTTTTGCATCACACACCATTTAATCTCCTTTTTAGTCTCTTAAAGCTCTATCCCCAAGTCACATTACTAGTAGTTTCCTATGTATTTTGAAAATGTCCCCCAGTATCCACAAGTGTTTCCACATGACACAAAAAGAAGCGTTGATATCAACGTGACAATCTTCCTTCCAGATTTGGAAAACACAGTATGTTGGGAACTTTTTTGAAAACTCTGTTTTCCCAATTTACTCCACACTCTAAATAGCTGATGCTAGGGGATTCCTGAAATCTGAAGGAAGTTCAATGCTCACTAATAAGAAAGGGAATGATACAGTTTAGTTAAAAAACAAACTGCAAAACTGGCATTGACTTGAAACTCACTGCACAAGCTATTAAATCAGAAGCAATAGGATTTAACCTCTGCTATTTTGTAGAGTATTGCCATATGAATTTAAGGAATTATGGTAAAAGACTGATGAGTCAGTGCATGCAATATTAGCTTTTAATGCCTTCTTAAATCTGTTGCTATAGTTGCTAAACTGGCCAGACAGCCCCAAAGAGCTGCACAAAGACTTCATGACTAGTAGCACATATCAGTCAGAGCAGGATATACCATCTTTCTTTAAGGAACTAAAAAAAACTAAACCCATGAAGCTTTTCCACAGGAACAAGTTCACATACAAGGAAAAACTTTGCTTTTGAAAACAGATCAAATCTTCAAGCTTGTGGAAGGCCTTAGTAAGATTATACACACTCCCTCCATGAACCTCATCTTTATCCTGCCTTCCCCACTCAGATGGAAGCTGATCCTTCTGGATCATTTCATATCAGCTGCTTCTACCTAAAACAATTAGAAGTTCCATATATGGATAGAAAAGTTTGTTATCTATTTTGATAGAAGCTGAACTCAACAGAAATCAGTGGCTTCTTCCAGCTGCCAGTGAAGTTATCAGGGCACCTCGGTGAAAGAATGTGTTTCTGTTTTCCTGTGCAGAGCAAGGGCCAAATGGCTTCAAAATTCCATTTATATTATTAATAAAACATTAAAAAAAAAAAATCAGGGGAGGATGGTGGAATTCTTCCTGTGCTAAATTTTATACAGTATTATCTCCTCATAAATGTTCTTGCTATCCCAAAATCATATTTTTCACCACGAAGTCTAGTCCTATTGCCCAAGAGTGCTGTACAGGAAATTAAAATATGAAAATATGAATAGCTCCCTATTTGTATACAGTGATAAAAATCTATTCTACCACTTCTTCGAATTCTTACTGTACTAAGCATGAAATAACATACATTGAGAAAATAGCAGTGAGGTAGATTTTTTTCCCCTTTTAAATGTATTGTCAGTTGTACCAGCCTGACAAATAAAGACCAAGAAATCTAAATAATGACCACATATGGGACTGCAAATGTCTAATTTGCTTCTAATATAACTTAGAACACAAAAAAACCATACAAGTAACCCTCCCTTCTGCCGACCTAGCTCCTAGGCTCAATCAAATGCCCTACATGTTTTCTCACTTGAAAACTACCATGACACTTAGGTGAAGACAAGCCAGACCATGTTACAAAGAGGAACTCCAAAGTCACCCAATACTTCTACTAACAAAGACCTGATTATAACTTGAACGAGGAAATATGACAATTTCTTCTACAACAACAATTATGAACTTGGAACCAAGAAAAACAACTTGCACAGGTACAACTGACAGATAACTGTCAGTTCTCAGACCAGCTGATAAAATTTATGCCATGCCCTAATTTCTGCTACAGACAAGTCATGAAGCATCAAGAATAGAAGATGCATTATGTGATTTTTGTTCTTGTCCTCTTTTTTACCTGCTCTTTATTTGCCTGTTTTAGCTTTCAAAGAAGATGTACCTGAATGCAACCAGAAAAAGAACAGTTTCACACTGAATGTGTTAATGTGTCAACCATCTAAGAAATGAAATGAAGAAATGAACTTGCTGCACTCTTGAATGTAAGACTGTCCCATGAGAACAGTTTAAATTAAAGCAAGGTTGTTTTCAAACAAGTGTTTAAACTGATCCTTCCAAAATTCCTAAGTATCTTCTAGTTTCACATTTTCCATGTTATTCCTTCAACTCTTTACTGAAACCCCTTCCAGTTCAGCAACTGTAAAGGATCTTTAAACTCAAGGCACCAAAACTAACTATAGAGTTTTATTATTGGTCTCCCTAGAGCTGTTTTTGGAGGAAAAGACACCTCCCCACAGCTACTTAATATTCCCCTTGAAAATAAATACAAGGATCATATTTTCACTGTTATCTACCACATTCCACTGCTAGATATGGTTTATTCTTATTCTCCACATACTACAAGTACTTTTTTGAGTAACTGCTTTGCATAGATACCTTAATAAATACCAAATAAGCACTATTTCCCCCAATTTAATATTGTACTTTTTCTACAAAGAACAATTACCTCCCAACCCATTTGCAGAATCTCAACATATAAAATCTCTCAACTGTCCAAAAAAAACCCCTCAGTACCAAAATGGTCAAATACACCAGAAACTGATATTAAATGCTAGAGTGTTGACAAACACTTACTTTGCCAGGCTTGTTTGCATCAAAGCTGTTTTCCTTAAATTTCTCCTGCAGGGTCTCAGCTAACCGGCAAAGCAAGGCACCATTATCCAATTTCTCCATAAAGGTTTCTGCTGTTATTTCTCTACCTGAACAGCAAAAAGACAGTTAATGTGGCAGAAAGCATGCAATGGTATAGACTGCATTTGTGTAAAAAGAGAAATCAGAAGAAATCTGGACAATATTTTGAAATAAGCTTTAACTCAAAAACTTGCATTACTTTGAATATTTTGTGAATAACCTTAATACTACTTTACTGGTAGATATACAGCAAATTATGAAAAAAACCCCATGCTTTCTTTGGGAAGGCATGTGATATTTGGAAAATCGTTCTAGCATATCCAACTCCACATATTTCACTTTACTTATGAAGATCCAGTGCTTTAACATAATGTTTTAAAGGAGAGAGTACTGCAGGCAAATGGTTTACACCAGTGAGTATGTGTAGTTATAGCAGGAATTGCTAAGAGTTTATTTTGTAAAAGATGTAGACAACCATGTCAAAAAGGAAAGGGTGGTATATTTTTAGAGGACTCAAATCTTGATCCTGCAAGTAGACAAGACAGTGACTGCAATGCTCCTATGAAAGTTCTTTTTCAGAAGTAAAGTTAGGTACAGAACAAAATAACAGAGTGAAATTTCATATTCTATACCTGCTTGCCACATTGATTAAAATTTTCACTAAAAGAACAAAGCTAAAATACTCTGCTTTCATGATATATCAACTTTTATATCACACTATATGACACAGCACTTCAGGTGCCAGGAACTGTCCTCTCTTCTACAGCAGGCCAGACAAGCTTACCCAGCAGTGCAATTACACCCCCTGGAAAAGGGGATCGTGTGTTCCATGATAGGATTGCATGCTGACACCAGATGAGAAGGGAATTATTTACCACCCTAGACTAAACTTCCAGGATCTTAACATAATTTTCAGTAAAAATATTCCAATTTCTTATTGGAGGTTTTTTCATTTTCACATTTTGACTGAAAAAATCTGCCTTTACTTTGGACACTATATTGACGAGCAGCTGTATTTTTCATCTCTTTTAACTTCCACTCATATCAAGAGGACATCAAGGAATAATTCTTGTTCTTCCAATTAAGACAGGATTGGTTTACCCCAGTATTTACATATGCCATTTAGGAAATAAGACTATTAACTCATTTTTCATAGGTTGTTACACAGCATGCATTAGCAACAATAGTCTAACATGCCAAATTAATAAAAAAAAATAAAAACTGAAGTGAGACTGGTTCCTCATTCCTGCTTCCATGAGACGTCTTGAAACTGAAAATATTAATCTGTTCAGAACAGGCTCACTGCAAGTTTTTGTCAAATTAAATTGGAAAAGTAAAGCTTTCCGGTATCTCTTTGCTAAGAAGGAGCAAATAATATTAAAAAGTAACAAAAATGAACTTATGAACTTCTTGCTGATACATTGTGACCTGATACTCCATATCACAATATCGAAGATAGCAACGTTATGAAGCAGTATGACTTTAAAAATGTTATAGGAAAGCTGATTTCTCTAAGCTCTTGTCTGAAAACTTTGAGGCACTTTAACATCTTTTGGGCAAAACCCAAAATGTGAGCCTTTTCAGTTTGCTAAGATAAAAAAGATAAAGATTGTTGCAGTAAACCATCTTCAGATAGAGCAGATTCTATTCTTCACTGAAGCTAAACTTGTTTTTCCTAACACACATTTACCTCAGAAATATCTTTTTAACATGAAGATTTTCCCTTTTTTATTCCCACTTAATTCTATTTGCTATGTAGCCCACTTCATAGCTCCTGTATACATAAATGACTTCTCCAGGCAAAAGAGCAGCAGTAGCACTGCAGATATTCAGAGTTAGCTTATGCCTAACTGATAATATTTTTGCCATATCTCCAGACCAAATGAAGCCAGGACTGAAACTATAATAGCCCAGACATTAAAACAACCTCAACAACTTAGCATCTCAACAGACTTTGCCACCATTCTAGCCTACATATTCTCCCATTTGCCCCATCAGCATTTTTATAAAATGCTCTAAAGCCACTAGAAAGCTAAATTTTAAAAATAACTATGCTACAGGAACTGCTTGAGTATTACTTTTTATAATACACTCCTCCTTCTCTAAAAAATTTATTTCAAGTATCTTTAACAGAGTAAACTCTTATTTTCATTTGCAACACATACTTTTTCATAAAGGCAAACAAACCTCCCCCCACATTCTATGTATCTCTTCTGTCCCATGATTTATAGATGCATAATTTCATAATAATAGAATGCTATAAAACCCTTAAAACTTATTTAAGGATTTTCTTTTTTTTTTACAAGTATATAGAAAAATTCAGTTATCTTCTTCTGCTAATTAACAATATATTTATATTATTTTAAGTACCGAATTGCATTAGCAGTTTGGTCACTGCATATTTTACACTAAACTGGATTATTTGAGTTCTATTTGCCTTTATGAAATCTGAAAGAATGAGTTTTGCATTGAACATCTGTCTCCAATGAAAAGTATATTAGGTGTCAGCTTTCAATTCACTGTATTTTATGGCTTCATAAGGTGGCATTTCTTTGCTAAAACAGACACGCTGACATATTTAACAGTAGAAACGCATTGATTCAAGTAAGAGTAATGTTCATAACCTGTATTTGTATGGAAAAAACATCAAACTCCATTAAAAATGTACAACTCCCCCTATAATTACAAGAAAGCAGTTGCAATGTTTTTACAGAACGGCAATAACATTAAGTATAATAAAAAAACCAACACTGAAGGGGTTGAAGATACAGCTTTCCTTACAGGGCTCAGCCAAGCAGAGCCTTCAGAAGAGAGGGGCTGAAAGACCCAAGTACCCAAATTTAGTTGGCTCCTCTGTTACACTTGGTGTAATAACTACAGGGCAGGACTGACTCCAGCCTCACAACTTGTTGATGGACTATTTTAATTGTACATTTTGTGTAGCAACACAAAACCCGTAGTTTACAAATAGAAATATTTCACTCAAGTGACTCTGAAACATCTACAATATCGAGGCACTGCTGAAACAATTGCTGCTGACACTCTCAATTCACATGGCATGTAAACCCAGGAAAAAAAAAGGATAAAAATAAAGAAAACCAAGGTCAATGACTATGCATATACAAAACTGGTTCTTTTCTGGCAAGGTTACTACTCTGTTCCCTACAATAGTTGACAGTAGGAGAAATAATTTTGAAAGCATTGAGACATTATTACTGACTTGAAATGGGACATATAAAAATTCCAAGACACGCTAATAGTAAAGAAAATTGTAAAACAACTCAGCTAAGCAAGAAACTGTATCAGTGCCAGCAGAGCCACTGGAGGTATCAGTACTGTGAATATCTTGATATTGAGACATTTAAAATCTGTATTTCCCACTGGCTCGATCTGAAGAAACTGATGTTGAAAATACTACTACATTCTACTACAGAATGCTTAGGCAACAAGGTGAGCAAGAACCCTAAGCTGACACGGATATAATTCAGAATCAAAGACAGTTTTCGTGCAGGAGATGCACCATTCTCCAACCTCAAACTTTACACCTCCTTCCACAAACTTTCAAACACCTAACTTTGTCTTCAACTTGATGTCTCTCCTAACATCCCCAGCTCTGCTCCTTGTCTCCAAGCCCCCTTCACTTTTGCACCCAAGCAACTTTTACATGCAAACAATATTCAGTATTTACACGTCCAATTCCTTAGCTATAAGTTTCTGAAACTTCTTCAGGACTGAAACCTTGGGGCCCAGCATACACCTGAGCTGTAGTCAGTCTCATGTGCTAAATGAAGCTGGATGGAATAAAAAGACAATATAACCCTCTGCAGCTTGTATATAAACTCTTGGAATGGGGAAAAATATCAGAGGTCCACAAAACTGCTAAAGAGGAAAGAGGGAAACCATCTCTCTGTACCTGTCCTGAACTCCAGGCTGGTGAGGAGCCCACTCCTCATGTCAGCCATTCACTTCTGCAGACACAGAAGAAACCAAGACAATACTAGAGAGCAAAGCAGACAAGCAAACCCTTCAAATTGCCATTTTGCCTCTGCTAGAAGAGTTCTGTGGCCCAAGTGTGCTAATTCCCATATATGAGCTTGCTCAGGGTGGAATAGAACTTTACAGCATCCACAAGAACATTCTACTAAAGTTAATCATACACAAAATTTGGAATTTGTCAGCAGTGAAAGCATTCCCAAAGGCTTCATTGGCTCTGTACCTAATAGAAACAAGGCTAAGAGATCATCACGACCTGCAAGTCAGCGAGGTTAACACATCTCATCACTGCCACTCGTGACTGAGACACCAAAACTCAACACAGAGAAGCAAGGACAGGAAACACAACACCTATGGCTACAATCTTCCTTTCCAGCAGACAAACCACAACACTGACATGTCCCACTTTGAAAATGCTCTAATGTACAATATTGTATGAGTTAATCCTATCTGACACATGGATTTCATCTGCAATGTCCTTTTTCCGTCCCCCAGAGTATAGACAACTAAAATCTATTCAGCAATGGAGCTGTAATGACAAACTGTCCTCTCTGAAGCTCTGAGCTTCTCTGATATGGTTCCAAAAATAATTAGCAAAGGGCACACAAAAGTACCAGCAATTACTAAACAAAAACCCCCACAACAATGTCCATGCTAAATTAAATATCCAAAGTCTCAGGATTAAAAATTCTTTCAATATTATTTTCCAGCTCCACCATGTATCTCACTTTTCTAATTTATCAATTGGATAAGGTCGAATTCTAGCTATGTCTAATTGTCTCTCTACGAAAATGTCCTAAAACATCATCACTTGATCAAACTACTTCAAAGAGTTTCAGCTGTATCCTTGCCTAAAATACTATTAAAAAAAAAATCTATATTTCGTTGAAAAGATTATGTGTCCTTGTTGAGTCCTAGTACAGATGAATGACAAAAATACAGATGAAACAAAACATGAACCAAAATGGCAAAAGTTAAATGAAATGCATATTAATTTCCTTTATAAATTGAGAAATCTTATTGCAGGAAAACTGCCATAAGGCCACTTAGAATGAAGCCACACAAGATACAGACAGAGCAAGTTAGGATGGACACACACATTATTATCTGATCTGTGTTACTTGCACCTCCATGCATGCAAGGATCTACTGACCAGTAATGCAAAATACATTATTGTTTCCACTTCGAGGGGATAAAACCCAAAACAAACCAAAAAAGGCTTCCATATTCTTCTATCCCTTTGGATGCTGAAAAATGCATGCTGTATATTCATTCCTATAACACTGTAGAGCAGAGCAGCATGCTCTCATATCCCTTCTCTATTTAAAGTTTATCCAAATTATGCAGTAATTAAACAAAATCTGAATTCTGAGTTATTCTTATGAATAATAATATTCTTATAAATAATAATTATTTTAATTCACACTTTATTTTCAATGTGAATTTTAATTTCATTGAATTATTAATTTTAATAACGATGTCTACACAGGAATTCAAAGCAGTCTAGCAAATCACTACAAATTCATCAGCACAAACTCTGAGAAAAGGAGAGCTTGGTGCAAGAAGGTGTGGGGGAATGCATTAAGCAAATGAACTGTATATGCTGCTTAATTAAAAGAAGGTTGTGCCCATTTAGATCTGCAGTGCAGGACTTGGTGTCCATATGAAAAATCAGATATTTAATTACAGTTGGCATTTTGGAACCTCCTGCTGGTTGCTACTTTCTTGCTCAAAGAGTGACCTCATTCCTAAACTTATCACTGAGACAACACTGCTACAAACTGCAAACAAGCTTCTATTTGTTTTAGAGTGGATCACTAAAACTTCATTGTTTAAAACGTTTAAACAATATATTGAATCCTTAATGGAATGTGCGGCTTCCAATTCAAAAAACAACCACTTGGATTACTGTCTTGTGGCAATTGGAAAGAAAAGTTTCTGAATTTTGTTCTGGTTTTGCATAGACAATTTTATATACAAAACATATTAATTTCAATGGAAATACCACACAAATATGTAATTTAAAACACCTGCCACTTTTGCAGTTGTGGATTCACAACTCAGCTCAAAAATGGGAATTGTCTACCTGCAAAATATTGTGTTCCACTGGCATTGTGCTTATTGACTCCCTCTGTCGTAACATAAGTGATATTTCCTTTTCTTTCTCTTAAAAAGGAGGAAATAGAGCAATATAGAATGTGCTGATGAAAGACACTGGATATACTCTGTTACTGTATGATACCACTGAGATGGTTTAACTACAGCATTTACCATGACGAGACACTGCCCATGTCTCACCAGAACAGATTTTCAGAATTTTTTTTTTTAATTAAATAAATCCTCCAAAACCATACACATCAAATTTAAAAGTGTTCATCCAAATTTTCCTCCAAAACCCCATCAACTAAAGTTTAATGTAAAAATAGCTTCTGAAATATTTTTCTTCTCTATATTTAATGAGAGGAATTACTGACATGTGCCTCTTAGGATGAAGTATAGTGTAAGTGCTCGATTTCTTTGGTAGTATCCTCTGTATTTACAGAGATCACACCAAAGCCATTTTCCCCTGACTGTTCTCAGCAAACAACATAACTATTTCCTAGCTCATCGTTTCTAAATTCCACCTTGAACAATTTGTACATCTCAAGGTATTGTCCCTTTCCTTCCAGCCAGGGACGATCTCATTTGCTCTTTTTTAAATATACCTGAATTTTTTTTTTTCCTCAGTTTTGGTTTACATCATCTTCTGACAGCAACAAGCCTTGTCTTCACACACCAAGATGTTCAGCTGCAATCAGTAAATCCCCAGGCCCCAGCTATGCTAGGTCAAACCCCTCCATGCTCAGGCTACCACAAGTCCTAGCATGCATTGCCTTGGGCAGCAATTAGCAATTACTCCACTGCTTGGTGAGAGAATAACTATTTAATAGCTCCTTCTATTCAAGACAGTCAGTACACCATACTCTGTAGCAGACCTATCAATAAAAATGGAAGACATAGGTGAAGGCAGTAATTAGCATCATTCAGTTTAATGGTATAAGTACAGAAAATATATGAAAAAAAAAGGAGGAAATCTGAAAGAAAACTAAACAGGGAATGTATAAGGTTCAGTTATGCTACTCACAGAAACACAGTGGAGGCAAATTACTCATCAGCTTTCCTGACCTTGCTCATATTTCTGCTATAAGTCAGTAGCTACATAACCATAACTTTATTTCTGAAGCGCACAGAAATGTGAATTCCCAGCTGACAGCATAAGGAGCTCTCATACTGCCCAGTATCTGCATTCCACCTTTTTGTACCTTACCCAGGAGGTTTGTGAGCCACAGGGCCAAATCCTCTTTCATTGGCAGCAGGTTGGCCTCGTGTCTGCTGGCGAGCCACTGGCTGTACTGATGCATGTCAGAGAGGCCAGGCCCACGTGCCTTGGGGCTCAGGGCAGTGCACATTGCTTATCTGCTCCTCGTACCTGTTTCATCATACAAAAAGAAAAAAAAAAAGTCTTCATTATATCAAATAAAGTCTCACGTGCTCCATTTTTTTTAGAGTTGTAGAAAATAATCCCGTCCAGGATATATCTCCCATCTCTGGAAGTGTTCAAGGCCAGGTTGGACAGGTCTTTGAGAAACCTGGTCCAGTGGAAGGTGTCTCTGCCATGGAAGGGGAAGGGGTTGGAATGAGGTGTCTCTAAGGTCTTTTCCCAATGGAACCATTCTGTGATTCAAAAATGACAACAGTAATTATGAGTCTAAGAAATCAGACATCACACAAACAGCTGTGGACCTAACACATGGTTGCAAACACCAATGACTGAATTGTTTTCTTAATCTTTTTTTTTTTTGCAAGTGATTAAATCATACAGATAAATGTTAACTTGATTTGTATTCACAAATTGTTGCCAATGCAACAAAATATTCTGCAAGAAATTATTAAAATCAAATTAAAATAAAGACTTGACACAAAGCTAACAATTCACTATCGTGCCTGACCCAATGCCCATTCAGATTAGTTGGAGAGCTTCAGAGACTTTTGGATCATGTCCAGGAAAAACATGGCAACAACCAAATTACATTCCTACATCAAACTTATTAACAATGAATAAATGTAACCAAATGGAAACAGTCTATTCTACAGCTTCAAAATTATTAAAGAAAAAACTACACCAAATATAGAGACTGAACAGCATTATTTCTTCAGGAAGCAGCAGAACAGCTAGTGTTGGTCACTCATATTTACCAATTCCCAAATTCTCCTCTGCTTCAGTGATGACTTACTGAAACTTTAGTTTCAGGTAAGACAACTAATCTTTAACACATGATGTGTTAAGTGTTGTCAGTCACAGCAGCCACTGTTGTTGGAACCACTGGACCTACATCTGTGTCTGAAGGGCTACTTCAGTTCCCCACCTGGGGCAGAAGCCTGCTGAAAAGTTATTTTTTCCTCTCTGGAACTTGCTGCAATGAGCTGAAATACCTCCTTGCCTGGTAGGTTGTAGCCTACACCAACCAGCAGACACAAAGTCTTGTTCAGGTGGCAGCAGACAGACATTAAGGGAATGTGAGACCCATAAGGAATAAATAATCCTTTGCCTGCTGTCAACTGGCTGATCCCCACCAATTGTAGTGAGGCACATCAAGCGGCTTCAGCTCATGATAATCTGCAAACACTTTCTTTCTGTCCTTTGCATACCAGGAAAGAGATACTTGTGACTTAAAAACAGCAGCAGAAAAACAGAACAATTTTTTATACTATCCATTATGGCTTTAATAACAAAAGTACTGACAACAACTTCGTCAAAAAAGGAAAATATTTACTGAATGTAAAAAAAAATGCCTTTCCATAAAATTGTGCTGTAACTGACTTTTCCAAATGTATGTAATGGTATTTGGGATTCTTTAATACTTGAATTAAAATACTCTGACATTTTTTATCATACTCTGTGTAACTAAATTCCATGTTTGCAAAAAGATCTGCAAAAGCTCTTCTTGACAGTACCTCACTCCTGAAGTTTTGCTTGCCCTTGAATTAGGCACAGCTTTCACTACAAACATACTTCTTACTGAAATTAGACAATTTTTTTCAGTTGAGGAGAAGCAAAAACATGCATAAAGATTTATTCTCTTGTATAAACACACATTTCTGCATTATGAGTATATTTCACGTTTTGTAACAAAAAAGAAAAAACCCTTATGTATCAAAGTTTCTTTGAAAGCAAAAGAGTTCAAAGCAGACTAAAGTACATAACTTATGCACAACTCTATTGTGAAACTGACTTTATAAAAATGTCACTTTGGATTTATGGCTTCCTGGTTAATTAAATTCAAATCATACCTGTTCATTTACGCCAGGCTGCAAGGGAGAGGAGAGAGAGGACTTGGACTGTTAGCTCTGCCAAAATCAATCTGGAATGTCACTCTCAAAATAGACTGATTCAGACTAGAAGCTACCAACAGCTTAGGAATTTCAATGACAGTATATTTAAATTTTCTCTAAGATACTCAGAACCACATGAATTAGTCTTTAAAATCACTGCTTCATTTTGGATAGAAACAGAGGCAAGACAGATAACTGACACCAGTTGTTCAAAAACTATGGGAAAGATCAAGTATCTATCACCTACTTGCTTTCCAGAAAGAGCAAATAATTTTGACCACTTTCTGGAGTCTATAACCTCCACTGATACAGTGAGGAGAGTCAGAAATGAAATTAGTTTGCTCTCTTGAATTACCTCTGCAATGATAGTGGTAAAATGTAATTTAAAAAAAAAAAAAAAAAAAAATTTCTTATTCCTGAGTGTATGGATCCGAAATTAAGGAAAATCCTGCAATTTCTTTCTCTTTACTTACAAATTGGAAAAATACAACAGGAAAAGCAGAACTACTTTACTAAAGGAACCAGTTAGACCCTGCACCTCTTCACTGGGAGTAATTTCACAGTTCATACATGCTTTGTGGAGGGGGTTACACTGGATGACACTTGGAGGTCCTTTCCAACCTAAACTTATTGTTATCTGATATTTCATGGATGCACAGAGCAATATTAATCATGAAACCCTACCCTGCTAGAAGGGTAAAAACTGGCACCTACACTGAGCTGGGCTGTGTCAAGAAGCAAACAGTGGGCAACACCCTTTTCTTTCACCCTACTTCATCACTTCCAAAACCATGTATATGAAGTTCCCTATGGGAACCTGGGGCTAATTAATCACCAACATTATGATATGCCTGACAGTCAGCCAGATACAATACAGGCTGCTGACACTGGTGGGGCTGAAGCAATTCTATGGTCTCAAAGCTACATTTAAGACAAGACAAAACAGAAGGAAGGCTTCTTTAACAGCTACATGGAAGCAGTGTGGGTTTCCACATCAGCCTGTGGAAGAAGCACTGCAGAGTAGAGAATTGAGGGAGTAGGGATGTTATTTCATTTTGCCTCTAAAATACAGCATTGTCTTTAAATATATTTCATACTGACTAACTCAGCAATCAGGCTGTGTAAAGTCCCAAGAAACTTTTGAGACTCCTTCAGGGAAGAAAAGTGGGGAAATAGACTTTGGAGGATGCAAAGGTGCTTCAGTTTCTTAGTGACTGTGGTAGTAAGAAGAAAAAAGAGAGACAAGAAGGGTATTCTGAGTTAAGGTAGTTTTCATAAGACACATTCTCAGAATGAGAAACTGGAAAGATCACAAAAGCCAGCCAGACAGGTGACAAAAGTCCCTAGAAGACGAAAATGATTCATGCATGTATATCTATACTTGGACTAGGTCTGCTTGAAATAGTAGCCCTGAATGAAATAATGTATGCACTAATTTGTGAAGTGGGCATGCAAAGTGAGGACTGGGGAATGAGAAAGTTAATACTGATGAAGAGCCTGAAGAATTACAGATAACATATAGCAGATTACATATAAGCCAACCTTACCTCTGTGTAAGTTTTCTTTGATTTCATTTTCAAAAAAAACCCCACATTTTTCACTTCCTCACTACTTTTCTGGAAAACTTCAGTAAAATCCACAAAATTCCTACCTTGGACATTAACACTCAGCTTTCAAGGAGCAGAGTATCTCCTGTCACAAACTCCACAGGGGATACTGATGATCAGTTATCAAACTGCAAGCATCAGAAACTTTCAAGCTCTGAATTATTCTTCATGCAAACACTGATCACTACTGAACCTGTTAAATTCAACTTAAGCCTTGGCAATACCTCAGTACTGAAGTACTCAAATTTCAGTAAAAAGTTAATCTACCTCATTAATTGTACGAGTACATACATATTAGAACTTCATCACATAGTAGTTGGGATGCATGAAGAAGCCAAAATGAGATAGTTATATGAAGGTGACAGCAACTGAGTCCTAAGCTCCTTCAAGATTTGTTTGAAGGCCAGGCCCTTGTTTCATCACTCAGATACTTTCAAATCTTTTCCTTAAAATGTCTTTTTTAGCGAACTGAAGAAAAGTTTGTTGACAATTTATCAGTGAGGAATGTGGTCAGAGGAATGGACTAACTTGCATCAGAGGTAGACAGCAGCTTTCAAGGGTACATCACCACAGCTGAGGCAAGCCTCTGTCTCCAACAACTATTTCATCCTTTCCTTTTGGCAGACAAAGTAGGAACGAAGTGGCCAAAAAATATTGGGTTTCCTAATCTCACTACTTTCTAACAATAACATCAAATCATCATATAAACAGCTGTTTAAAACTAGCCAACACAAACATGTCAATTATTTTATAGAATGTTACACTTGTCTATAAACTGTTGAGGCTGATGTGATATGCAGAAGCATTTTCAAAACTTACCTCTAAATGCTTTAAAGCAACTGCTTCCCCCTGCTATTCAGAATGTAGACAAGGAACAGTCTTTGACTGCTTTTCATCCTGTTGTGTTACAGTTCATATGTATGTGGCACAATCTTTTTTTCGACCTCTCTCAATAAGAGGATGGCATCTCAAATTCTTAGCCTTATTGTCTAGATGAAGAATTCAGCGTGGGATGGTTTACAGTACACCCAGAAATGTGTATCAGATTCAACACACTAAAAGCTCCTATTTCTCTCTGCTTGCTCCTACTGAACAGTGAAGTTCTTATTTTGCTTTACAGTAGTGCATTCAGTTATCTGTGTATTGCAGTTCACTGCTTGTATTTGGCCAGCAGTGTAACCTTACACTATCTGATGTTTGTTATCAGATCATCAGGTGAAAGCAATGAGAATCAAACCAATGATCATCTGTGTCTCTACTGCCTTTTGTTGGGGTTAACAGGTAGGAAAAAATGAATCAAGAATGATACACTGTACTCAAAACACACAGGAGACAAAGACTGTTTAATCTAGAAAATAAAACTGGATGCCCAGTGAAGCATGCACAGTTGCAGATCCCCAGATTCAATTCCCTTTCCTATTCCAACCACCCTCCATACTTGTAAAATCGTGATAATTTTCTTCAATCAAATATAAAAAGGGAGGAAAAAACTATTCTGTATAGGAAAAATGCATATATATAAGCTTGCATGTATGCATAGACATACATACAAAGAAAATACATGTGCTCCACCCTGCTACCTAATTATATTTACTCCAAATTACCTATCCAGTTCCGGCATATATAAATAACAGCTTACTCTGAGTAGCTGTTGGCTATGCAGTGCTCTTTGTACCATGAGTTTCACTGTCACTTCAACCTGGTTCCCAATTACAACATGCATTAATTCTCAAACAAAAACGGTCTTGAACCATTTCTTTCAGCTTGCTCCTACATACAGTCTTTCCAGGTCAGGAATAAAGAAGTCTTGCTGAATCACTTGCTCTTCATGACTTGACTTAAGAATTAGCATAGAAGTATCCAGTGAAACAAGCATTTTTCTTTGTACTCAGTTAGAAAATAATAAAAAGAGGTTACAAGTGTATATGGAGGAAAAAAAAAATCATAAAGCAAACACAGAACTCCCTACAGTGATCAGTCAAGTCACCTCTGATGCAAAGGTCCCACACGATGTGCCCTTTGCACTGTAACAGCTTGACAGGGACACTGTGCACAGACATCAGGTTTGGCCACCCAGGCACTGTTGCCTGGCAGGCAAGTGCTCTGTGCAGCTGGCAGCCAAGCCAGGCTTATCCAGGACTGAAGATCTGCACAGATGCCAGTTCAGTGGCCTAAGTTGCTCTACAAAGCTGGAACAACTGGAACAGAAGTTGGCATAGCTCTGCCTCAGACCCTGGGTTCAAAGACTCTTTTCCATAAATCTTCACAGGATTAAATATGCAGGCTTGAAGCTTGTGCAGTGAGATCTGTTATAATATGCCCGAGGAAGCATATTAGCCACCAGTTGTAGAAGAAACTAAACATCATACACACAACTGTGCAATTGCTTTACTGTCAGTGATAGAGGAAACAGACAGCAACTTAGACAAGATCAGCAAGTTTTTCTGTGAAGGAACTGGAACTTGAGCACTAGACTGTACATTGGCTTTGACAGAGGGGTATCAGCTACAAATGCAGACAATCTCCTGCTGTCTTAGGGAGAAGGTAATGCTATTGGAAAGCAGCCAACCTGGAAGGAAAGGAGACAGAGGATCAAAAGCCAGAACAGAGCTCATGAGTATCTGGCAAGGGTCTCTGCTGGATCTCCCTGCTAGTTCTAATCACCTCAAGCAGATGGAAAAGAACAGAACTTTTGAAACTTTACTAGAGCTTAAGTGGACTGTGTGAAGCATTCCCTAACTGTAACAGCAGGCTGAGTGCAAAAAAAGGTGTAAGATTCAATGTTCATAAACAGATTAAGTTGCAGAACAAAATGCATAATTGTGCAAGCAGAAATGAAGCTGCCCACAATTTAGGACCCATATTGCAATAACCACCTTCACATCATCAAGTGCCAGTTTTATAGACATCACACAACCAAGGATAAATACATTCGTATTTTAAAACTTCAGTTTTCCTGTCCCAGTGTTGACATATTTTTCAGATTTGGAGAGAGAATAACATCAGTTCACAGACTAAAGGCTGCTCTTGCTTTTCCACCCCCTCACCCATATATATATACGTATGTGTATACATATATATGCAGAAAGAGGGAAAAAATATATGAATGCCTTCCTTTGAGAGCCACAAAAATAACTAAAAACTTCTGATTTTTTAAAGTCAGGAAACTGTTCCCTATGGTGAGTGAGATCAGCTAGACAGTGGAATGACTTTCCCAAATGAAACTGTGAAAGCTCCCTTTCTTGAAATCCTAAAAATGGACTAAAAGAAGCAGTAAGAAAAAAACCAGACTTGTCACTCACTGTTACATGTTACTTAGTCAATCTTTACCACCTTCAATTTCCAGTTTACTACAGGAGAGTAATCACTCTCATTTTGCCCTTTTACATAGGTAAAAACAAACACACACAATAATTTTTAAAGTCATTCTGCTACTACCTTGCATATTTCCTCTTCAAGAACTATTTGCAGAGCTTTCTGTTCTGTAAGAAACAGGTCATTCTTATCTGCATTATCATACACCTACCTTACATGTAATCTTAACTTCTCTCACTACTATAAACAGGCAGATAAAACATAAGCTGATAAATGCAGCAAGTATATCTTTATAAGAAAATTTAATTTTTCTAGCTATTTTATTATCCTTATAAATCATACCACAACCAATTTAGTCCAAGGTTTCTGGAGTTTTCCCAGATTAACTTGGAGCATACTGTACATTAGGAGCAGGGGGAGGGGCACTGAAGGGGAACCAACATCTGAAACTCATTAATCAATTAGAATTTTTCATGGCTTACATCAAAATGTGATCTACACTGATAGAGTAAGTTTTAATCACAAGAAGCCTTTGTCCTTTGCATTATGAATATACATTACAAATGTGTGCAGCACTTTGAGGGGTGGATGGAGAGCCTGGCACAACAGCTTATCGATCCTTTATACCTGTAAGACCCTTGGTCTGAGGCCAGACCAGAACGAAGTTAACTACACTTAAAAATCTGTTCTAATCATTGGAAACCTAGACATTTTCAGGACTATGCCTAGTAGAAACAATTTTATTGCCTTGATAATGTCTCCCTTACCAAAAGGAAAGCGGAAAGTCTTTCTCACACAGACAAAAACAAAACTTTAGGAACATTCACTATCTACTTTGCTCATAAAGTTACAACTTCTGGAAACTGAGCCTGATTCCTAACACTGTCCAAAACCTTTGAAGTTGATTCCTCTTTGCTGGCTCTTACTATGTTTTTCTGCTTGTCTAAGCAAAATAGCCATTAAAAATTACTACAAAAGAAGTTTCAACCTGCACCAGTTAGAAAAAGAAATACGTATTTAAACTGACATATCACATCTCATAAGAATTACAAGTGTCTCTTGCTGCAAGGACACTATGCAGACAGTACTACAAGCTGACTTCCAATCATCAGCTTTGCTTTTAATTATGATGTTAATTTCTAAATCCTGTCCTGAAATCAGTGTTAACTGAGAGGTGTAAAGTGGAGTTGAAGAGGTACTGTGAATAGTAAGTGTGCCAATTTAAATAAGACTGTAGGTAAAATAAATAAAGTGACCAAATAAAGGATAAAGTAAGTGGCAGCTAGAACTTGAGGATAGTATTGACTCTTCCGCACTTCACCACCTTCATAGAGGTTTGAGCATGGTTCCAACAAGTGTGGTATAACCCTAATCAGACAGCCCGTGGCACCATACAATATGAAATTATGAATATCCTATTTAGAAACTTCCTATTAAGTCACAATCCACATCACAAAACCTTCATAAAACTGTTACACTTGGCACAGCATCTACTTCACAACGAAACAAAAATACATAATTTAATGTACATGGAAAACCAGTAACACTTCGTTCATTTTTCACTGCAAAGTAATGTCAGAAGTATTTTGAAACTGCACCGGGGAGACTGCAATGCATCCATCCTGGTGTCCCAGGAGCTGCCCTAGGAGCGTGCAGGATCAGATGAAACCACTGCACCAGGATGCACACGGCAATCCCAGATAACGACAGCAACCTTCATTCCTTACACACAGAGCGCCAGTGAAGAAACAGAGCCTTCCTAAACGCGAAACTCTGTCCTCGGAGATTTGAATCTAGAACCTGAAGAGCAAACCAAGAGCCCTACAAGGGCGGCTTTTGGCACGTCCTCCTGTCCCTGGGGGCGAGCCGGGCGCGGAGCCGGGCGCGGAGCCGGGCGCGGAGCCGGGCGCGGAGCCGGGCGCGGAGCCGGGCGCGGAGCCGGGCGCGGAGCCGGGCGCGGAGCCGGGCGCGGAGCCGGGCGCGGAGCCGGGCGCGGAGCCGGGCGCGGAGCCGGGCGCGGAGCGGAGCTCGGCCGCCTCCCGCCCCGCAGCTGCCGCAGCCGCATATGCGGAGGGATGCTCGCATTTCCCGCGGCCGCTGCGGACACACAAACCCGCCCTCCTCCTCTCGCACTATCAGCACAGCACCCCAGGGCTGCCTAGAGAAGCCACAAAGATCAAGCAGAGGTTGGGGCCAGGGGTGAGCGCACAGTGAGTAAGAGCCACCCCCCGTGCCTTCTTACCCGCCCCGCTCTCACCCTGCGCGGAGTCCGGTGCGTTTGTCCTCCTCGGGGCCCCTCCGCAGTCAGGCTGAACTAATGGCTTTGCCATGAGTGCTGGAAGCGCTGCTCCCAGGTCTGCCCCTCGGGGGCAGGACCAAGCAGAACCCGCCGCGGCCCCCGGAGCAGCCCGCCAGCAGCCCGCAGCCTCACCGCGCTGAGCCCCGGGGGAACCACGCGTGGAGCTCCGCCACACACCCACGCACACTCTCATTCCGCCTCCGCCATGCTTTCAAACTCCCACGGTCAGAGAGAGGGAGGAAAAACATCCACCCCAAAACCCCACAAACCCCCCCAGACAGCGGCAGCAGCCGCCCCCGCCGTGCGGCGCCCCCGACCTACCCCGCAGCCTCCCCGGGACAGCGGGGAGGAAGGAAACAAAAGCACCTACTCCCCACTGCAGAACCGCCGGGCAAAGATCACCTTCCCGCTTCGCTCCGGCCCCTTTCTCTTTAAACTCGAGAGCAGCCGGCAAGACACACGAAACGCCCTCAATTTAAAGGAGCCCGCGTGGCGAGCTCCGCCGTACGGCCGGCAACGAGCCCCGCTGCTGCGCCGGGCAGGGATCCCACCTTGGCCGGGGCGGGCAGGAAGGCAGGCAAGGCAGGGATCCCACCTTGGTTGGGGCGGGCAGGAAGGCAGGCAAGGCAGGGATCCCACCTTGGCCGGGGCGGGCAGGAAGGTAGACAGGCAGAGCTCCCACCGTGGCAGGGAGGGGGAAGCAGACAGGCAGGGCTCCCACCTTGTCTGGGGCAGGCAGGAAGGTTTTGATTTTTCTTTGTGGTTGGTTTTTGTTTGTTTTTAGACACTTTCCTTTCCCTCCTTTTTCCCTTCCTTTTCCTTTCCCTCCCTTTTCCCTTCCCTCCTTTTCCTTTGATTTTCCCTTCTTTTCCTTTTCCTTTCCCCTTCCCTTTCCCTTCTTTTCCCTTTTCTTTCCCTCTTCCTTTTCCTTTCCCTTCTCCTCTCTGACACCGATTTCCTATCCTTCAGCAGTCTGCATTGACTGAACGGAAGTTTAATACTCAGTTTTTTCAGAGGGACAGCAAATGCAGTTCACACTGATTTACCCTTGAAATGCTGAGGTATTGTATTACAGCCCTTGGCAGCGAGTTGATTTGGTTCCATTGCTCTTTCATTATTGCTTCCCTTTCCAATACTCGTGGTTGTGGAAATGGAAAGAAAAGAAGAAAAGTAAATGTCACATCCAAGATAAAACTCTTTAGTTTGACTATTATCTCTGGAATTTTTAAACTCTTATAGACACATCTTTTATTTGTCACTACGTTTTTTCTTTTTCTGGCTAAAGAAATATTTTGTAGAACTTTCCTTATTGTATATTTTTCCAAACCCATTTCATGCCACTTTGTACATCTTGAATAAAAAAGTATTCTGTTCATAAACTGATCATTCATATTACACATTTTAAAGAGTGATGGGTAGAGGTTGGTTCTTGTTATCTGTGCCTCATTTGCCAAGCTAACTTTTAGCACACTTTTATTTCAGACATTTAATTCTCACTTTATGTCATTTTTGTGATACTTTAACATTTTGCTAAATGTCAGAGATAACCTTCTCCAACTGTTGTTTGTTCACTTATTCCCTGCACAGCAAAGCCCCTTTTGTGAATTCAATAGTGGGAAACAGATGTTCAGACTTCTGCCTCTCTTAATGTAAGAATGTAGATTGTCTTGTTGAGTTTCTTAATGGTATCATGCTATCACTTTCAATAAGTGTTCCAGACAAACAGTGCACTTATTTTTCTCTTTCAGTGTAGAGTCACTTAATGTGTTTTGGCTAGAACAATTTAATTATATATAATTATAATGAAAGAGTTGTTTTAACTCGATTGCTGACACACTCATCAAACTGACCCTTATTTTTTATTTACATTAATTTCTTTGTACACTGACTGGTGGGAAAACCTGATTTGTGTAATTAATGCTGGGCTATTTCTCAAAAATTGCACTATAAGCGAATTTCTATTTTCTGAGTAGCAGATATTCATTCCTGGCCAATCAAATCACTTGTTATTTATTGTATTCCTATACTATTATTATGCTTTTCTGATGGACTATTAACTGCTGTGATGTTACTTAAATGAGAGCAATTCATCAGCATGCTGATATAGTTAACTATGATAAGATCTAGCCAAGTACTATGTGAGTAACAGCACAGAATTAAATTACCTCCTAGTTTTGATCTGTTTAGCAAAATTTTAATGTCCCTGGGCGTGACTGTTTTCATTGGCTCATCCAATTTTTTTGCTCAGAAAAAAAAAAAGAGAAAAAAAGTTTTTAAAGATATATCCTAAAAATGCGCTGGGTTGGAACCAATGGTGAGCTGCTGAGCTGATTCCTGCATACAGGTGATTATCTTAGAGTTTTTTGCCGGATCTTGAGAAAGATTTTATTTGTTACTTAATAAGGAGCAGCAATTTAAATCCAACTTATGTCAACTCGCTATAAAAACCAGCTTGAGATGAGAAGACAAATTTGTTAAAATGTCCCTCATACTTCCTGACAATTTCTAGAGAAGCTGAAAAACATTCCCTTAAGCAACAGTTACATCTTGACTAGAAGCTTCTCATGGTTCATCTTCTCTTGAAGTCACAAGATTCCCACTAAGTTTAGGAGCAATTCTGTACAAAGAGTTAAGCTGAGGCTTTTCCAGGTGCCATGCAGTAAATCCTGGGTAAGCATTTGCACAGATACCAGTGGGAAGGACTAGAAAAGCAGTTGTGAGATTGTGAAGCTGAAGTTGGTTATGTGCTCCTTCATATGAGTTTGTAGGAAAGGATAATCCAATCACATGAGAGTATTCATATATACATTCATATATACCTATATATACACTTTATCTATGCATCTTTTTCTATTGAGGATTGATAGCAGACAAGCAATATGCAACATCCAGTACAAGAGTTAAGAAAAACAAAAAAATGATGGTTAGATCAAATCTTACTAAAGCAAAAGGGATGGAAACACAGTGCCAAGTGTGCATCTGAAATGGGCATTATGTGAATGCTATGGAAGTTTCAGTAGCAACATCACAGTTATCAACAAACTGAGATTCACACTTCTTCCACCCTTTAGCATTAGAATTCAGCTTTCAAATTTGACATAGTAACTTTGGAGCCCCAACAGAAACACATTTTCTACATAAAGTTATTTGAATAAAAGCCTTGCTTACCTTTGCAGAGGAAATACACAAAACTTTCCTAGTGAAATGTTATCATTTTCATTAGGCCTCCACATAATCAATCTTAGGTCCTCACACTTTCAACCTCTTGTGTCCACATGTTCTGATAATACTTTTGACAGTCTACTTCCAAACAAATAAGGGGATGAATGGGTACATGAATAAACAATTATTTGAAGACAGACATAGGGAAAGGGAGAGAGGGAAGACTTACTGTGAGTGAAGAAGATAAAGCATATTTGCAAGTCCTATGTGCATGTAGGAAAGTTGAACAATATTAATACCACAACAAAATGGTTCTATACTTTGTCATCTAGATAATAATCCTTTCCTACTGTTAAAATCAATTCTCATAATAGATGGGTGTGTGTGGCTGAGATGCAACAAATTCTGTCTAAAGTTGTCATAAGCTTTTTATGATTTAGGACAAAAATTCAGGATTAAAGATTCTGAAAGATTTACTTGGTTGTACATTGTAAACCTTGATGCATCGATATTTGGAGATTAAATTCTGGAGCACAAGGTCAGCAAGGATGGCCACAATGGCCCATTTTATCTGTGCAATTCCTCAGCCCTTCTCTAAAAACTCTTCTAATCACCACCTGATGACTTGTGAGTGACATCAGGATTTTCTTATGAAGGTACCTTGCAGGTCATTTATAAATGGGAGAGAAAAATGACCTAGATCAAAGGTTTCTCAATGCCCAGGGAGCTGCAGCAGCAGTCACTGAATGGGGGGAGGAAAAGAGACCAAGAGAAAGACAATATAGAGTGGAGGATGAAGTTCTCAGCAGGAATCTGTCTTGTCCTATGTGTTGATCCCACTTGCCTGATAATTTTCCAAATTTCCCAAACACTCCTTCTTCCACATGTAAGTTTGGAATGCAGAAATAGATTTGCTTTGTTTTCTTTCAGTACATGCCAGAGAAGTTAAAATTCAAAAAAATAGAGTCAGTGGTGACTAAAATTGCTGGTACTTGAGTCAGTTTGTAGAATATGAGCAGCCACAACGAGTGCAGAACATGTTTCATAAATCATCCACTATTGCCCCAATATTATAGTACTTACTTTGCCAAAACTTTCCATTTCTTCCTTGACTTTTAATAAAGGGAGAGTAGTCAATAGCTGTGCAGGCCTGAGATCAATAAATATAACCTTATGGAACTCGCTAAAATATATTGGACTAACTGGTGTCAGACACACCTTATTTTAATTTTTTTTTTCTAAATCAGTTGGAATATAATGCATAAATCCCAGTTAAAACGTGTTCTTTATATGGCAATTTTAAGAATAGTGGAAAAAATGAAATGTGTGGAATTTAAAATTGTTTCAGTTATGCATCATTTACTATTCTCATTGCCATGAAAAGAAGACAAGCTGTAAGTTAATTCCATCCTCTTCTAATTCCGTTCAACACACACAGTGACTTCACAGTCAACTGAACTTCTATCAAATCTGCAGTGGAACACTCAGGTTAAAGCTCCATGAACAAATTTCAAACAACTCCATTGCCATAAAAGTAGTATATTTTGTCCTTCCATCTTGTAAACTTATTATGCAAGAACTGTAATTTCTATCCATATAATTATATATAACTAAAAATTACAATTTTCATGAAACTTTGGTTTTGATCTCAAATATGAAACTGAATGCTGTAATCTCAGAGAAGGCAATTTTCATCATTGCAAGTCCAAATACAAATTAACTGTTTCCTCTGCATCATACTTACTAAAACATACCTACTTCTAATCTTATGGAGTAATCTTCATTAGTGTCACAGAAAAAAACTGGATGAAATTTGACTCAATAACACAGATTTCTATCATCAGTTGGATTGATGTACTATGCACAAGCATACACAGACTGCTCAGAGGATCCAGGTCTATGGTATATGCTCACATTTCTGATTTATACAGAATGGTATTATTTGGCTGTCATAACTGTTTATCCATGAATACAGAGCATGCAGTTGATATGAACAATATATAATTATGAGGCCAAGTTCTGTTTGACCAAGTACAATAATCTGTCCCTAAACAGTGCCTTAAACATAAATGAAGCAGACAGTTATTAATCTTAAATAATTTTTCTTAAAACCTCATTGATGCTACATTGATAAAGATGATTTAAATCCCTATGTATATTGGATAGGCCACATAAAACCTTCCTTCCTTGGACTGAAATCAGTGATTCCTTCACATACAGAACTCGAAACTTTTCTATCTATAGCTCATACTATGCTGTCTTCCTCACAAGACAATGTAGCAATTGAAAGTGATTGAGACATATAGCAATTTAATCTGAGATATCTGTCAGAACTAGCCCAAAAGTAAATGAAGTGATGATCTCTCTTCCTGTTCCTTGTATTTTAAAAGTGACCTAGATTTTGTGGTTGGTCTCTACTTGGAATGGACAATCATTAAATTAGGGTGCTATCTGAGGTCACACAGAAGCACCAGATTTTAACTGCTGACAGGACAAGAAGAGCAGTGAGAAAAGGAGGATCTAAACAGCTATCACTGCCACATTGTCTTCTTGTAAGTGTTTTGGAATAATTTAATCAGCTTCTTCTTTTATAGTAGCTGAATCAAAATACATAAACTACTTTTCATAGCAATTAACAGATGAATGCTGTGCTTGGGAGGCAATTTACAAAGATTTCTGATGTACACATTGCAGTTTCCTGAAACTCGCAACATTTCCAGACCAAGAATAGCAGAAGACCAATCAGTTTCTCAAGAACTCAAAAAAAAAATTATTTTAATTATTTTAAATTATTTTAAACAGAGAATGTTCTAACAGAGCAATAATGCCTGCCCACCCACTTCCCCCATGGTCAAATTCCTGCCTTCCTTCTTTTTCTTTTTGCTTTGGATATCTTCCTTCTCTTGACACGGATCTAGGTTTCCTTTTAATCATTAAGATTCATTGCTTCAATTTTCCTTCCCTTTAACTTTTTCCCTTTGTTATTTGCCTTTAGGAAAACAGTTTGAGTTTTGTTTATAGTTAACCAGGTCTCAATTCTATCTCTTACAGTGAAATTCCCATTAATAAAATTAGATTAGGCAATTTTTTTTTTGAGCCTAGTTCATAACAACAAAATTATCAGTTATTCCAAACCTGAGAGAACTGCAGATAACTATAGGCATAGTTTTAAATCTCTTCTTACCGAGAAGTGTATGGACTCAATTCAAAGTCTTCCTACCTTCATCATAACCACACTGATATTTTCCCAGACCACTTCAACCTATACTTGTCAGAGATGTAATATTTTACTGAATGGGGAAAATCTATTTCAATAGGAGAAGTACTGGTCTGATACCTCTAGATGTAAATGCTAAGGTCAATCCCAAAGGAAATATGTGGCATACGGAGGTATTTTATGTGAGACAAACATATCTTTCTTCAACCTGACTACCTAACGAAAACAATTTCATCAAACTACACCACTCTAGTCACTGGAACAATTTCTGCAGTTCAATTTAGGATCCTGTTTCCATATCGAAGCCCCATAAATCAGAAGATACTTTGTCTATCTCACAAGTTCAGTTCTATTTTTCTCACATTGCTACATCTGTGAAGCAAAAAATTCTACCCTATTCAAAGTGATGCACAGTCACAAAACATGTAATTTGTAATAAACCTGCAATTGTAACAAGGAAATTAAAAATTCATTGCCTGGCTAGCAGCGTAATGGAAGAGAGACACGATGATCCTTACAGGTGAAAATTAAGTTCACACTTAAGCTTCTGCAAGCCTGAGTTTCTTCTCATGCTGCCTTCACAGTCCTTCCAATCTTTTCCCTGGTGTTTCTGGCACAGCTGTTCAGCATTTATCCCTTAACCCTGTACTTTCTTCATCAACATTCCAAATTAAGTTTCCTCAGAAGCTATTGTTGAGATACTACCTCTATTGCAATTTTTTTCTAGCACTTTTTTTCCAACTCACAGTTCAAACAGGCAATCTTATACCTTAAGGAATGCTTCAAGTCCAGCATTCCTGTTCATTCTTCTTTTACAGTGTCATCATCAAAGCATTCCTAATGGAAAGAACACCATTCCCTCTGAGCTGTACTACATTGCCAAGTGAAACAGGGTGAATGCCAGCTCATTTAATAAGTTATTCCTGTCTTGTGGGGTTGGGAGAATCAGTTCCTTTTCCCAGCTCTGCAAATATATGCGTTCTATGAGTTTTGCTAAATCACTTTTTATTTTAGGTTTCCCATCCGTAAAATAGACATTCATAGAACATAATCTCATAAAGTAGTCTGATGCCAGTGGACACCAAAAATTATATAAAGCTAGACTTGATTTATTACATTGATTTATAGAAGCACCCTGCACTTATTTCCCTTCTCTGTCTCTCGTTCTTCCTTATCCTACAAGCCACATATCTGGTAAAATGCTAATAGAGAAGGGAAATAAGGTAGTTTGAGAATAATCTTGGCTCTGGTAATCACTTGCTGTCATACCAAAACAAGAAATCTGTGTGTGATCTCAAAATATTTAAGTTATTAAGGGAAAATTATTTTAATCTTCCAGATGCTTCAGAGTTACAGTCTATAACATGATTATTGAGTATATCTCATGAGCATTGTGAGGTAATATTAAACACTTCGATGTCATAGACTGAAGATTCAACAAATTACAAATATTACTTTTTTAGTGTATTACCTCTTTTACAAGCATTCTTATTGTGAAGAGGTTGATCAATAGCAGAATCATCTCTGTGATTTCATATTTCATGTAAGGACATTTTTCTTTCAGGAGAAAATTCCCAGTTCACAGTGTTACAATATGAAACATATAAGGGAATAGCTAACAAAATAGTAGTGTTTATATTTTCAAGATGTTACTTCAGTACCTGCAATCCACAGATCATCCTTTTCCAGTTTATCTTTTCCTTCGTTGGGAATGGCTCTTTATTCTGTTAACCATATCAACGTCAAAATAAGGAGTTGGTTTTGTTCAACAATATACACATTTAGTTTTCCACTTGGGAGAGCCTGATGCATCTCTTTTTATGCTATAGCCAAATGCCTTGGGCATGTTTTCCTAATTGAGGTGGCTGAAACTGTTCTGCTTTCCTGCTGCCTGTTAGAGCCTGAATTACAAGCAATGATGGGACTGGTACCCAGCTTCCCACATTAATGACATATGACATAGAGAAACTTTTAGTAAGATCAAATTGCAGAAAAACTTCAAAATCAAGTGTCCCAAACCAACAACGAGGAAAGATAGAGACAGAAAGGTAGTTTCTTAACCTTGGGAACATTATAGCCGTGCTTACAAATAAGACTAGTCATAATTCCATTATTAAAACCTATTCTGTGTGATCTTTAAGGACATTTCTATTTCTTCATCTGCCACAATTCCATGCAAAGAGCCCACAAAATAATTAAATCAAGAAATAATTCAATAAAAAACCCCACTTGTACAAAATATTGTAGGTCTGACAAGTGAGAAGAAATAGGAACCAAGTAGACCAAACAACTAAGAATAAATATTTAGAATGGTTATCTGAATGATATGACAGTAACGCTAGTAATTCCAAATGGAATTTGCTATCAAATATAGCACTGTGCATTTGTGGCCCTCAGGCTTCATACAACAACAACAAAGGGAAAAACAGTAATCTGAAATACTGCAGTCTTGATATACACAAGTGCTAGGGTCTAAATCCATCGTAAGGACCTCTATTTCCATCCTCATAGCTATGGATGTGAAATTTTCATCTGTAGAAAAAGAAGTATGGTAAACAAAATTATTCAGTGATCTAGCATGGCATAACTGGTGATACACATCTGCTGTAACATACATGAAGTCTTCCTGGACAGAGATAAAAATTATAATGTTCTTAGGCTAACTGTAATTTTTATTACTCTGATAATAAAAACTAGATAATAAAAATTAACAATAAATAGGTAGCCTAAGTAGAATATATAATGATATTTTTTATCCTGTGAATAGGCTAAGTTCACTGTCTGCTTCTCCATGAGATACTATAAAAGGAAAATCACAAGAAATGCTGTGAGACTGGAATGTCATCAGTTAATGACTCAAAAAAACAGCCATTTGCAAAAGCAACAGGTGTTTTTGCAGAGGATGTGCAAAGTAACTGCCCAGGGGAACAGAAGGTGCACAAGCTGGGAGCTACAAGCTGGGTTTTGTGCCAAATAAGAGAAGAGATAGAAGCAGATCCTTCAAGGTGGGATAGTGCTTTTCATCATGTCAACCTGCTCCCTTACATAACTGGCTCAGGTGTGAAAACCCCTCTGGGAGAAGCACCACCACAATCACATGCACAACAGAGACCTGAGTGTATTTATCTCTCTGATGGGCCATAATTGGCTCAGCTACACTGCAGTGAGAGGCAGCTTTCAGGTCCTAGAAGTGTCATAAACTAAAAAAACCCCAAAGTGTCCTGTGATCCACAGTGTTACAGCACACAGTGCAAAACTCCCACCTGGATCTGAGCCTGTATTAACCAACTGAACTTTGTATTTCATGGACTTTCCCCACTCTGGATGTATCAAACTTGTGACCGTCACTTTGACCAAGGGACAATGAAATTGCAACAATCAAGCCTCCTTGCTTGATCCACAGGTGGTGACTATGTATCTTTCTTGTCTTATGCTTTCTTTTTTTCTTTATATATGTTTTGAAGTGTTATCTTTATCTTGCTATATTACAACAGATAATAATAACCAAAACAGCTACATACCTCCTTTTCATGGCAACCAAACTGTTCTAAAATAAACCCTATACATACATACACACACACACACACACACACATATATATATATATATATATACAAAAAAATATGAACACTGATTATTCAGGGTAGTTTCACTCTAATCCATCCCAAGGGATCTATTAAGAAGAATTTGGGCTACCCTGGTCTTCTGGGGCAGCTCATAACAAATTCAGAAAAATTTAAAAAATGCTATCAGAAATCCAGAAAAATAAACAAAACACCCTGAATATATTGTAAGCAAAAAGAGAAACAAACATTTTCTGTCCTGAATATCAGCCCATTCTAAGCCTATTCTCTGAGGAACCACTGCATCCTAGCAGGTAGTCTCAGCATTTCCAGTTCAATGTCTTCTGTGGTTCTTTGCACACGAGCAAGAGAAATGGTAGTTTGGAACCAGGACATGTATCTCAATTTTGTCAACAGGACAGGGACTGACATGACCCTTTCTTCTTTCCCAAGTCCTTTGAATAGAGTAGATAAACCATACTGATTTTATGTAAACTAACATTTTGATTTAGCCAAAGTGATTTTATTTCATAATTTCATTTAGTAGAAAATTCTAACCTATCATTCATAGAGAAATCATTGTTTGATAGCAAAGACCACTGAAGAAAATAGAACCAAACTGCATTCTGAGATTAAAAAATCACTCAGATTACTTCCATGGAAATGCTCTGGACTATTTCCTTGGATAAATAATTTGTGTACTGTAGTTCATAGCATCTATCCACTGCAGTATTCAGGTGAGTTACACCCACAATACAAACTGTTGATTTTCCCATATAAATCCTGCCTGCTGCCAGATGCACAAAATGCTTTCACTACATGAATGAAGATCCCTAACTTGGACACAATCATCTCTCTTAATATAGAAATTTTCAAGAGCTCTCAAGACCCTCAGGCATCTGGTTCCCATTGACTTGCTATTGTGGCGAGGTGCCTAACTCCCTTAGGTGGTTTAGAACAGTCAATCATCGGCAAGTTTTGTCTGGAAGACTTGATCCATATTGTCCATTTTCTAAGAATTATTAGATCCAATTCTTTCTACAAAATGCAAGGGAACCAATTCCAGCCCTCAAGGGTTGTAAGTTGTCAGTTAACAGAACTTCACACTCTTTCAAATGCTGATGAGCATCAGCATTTCACAGACAGAAAACCAGACACAATATTTTTTCATTGCTTCATGTCATTTTCTCCACACAGAATATAAAACTCAGGTGCATTTCTGAGAGAGTAATTATTCCTTGATGAAGTTACCAAAATATTTGTCTCAAAATACAAAAAGCTATTAAAATACCAAGAAATATGAGGATACTTTAAACAGTAGTTTCTACTAAGAGTAGTGGTTTTGCTCTTTTTGTTAGAACAAATGGAATTAATATGAATTTTATTATTTTCATGTTTAATACTGGGCTAGTGCTACTGTTTTTTAATTTAAAAAAAAAAAAGCCGCCCCCCCCCCCAAACCCCAAATAAAAAAACCCCTTTATTAAATCAGACTTTCTTTTAGACTTTTCCTTTAGTTCTAGGAATTCATCTTCACCCATCACCTCATCCACAGGTAGAAACTGCACAAGAATTTTCTTTTGCTGGCTTATAGTGCTATGCAAATATCCTTTGTACCACAATCTCATCTCTGCTGCCCCTTTTTTTTAGCCCATTGTTATTTTTTTCTGCAAGTATGAAGCAACGCTGTTAATTGAGAAAGCTAATAGCAACATTTCAGGAGCAGCTATGCACTAGCATATTGTACTATATATGTTACCTATATTGCCATGCTTTTTGGATAGACACAAAAGCTCCAATCTTTGCCATTACACACACCCTTAGAGTGAACTGGACTAGGAATCAAGTCAACCAAAATAATATGCAATTAACAGGAAATACACAAACCTAACTGCTATAGAAACTGCAACACCAAAACATTTGGGGTTCTGGGCCTTCTTACTAATTAAATACCTTGGTTTTCAGTAAAAAGTGGAAAAAATTTCTTAAAGAACACCATTAAGTTTGAAACTCTGGAGTTAGGAAAAATCTTAAACTGCTAGAGGCATCTTTGAGACAGGCACACAACTTGCTATTAGCAAGCAGCTCTCAATAGAAACCAAAATAGTTTTACTGTACTATGGATCCTAGAAGTGGCTGTATGAGTTTCAATGATCTGCTTTTAGAGGATGTCATGAGTGTAGATAACAGAATCCAGTATTCCTTTATATGTGTTTACATAAATAAACCAACAAACAAATCCTTACAGTTTTCTTAAACAGGAAGAAAAATCCATTCAAAGCTTTGCATTAACATGTGCTTGATTCAAACATTTATATGATTTAGTTAATGGGATGTTCTTGATACACTAGGATGGAGAAAAGTAAAATCTTTTAACCTTAATGAGATTCACATATAAGCTCCTCTTCAAGAATGATTCTTACTGTCCCACTCTCTCACATTTGCTTCACAGTGCAAAGGATGTTAAAATGGAAAATCAGATTCGTTTGTAAATATTAACCAATGAGCTTCTTAGCAAAGACTGAAAAAAAGTCATGTATACATTCTGTGGTTTCCATTTCCTTGGTTTTATTGTCTTTATGTAAATTCTCCCAGGACTTTTAAGGTTATACGTCTGGAAGCCACAGCCATTCAATAGAGTAAAAGTTGAGAGAATAATGAGAAATGTGCTGGAAAAATTCACATAAAAGCTTTGGAGACATGAAAATGGAAACAACAGATATGCAAAAGCCTTAATGTTCAAAAAAAGAAATGTCTACCCAGCATGTGCATATATGTGTTTTAGTGTAGCTCTCTCTGAATACACAGACATATTATTTGTAAAGACACTGTATAGAGCAGCAAAGGAGTGATATCTGACTATTCTGAGATGTTTTCAGGATATTAAGGCAATGAAAGTGAGTAATGCAAATTACTTCTGTTATTAGAGCCCAGAGATATACATATAAATATCTCTATACATAGTTGTCTTGCATAGAGTTTTATATATCTTTTTATGTAAATGAAAAATAAAACCAAATACAACACAAAAATGTGTTTATGAAATCTCCCTGAACTCCTGTGCATGACAGCAATTAAAGTGTCACGAAAATATGCACAATCTACAAGTAGGAAAGAATTTTTAGTTGTTATTCTTAAACATTCATATTCTTTTTCTTCCAATATTCTTATAGACATTTTGTCATTCAATACTAAACCTGTGATGCCAGACTAAGCTTAGTCAGAGTATGCTTCACTTCATACATGTACTAAAATATTACTTATCAAAATTCCAAACCTTTAGCATAGCCAGCCTCAAGTCTTATAGAATGTTATTTTCAGAGGATTCTGATAAAATCATCTCTAAAACAGATAGTTCTTTAAGACAGGTACCCAAAAAAAGGTTGTTGGATTCAAGCTGGAAGAATGGTTCAGAAGGATGGATTTGTGCACCTGATCCTATAAGAAAAGTACTTAAGATGAGTAGATAAGAGTGTTCTTGCCTTAAAGGAGAAGAAGGCATGTAGGCAAACTAATCTGTACATGCTGTGACCTATCAAGCCCTCCACAACAGGCAGCAAATTAAATCTCTCTAAAGGGCATCACAAACAAAGGCAAGTGACCAAAGCACACAGCTCAATACTTTACCATTCATCAGCTGAGCAAAATTAATGCATGCTCTTATCCCACAGCAAATAAAAGTTAAAAATGCATTAACTTGAACAACCTCAGGCAAAACTAATTGTAGCTAATACACACATAACAATTGCAACTGGTTTTTTGGAGGGCATACATGATCATTTAACAAGGCTCATGTGGTGCAAGGGAACTCCAAATGTCTGTATTAACTTCTAATTGATTATTCACATAGAAAAAGGTGCTCCATTTGCCACTCAATTATGCATGTTTATGATACTGAAGAGCTATACCTTAGCTTAGCAGTCTTGCTAGTATAGTTCTGACTCATAGTATCAAAACTAGAAATAGAGCCAGGCAGCAAAATATGTCTTTTTATTCAAAAAAAAAAAAAAAAAAAAAAATCAGTTTTGGTATAGCCAGACATAGGTGAATTAGAGTGAGGTTTAGGTTATCTCAGTGACATGCTATATATAGCATTCTTTCAACATGCTGAGTTTCAATCAATTTTCACTCTAGTGCATTGCAAAATTGATGCTTAGCCATTGACAGCAGTTACTGCAATCACAAATGGGCATTGCTACTAATACAGTGATACACTACAGGCAGGACTTAGAGGTTTCAGGGGAAATCCCACTGATGACAGCTATGCCTTTTGTACAATCCAAGGCTTATGCTGATGTACAAATTAGTAGGTTCAACACCTTTATTACACAATTTGATCTGTCCTCATACCAAAAGCCCACCACAACCTTGTTCTTTTTCAAGATCTTGAGAGATAACATTGACACACAAAAAAAATAAATCTAAGTACATCACCAGAAGATATGGATGGGGTGAAATAGTCTACCAGGTAGTGGCTTGACTAATAACCTCCATTTTCTACAGTTTGTTGCAGAAATAGAAAGAAATTTTACAAGACTGATTCACAAGTTTGGAGTCTTCACGACATGTAAGATAACAAGTGTGGCAAATTTGTGCCCAACACACAATTTGAGGCAGCTAAACAAATCTCCTTACAGTTAGAAAGTGAATATTAGTGTCAGAAATATAGAAGATGATCATACATCTCTCTCTCAATGTATTAATTATTATAATTTACAGTAACACCTCCTTATCTAAGGAAAGACCATTATGGAGTTTTATAATACCAGTTAGAATGAGTAGACAATGTCCTAAATTTATCTTCAGGAGAAATAGTATAACCATTTTATAGCCAACATGACTTCTGAGAGGAAGGAAAATATAACAATGAAATCCAGACTTCTGGCTACCTTGACCAATTTTGCTTCAAAACTGATATTTCCTGCCAGGGTGAATTTTACTGGCTCCATAACCAGAGTGAAGAAACTCACTAGTTCCATAAAATTTCATATGAATCTTTTACTTGACTTCTCAGCTTAGTTAAACAGCACAGTAATTCATATTAAATGCAAGGCTTGTGAAACTGTTTTGCAGTACTTCACTGAAAAGTGGGCTTGTTTTCAGGGAGCTGTGAAAATTACTTCCCAGATTTTTGTATCTAACAGACACTTCTCTTACTTCCTCATCAACTTTCTTTGCCATGTATGTTATCAATCAAAAGCTGTAATGGAGGAACATTTACTATAGTTTAACACAACCAGAGATGAATACTCTGAAAACTCTTATTTTAATGCTAATTTTAGAGATAAAATTAAAAACAAACAAACAAAACAACACAGAATAGACTTTATTGGGGAAAAACAAACAAAACAACAAAACAGAAACGAAACCTACAACACAAGAAACACCGGCCACCCCTGTTCATACTATCATAGGAGAAGCATATAGCAAATATCTAAACAATTGTAAATGTGTGCTCTAGCCTAACATGGAAAATACACCCTGGTCTCTCTTCTATTTTCTTCTTTGTTTTTCAATAAGACATAACAAAGTTTATTTTTTCAGACTGTGTAATGAAGTGATAATTCTGTATGATTTTCTTTAAGGTATCATTGTAAGTTTCACTTCTTGTTCGGTAAAAATAGACAGACTGTATAGTTGACATAGCATGAAATGCACATGCAAACACACCATAAAACAGGCGAGCAGAGGCTTGGCGCAGGTACTCAGAGAGGGCCTGGTGCCCTGGGGAATCGCTAATGAGCTCTGAAGGCATTAATTAGTGGGGCATTGCGGTGAGCCCAGCCCCTGGCACAACACTGAGCTGTGTGCAGTGATGGGCAGCCCTGTTCCCTGCTGAGCTTGGCCACGGCTGCCTTCCAGGGCCTCAGCTACCACTGAAATTGGGAAGTACCCCCAAAGATGGGGCAGGGGGCTTTGCTCCTGAAGAGGTTTATTCTGATGGTTAGGAATACTATGCTACATATCGTTCTGTATCTCTTAGCATAGACAGACGAATAATCGCGGGAGGTGATTGTCCTGTTCTGCTCTGGGGCGGCCTCACCTCGCCTCCTGTGTGTGGTTTTGGTAGACACCATATAATAAAGAAATAAAGCGACTATAAAGCGTCCAAAAGAGGGCACCAAAGATGGTGAATGGCCTAGAGGAGAATGATTTACTTTATTTAAAAAAAAATAAAAAATAAAAATTATTCGTGCTCAGTTTTTATCATTTTAATTCCGGCTCCGGGCCGGGTGATCGGCCGGAAGGTGAGTGACGAGTCCTTTAACACAAGCTCGATCCGCCTCGGATTGACGTGCGGCTCAGCCAATGGAGTTACAAACGCCGTCCCTCCGCGCCTCGCCTCGGCCCCGGCTCCCGGCAGGACCGCGCTCAAACCTGCAGCGCCAAGGCTGGGCCATGGAGCTTGTGCTGGGGCAGGTGGAGCAGCTGTCGGCGCTGCTGGCTGTGTCCCGCTCTGCGTTGGTACGGGACTGGGACTCCCTCACCCTGGACAGGGCTCTAGAGTGGGCCCGCTATTTCCAGCATCTTTATGACCGGTTCCGTGGCCGGCCCCAGCTGCGGGAGGCCGTGGGGCGGCGGCTGCGCCGCTCTCAGCCGTCCCCTCTGCTCGGCTTCTCCACGCTGGGCCGCTGCCCACAGCTGCTGGGGCTGGCGCTTCTGGAGAACCGCGCTTTGCCGCCCGCCGCCTGCCGCCGCCTGCTCCGCGGCCTCCTGCAGTGTCCCGGCGCGGGGGCCGGCCCCGAGCCCCGCGGCCTGGAGCTGCTCGCCCGCCGCAAGGCCGCGGCCTGCCTGCTGGCGCTGCCCCGCCGCCCGCCGCCGCGTCCCCCTGGGCCGGAGGCGCGGCCGCGGGCAGAGGCGCAGCTGCTGCTGAGCCGGCTGCGGGAGGAGGGCCCGGAGGTGCGGGAGGCCGCGGGGCAGCCGCGTTGGCTGTGCGGTGTTCTGGAGCAGCTGCCCCAGCCCCGCGCCTTCGAGGTGGTGGCGGCGGCGCTGGCTGTGCTGAAGCAGGGGCCTGGCACTGAGCCGGCCGGAGGCGGGAGTCAGGATGGGAGCAGCCTGGACCAGGCGAGTGCTGCAGGAGACGGATGCGCCGCCGGGCTCCTGCTTTCCTGGCTGCTGGACAGGCAGGAGCGATTTTCTGCCTTCTGCCTTTGCCTCCCAGCTTCCCATCTTGCCTTCCTAGCGGGTCACTATTCCCAGTTGAGCAGATCTTATTTGGACCTCTTAACCCGCTGGGGAAGCCATTTGATCTATGACCCCTTGCAAGGACGGTGGGTTAAAAGTTGCGTTGACAAAGCTGAATTGTCATGGGAAGAATTAAGGCAGCGCTTCATCTGCCTCTGTCAGGGATCCACACTGCTTAAAGAACAGACCCAAGCTGCTCTGAAACTCCTGAGGACACAAGATGGAGACTTTAATGTCCGTGGCATAAGTGTGTGGACTGACTTACTGATGGAAGTAGGCTACTAGTGCGCGAGCACAAAAGCAACGTGAAAACTTAAAAAATCAAACAAATCTGGTTAACTATTTCATGTGAAACGCAAGACAACTACACTTCGTTGAAAACCAAACATAATTGAGACCGATCACGATTCTGACTGCATCTGTTTCTGAAGTCTTTCAGGGAGGTCTGGTGTTTTCTTGTAATCGTGCTGTCATTTTTGGCCAACACAGTAAAAGTCTTCCTTTTCAGTACTTGCTGGTTAATTGTCTAATAAAATGAAAAAATCCTTTCTGCGTCAAATATGGAGTAGTTTTCTGTTTAGAAAATATGACAGTTCAGATATGGTCATTGTAGTAATTTTTCTAAATGTTGGAAGCTGAGCAAAAATTCAAAGGGATGCCAGAGTTTTAAATGTGGAAAATACAAATTCAGGTTTCCTTTATAGTGGTTGTCTTCATTGGGCTGCCTGATCTGGTGGCCACTTCGATGCTTCTATAGCTCTTGCACATAATTTAGCCCCAGGGTCAGTGATGAAAGTGAGAGGAAACCAACTGGAAAGCTTCTTGAAAAGTTCTGAAATAAAACTATCAGTTGCTATATTATTTGATAATATGCAGGTACTTCCTAAGAAAGTGGCAGTAAAATGTAGAATGTTCTTTGTGGGTTTTTTCCCATTTCCATAATTTATTACAAGATTCATTGCTTTGTCAAGCAAAAAAGTGAACAGCAAACTTTTTTATTACGTGTATGTATAATATTTATTGTATATATAAAACTTTGTCTATATACAAAATATCATGTAATTGTATGTATAATATGTATTGTATATATAATATTTTCCCCTTTTGTTATGTCATGTTTTATCTGTTTCTATGAGGAAAACTTGAACAGTGTAGTTTCTACCTATCCACTTTCATTAAAATAGGTACTGTAATGCAGAAGTAATGTGTATATTTAGCTCTGTAAACTAGTATTACCAAAAGTGAGCACTGTAAAAAGAGAATAGTCAAGGAAGATGAGGCAAACATATGTAACTACTGCCAAAAAGAGTTACTCATTAATCTTTTGTATGGAGGACCTTTCAGAGTTCCTGTAGACCATATTTTTACAGTGTCAAGATCAATTGAGACATCTCTTCCTTTTGTTGCAAAAGCTGTGTAGGAGGGGTTAGAAGATTCTTCAGTTATGCTTATAAGCTTAAAGAAAGCAAACAAGCTATTAAATGTATAAACTGTATTGAAGCTAATTTGAGTAGCAGTCTGTCTTATGACAAGAAATAGTGTGTATAACTATGGCAGAACTAGAGTGGGAAGAATCTTGTGGTTTTGAAATGGAAGCAGTTAGTACAAGCATTGAATATTGTTTCTCTGGGAAAAGAAATTATGCTTATTTGAACTTGTATGGAAATGATTACAGACATAGATAAGTTCTTATTCTTCACCTGTTCTAAAACAAAAGAGATACTTGGGGGTAGCAACTTTTATATAGTTAGAAGAACATGCTATTAGCCTGTCAAAAATACAACTGTTTTCTTTGTATTCCTTGCTATGTCACATCAGTGAGACAATGAAGTTATGGAGGTCTGTGGATGAACATATTCTAAAAGTACAACTGTGGCAGTTGTCTTGCTCTGTCCTAAATGGAGTTGTTGCCCCTTCTGGAACTTGTGGTCAGTCTTAAAAGACACCAATGTCAGTGGACCTCCCGACTGAGTCAGTATTTCTGTGGTAGCCAAAAAAAAAGAAATCTGTCTAAAAATCTGTCTGAAATCTGTCAGTGTTTAAAACTGCTTAGAAGTGTAAAGCATGAAGTTTGAATTTATGTTGTCTAGCCACAGTTCCCTGTGTTATGTAGTTTTGGCATTTGGTGTGGAAACTCTGCACTTGAGCTTGCTCTTAACGCTTTTAACAGGCATAATATCTTTTTTGTGTGTTAGAATACTTTCTACTATCAGAGGTTCCTGATGAATAATATACCCAAAGATACTAGTCAAAGTTACTTGCTTCTCCCCAGATATATATTAAGGGTGATTATCAAATATTGCAATAACCTTACAAATGTTATAATATCAAACCAAACCTCAACTATTAAAACCTACTGTTCCCAGGTACCTGAATCTCTGGGACAAATTTCAATGAGAGTTAAGTCTTAGTTTTGTTTGTCAGGTTAGATATGCTTCCTACTTATATACGTTCACTATAAATTAAGTCTCTTAATTATTTCTTTCAGATCCTTGTAGGTAGTTTCTTGCAGCATTTCAAGTCTTGCTTTTTGATAAACTTAAGCTTTGTGTTAAAAAATTCAGTTCATGAAGACATATGTCTTCCTTTCAAGTAATGTTTATTACACCTTTTATTAAATAAGTGCCACTACAGAATTTTTTACTGGCATAGCTAGGAAGTAATAGGCCCATCAGTGACTTTAAGAAAGTAAAAAAATAATCATGGGCATGGACAGACAAGAGACAGGCCAGTATGAACCTTATATACTGATTTCTAATTCTGTCTTCCTTATAGAAACAGGGATAGTGAAAGGTAGTTTAACCTCAGTGAGACAAAAACACCTGGTTATAGCAATTACACAAAAATGTTCCAATTCCAAATACATTATAAAGAGATGCCAGATCCCTGATTACCAAATTCCAAAATCCATATGGTATTAATTGAACAAATACACTGGTCCACATTCCCTATTATTTCAGCATGCTTGTCGAGTTCTCCAGGTAGCTGTGCAAATGAGGAATTTTTCCTGGAACTCCATTTTTAATAAAAGTGTAAACAGGAAAGGGAAAAGTGTGATGTCTGTAACCTCCTCCCTCAGTGTATTTGCATATGTGCAAACTCGACAATCTCAACTATCATGAGAAGCAAGATAGTGTAAATGACAGGCTAAGGCCTCTTCCATAATCACCTTCCTCCTTTTTTTTTCCTTAAGAAGCAGATCTCTGCTATTTATTAAATGATGATTGAAGAAACTGCTGTGCTTGTGTTTTAGAAGATTGGTAAGGATTGTGGAATGCATCAAGGGGATCTTGCTTGCCCAATTAACAGCTAAGACATTTTCCTGTTTGATTTTTTTTTTTTTGTCTAAGAAAGAAGAAACAATTTACCCCTTGTCAAACGGAACTGTAACTCCACAAATTACATAAGATGTCTGGATACAAAGTTGCCTTTTTTCTTGCTTTTCTTGTGAAGTGTCTGTTCCCTTGTACTAAGCAAAATCTAGAAGAAAGCAAATTAAATATTCTAGTATTTTGCAGTATGTATGCAGAACTAGAATAAAGATAAATGATGTAGAATAAATTGTTCATTTATGAAAACAATATTAGCAAATTGGTACTATTCAGGTGAATATGCAAGGCTGTTTGTGCCAATGCATTAGCATGAATTTTTTTGCACACGTTTCTTTCCCCCAGCCCTTTCCCAAAATGTGAATAAAGGCTTAATGTTCTTTTCAGTGAGTGTGAAGGATTATTTTTTCCTTCTCATGTGTAGGAAAATATTTTAATCACATGGCTAATTTTAGTTCTGCTGTTTCTGAAAAATGGAAGAAAAAAAATGGAAGTTTCCCATTGTGTCAGTTCTTTCACAACTAGGTATCTGTGTCCCTAAATCTTTAGAGTGGTTGACATTTTATTTAGTATTTTGATTATCTCAGATACCAAAGAGGGCGGCAGCAGAGGCTCTTCGCAAAGATAAGCTTGGACTTCTGATCCAAGAGGAGAATCCAAGCTCAAGGGTCATTCCTAGAAGCAGAAGAGCTGCAGGGAGCAAACACCCATAGTTGTGTTGGTCAGAAGTTCCCAGCTGAAAATTCCTATTGAAGGTTTATTTTGTCCTTGCAATTCTAATTTTAATAGCTCTTTAATGTAATCTAGGATCAGGTAATAATATAAACCATATCCTCTAACTGTCTCTATCCACAGGCCCATTTTATTAATAATATTAGGTATGCAGCTCTTAAATTCCTTTTCTATTACATTAGAAATTCCATAGTAGTATGTGATCAATTTACTGTAACACTTAACTAGTACATTTTAGCAGAAATCATAGCAGTATGCACTGAACAGAAAAATGTAGCAATCAAATTCTCAATCTTGTCTTGAACTAGACCTTCCTATTATATTTCTTCTCTGGGAAGAATGTTCAGGGTGATTGCTCAAACATGGGCTATTCATAGTGTAGCTCACAAACACACTAATCCCAGCATTTGATAAAGTGCAATTTAGATTTTTGGCAATTATCATGACTTTTAAATCCCACTACAAAGATTGTTTGAATGTTTTCCTAAGAATAATTTAATGAAATTAATGAAATAATAATAGTAATGAAATGTGTACTGCTTTCACCTGCACGTTTGTATCATTGTTGGACTCAGAATGGGAAATGATAATTGTGGGCTTGAGTTCCTGTGCATAGTTCTCTCAAAGTGAAGTCAGCAATGGAAGAAAATTATCATGTGCTTTCTACCATGCATAATAAATATTACACCCATAAAAATAAGCCAACAATGTAAGATTATTTGCTATATGATTCAGTTGTCAGTTAAATACCTAGATAAATACTTGGTTTTAATGCTGAATATCTGGGAAAAAAAAATTGTATTTGTTTTGCTCTCATATGAGGAGATAATGAATCCTTTTTAATGACCAGTAGGCTGAAATGTGAATGCAGCCTCACTTTTCAATACTTAAAGGCAGTGGAGTCATTAATATTTTCTTATTAATGTAAATGAGCTAGGTAAGAACAATTGATTTCCTCTAGGAATTAATTGGACATGATCAATCCCTAAAACAAGCGTGACAACAAGGTCATTCATCAGCTGTTTAAGGTTGCAATAGCCTAAGCTTGCCCTTTCAGCTAGGAAAGGATGCCATGCCCTGGAGAAAAGGCTTTTAAATCATTATGCTATTGACAAAAACTCGTGTACTGTTGTCTCTCACAGACTCATCATTCTTAATGTTGAGGTGAAAGTCGCTGACTTCAGGTATTTTATAATTTGCCTTGTTCAAGCTTTGGTTTTAGAGCAAAAATATAATATATATATAGGAAACTAGGCGTCTTCTCAGCTCTGCAGGGATTTTCAGGCATTGGAAGTCATATGCAAGGAAATTTCATAATTTTATTAAAGTCTAGATCTTCTACACACTTTTGAGTGAGATGATGGCATTTTTAAATTATGCCAGTGAAATAATCTGACCCATCACTTATTTGCTTCAAACTAGTTTGAGCACTGAATTCACCTCCAATTTGCCAGTGTTTTGGGGTTTTTTTAAGAGGTTTGCTTTCTCCCTGATGCAGCAAAAGCACCTTCCCTTTTATTCTTCATAAATGTGTACAAAATCCTGTTCAACTTCAAAGATAATATGCATCAAGGGAACACTAGGATGACCATAATGCAGAAAATAATTTCTAGAATACAAAACTAGAATTTCTTAGTACTGCTGAAGCAGTCAAGGACTTTCCCCTATTTTTAAATGAGTCAAAATTCAGTAAGGAGATAACTCCCTCCACCTGCAAACAGTACATCAAACTGTCATTTAACCCAAAAAGCAAAAATAAAATCCAGTAGCAGGAAATGAAAGCCTGAAAGAGTTAAAAGAAAGATTCTGTTTTCTGTAATGATAAGATTGTCAAGTTAATGGAATAATTTATCAACACCTTTTGTTGTTTTCGTTACTTACCTGCAATCCTTTGCAGACACTTTGTGTGTTCCTAAAGTGTGCTTTTTTTATTTCAAGCAAAAGTTTTTTGGCTAGTAGGACTAAACATCTGGCCTGGTAGGGAAATATGAGGGAGAAAGAGCAAGGGCTGGTGTGTACCCTTGCCCACCATGAAATTTGGTGTGCTGGTTGACAGCTGGTGAGCCTGGTCTGTGAGCAGTGAGCACAGTGTAGACCTCGAGAGTCTGGTGTGGAGCACATGGCTCATAATGACAAAGCTGCAGTTTGATGTGATCATTGTTCAAGACTACTGGAGTACATCCAGTAAATGTGAGAAAGGTTTTATCTGGATCAGACTTAATAGTGCTTCCTTTTGAAAGTAATTGTATTTGTGGCACTGGCTGTAATTGAGCTAGATAGAGCATGCATTTTGGTGTGAAGTGTAATGGACAATATCCCCTCCAAAGCAAGAAGAAACACTGGACTTATTTTTTGAAGACCATACAAATGTGTAGGACCATCCATTCCTATGAGAGAAATTTATTATGTGAAAAAAAAAATTGTTTAAGTGAATAAAATTCTCATCTTCACACCTTGCATCTGTGTCAGGCCCTCTAAGATTTTCTTTGTCCTATGGCTTTCTACATATAACAACTGCTGTTCCTTTTCAAACTGAGAAGGGGGAAAATAATTCTTCTCTGTGTTCAGTGATGTCCAAAATCTATTACTGACACTGCCAGTTCAAGACTGTTGGAAAAATGAAATAAATTGCAAAGGACTAAGAGGAGCAATTTAAGAAGGTTCATTATCCAAACATATGTCCATGCACACTCCACTAGTCGCTGGACATCTGGAATTACTACAGTAACTTTCAGGTAGTGGTGAGCATGCACTTGCCACTAATTACAATAGGAAAATACTGGACCCTGTGCACAGCACTGACAAATTGGTCCCCGTGGTATCTAAGATATTTCACTGTTGTCATTACAGCCTCTAGCAAAGTCAGGATATTTGAAAAGAGTATGGTGTCTGCAATGTATTAAAGATATTATATCCCTATTTATAGTCCAATTCCATGAATAGACGATTCCAACAGAGAATGTTTACTTTAGAAATTTTGGAATATGGAGCTTTTAAAGGCAGGTATATTTATTTTATGAGCCAGGTATTTAGAAAAAAGCAATTAAAGCCACCTTGCTCATTAACCTCTCAGTTCCTTAAAGAGCACTTTAAGCACAAGAAAGTGATTGCATTTTGATTTGTAATGCTTCAGTGAACTGGCCCTCTTCTCTGGGTATATGTGCATTGTACTAGAGCATGAGCTCTAAACACTTGCATGTGTTTTTGTTTCACCACCATTTAACAGATACACTGATCTAAAATCTTTGAGCTCATGGATTCCAAATGCCTTTCACCACGAACTTTGTTCAGTCCTTTTTACATTTAGTTTGCAAAGTTAAATCACATGACACAACTGCATTATCATGGTTATTGCTATTTCAGAAGACTCAACAAATTATAAGCAATATCAAATCAAGACAACGATTTTATAGATATATAGCTTGACTTCTGCACTAGAAATGACAGCAAATTATTTCTCCATCACTGAGTATGATGACCACAAGTCAACAAATTCTTACTCCTTTTAGAAGGTATCAGAGGTGAGGAAAAATGCCAAATTACATCCCATGTAGTTGGCCTAAGAAATGGATTAACGGTATCATCTTATCTGAAATCTTGCAATAATGTGTTTTTTGAATAACTCTTAGCTGATTGAGGAAAATGGACTAAAAGTTACTGTCCAGATGTTACCCATCTGAAATGACTACATCGATCATTCTCTAAGACAGCCCATCTTCTGCATCTTAGCAAAGGAGTAATGCAAAACTCCATTCCTTTCCAATGCTTTTCATTTAATCATCATGTAAATCCCTTTTCTAAACTGTTGATTAGGAATAAAGAAAATGCACACTGAATGCTGTACTTGAACAAAACATAAACCACTGATGTTGCCACGAGAAAAGGCTGTACATATCTCCTGCCTCAGCCGTGTGTTCCCACACCCTTTGCCCCAGCACACCCCGAGATCAGACCTGCCAGGACAGCAGGGCATCCCACCCAGGTGAAAACACAGCCACAAAAGCACCCCAAAGAATGGCCAGGCCAGGCCAGGCCACCTCCTGCAGCTGCAGCACAGCTGGTAGGTCTATGGAAGCTCAGCTTTACTGGGCTGGAAGCAGAGCCAACAGAAAGGACTGTGCTCTGTGGCAGAAGAGGAGCCAGGCTGCTCCTCCTGAAGGCGCAGCTGGCTGCACAGAAAATACACCAAAGCCACCTCTGAGCTAACACAGCACCTAGGGCTAGAGGGGTCCAGGGTGGTCCCTGACAATCCTTTTTAGGGTTCTCAGATATTTAGGGGATAAGTGGCAAAATAAAAGAAGAGCAGTGTGACAACCATAGCTTAGCAACATAAAACACTTTAAAAACAGTGAAAGTAAAAGTGAGACGAGGCTCGAAAATTCGATTACAGCAACCAAGGGCATGAGGTCTCTTTAGGAGCCTGTGGTTAAGACAGGGATTCAGGGAGGTGCAGGGTTTAAATATGGGATAGGAGAGGGGTGGAGTTGAGGTAGGGTTCAATGGGTATAGGGGAAGGTGGTGCAGAGGTGGGGTAAGGGAAAGCAGGGTCCAGTGGGGCAGGTGGGGTGGAACAATGCACCAACTGAGGGCCACTGGGAACACAAGGAAGGGAGAACATTCTGGATGTGGGAGTGGTGATAATTATCAGATATTAACATGGGCCATCCCAGAACTCCTTGGAACGTTTCTCTGGGGTCACCACAACTTAAACAAATGCTTCCCATGGTCTAGGGCTGGGGACTCTTCTTCACTTGATGGTTTCCTGACCTGGCATACCAGTCAGGCTGACTCCCACATAGTGCCAGTTCCCAAATGGATGAAGAAGTTGTGCATTCCTGGCCTCCTCACTACTGTGCCTCGTCTCAGAAACCAACAATCCCAATATAACAGAAACAATCAATCCTCTTGTCCTGTCATTTTCTTCAATGGATTTATAGTTCTTCGAAGTCAGAGTGCCAACGGTTTTGTACTAGTGGGATACTATCAAAAGAGGAAGCACCCTCTTGCCCCCAAAACCCAAAGAGACAAAGCCCTAATGGAATTAAGCTGTTCAGTAACTGTTTTGGAAGTCAATCAGTGAAGATATTTTGAAAAATATCCATACAGAAAAAAACCCTTATGTAACAGTAAAATGCCATCTCAGAAAGTGTGTCTAAAATTACCACATTTTCTATTTCAAGAAGCTCAATTCTAAGTCAGTGTAACTTACCATAGCTCTGTGGGAATTCTATATTAGCTGAAAATTCAGTTATTGAAGCATAGAAATCAATATTTGAGCAGAAGACAGAGACTCAAATTGTATATATGCCTGAGAACACCAGCATGTTGGGTAGTAACAGAACTGTTTTTTAATGCTGCCTTTCATCAGTAAAGGTAAGGAAAAAAAAATTAAAACCAATGACTTCCCCATGAAAAATTAGGAGAGAAATATTTTATAAACCTTTGTTAGCTTAGCTGTTATGAGGCTATTGCCTAACTACCCCATACTAATTTTATTGGCTCATAGCAGATATGATTTGAAAGTATTATGTTACCCACATAAACCATGCATGTGGTTCAGAATGTCAGCTTAATCTAGCTGTGGGAAGTGTAATGTATGGTTCCAGATTAGAGATGGTGTATATAAATTATGCAAGATATTTTCTAATCCCCATAATATTTCAGTGAATGGGACAGTCATTATGTAACAAATGTCTCCTACACTTTCCTGACAGATGGGACATGAACATTACTGCTTTTCCCTGTTCCTTGAGGGCAGGTCACTCTCTCAGTTCACTACAGTAATGTTGCCACTAATTCTAAAGGCTTCATCATTCATTCAGATTTCAGCATTTCACTGTGGTGGAAAAGCTACCATTTTCCATTTTTTCATATGAAGTTAATTACCTTTTACCTCAGGGGTGCCAAAGGAATAAGAAAGTCACCAAGATAAAGTCTACAACAGTGCATGTGATGAACAATTTTTGTTGGTAATATCTATTTGCTTTTTCTTAAGAATTTCTTTTGAACCTCTGTGAAACATTCCAAACATCTTAATTGCCTATTTAAACAAAGACAGATTTGCAATCAAACCCAGAAGTATAAATACCTGCATCAAGGGGACAATTGCCACAAACTCCCTGTATCACTCTGCACAATTTGATTTATCTGTGCTTCACTCAGCAACATTATTTGCTTTCTTTAGGACTTAGTTAAAAGACGACATTTTTGGATAATAACTCTTAATTCATGTTAAAATTTGGTTTATATTTTAAAATTTGCTTTCTGACCATTAGTGTGCTATAACAACTGAAAGAGGTGTAACCTCATGAAAGTGAGCTCCTCTTACCTTTACAACTGTTTTAAACTCGTAGCAGAATTTAATTCCACTAGATGCATTTGCTGATAGACTGTTTTAATTAAGCTTTCTCTCACACCTAAACAAACACACCCCACACAGAGTTCTTAGGTAAACAGAATCTGAAACATTTCCATGCTGTCAGTGGGTAGTGTCAGCAACAGCATATTTTGTTCATATTTTCCTGCAATAACTGTCAGCTTAGAGAAAAAAAAAAACAACAAAAAAAAACCCTTCAATTCTACACAAATGAAATGGGAACAAGGCTCACATTGTGTGTAACCATACTGACAGATTTTGCCATCCTATTGTACTGTTTTGGGCTTAGGTAATTTTGTTCACAGTGGCTGGTATGAGGATGTGTTTTAGATTAGTGCTGAATACAGGGTTGACAGCACTGAGATGTTTTTGTTATTGCTGAGCCAAGGCCTTCTCTGCTTTTCTTACAGCCACGCTGCTGAGGAAGTCAGGAGTGCCTGGCAGAGTGGGAGGAGACACAGCCAGGACAGGTGACCCCAACTGACCCAAGGGATATTCCAGAACATTGGCATCAGGCTCAGGATATGAAAAGGGTGAAGAAGGAGGAAGGGGGAGGATGTTTGGGGTGATGGCATTTGTCTTCCCAGGGATCTGTTACTCATGATGGGGCCCTGCTCTCCTGGAAATGGCTGAGCACCTGCCTGCCCATGGGAAGTAGTGAATGAATTCCTTGTTTTACTTTGCTTTTGCTTTCCCTAGTAAACTGTCTTTCTCTCAACCAATGCATTTTCTAGTTCTTACTCCTCTGATTCTCCTGCAGATCTCATTGGTGGGGCAGTAAGAGTCTGTGTGGTGCTTGGCTGGAGTTAAACCATTACTCTTGTTGTAAGTTTTCTTAGAGCAAAGAATTGTTGATAGAGATCTAAGGAGAATAAACCTATAGAAATATAATTCATTCACACAGAAATATAATCCATTTCACTAGTGTACTTGAAAATTCTCATGGAAACCTAGTGGTCTTTTCACTGATTTCTTGAGTGTTCCTTCACGAAAATGGCCTGAGATTTTTCATTCTGTTTGACTGTTCCTGCTTGTGTCCTGCCCTGAATGCTTTGTAAGTCAGCAAGCAGGCTTATCAGTTCCTCTTGTGCTGTAGATCTTTATTAATAGGAAATGCATACTATTATCTGTTCTGAAATTGCCATTTGTAAAATAATTGATGCTTCAAAGAAAAGAAATATCAAGTATGAACCCTGTTTCTTCTGCTGTTACTGGTATAGACCAGTATGGAAAGGAATTAATTGTTCAGAGTCTGCCTCCCAACCCTCTGCCCAATAACAGCAAGCAACTGCTTTCATTACATTTCCTGTATTTTGTTTTTGTGTGTCAGGAAACAATAATATGTAGACCTAAATAAGAAGTGGAACCCTGATGCTGTTGAGTCATGGTAATCTGTCTATTGACTGCCCTGACCTGCAGAATGGAGTAAAGCTGCAGGTTTAACAGAATGTCCAAGGATTTTGAGGTAGCAGAGCTGCAGCAGATCTTTGAGACAGAATTTCTGGCCCATTACTCAGAACCCTGTGGCATGCAAATGTGGTGGATATACAGGCAGGAAAATGAGAATTGTACCACAGTTATTTCAGGCCACTAAGTCAACATACATGCAGTTAAGGAATCAAAATTTACTAGGCAATTCATGATACTGCTTTTACCAGCTACTATAGAAATCTTTATGACAGTTATTATTCTAGTATTCATTATTTCAAATATAAATTAAAATTGAGTTCTGTTAAATACTGTTTAAGTTCTTGCTGTCCTAACCAAGAACAGTAATTTTGCTGGGTTTTTCCCCCTTTTCTGCAAGACCTATGGTGAATTTGAATATTCAAGTTCTTTAATTAAAATGTTTCCTTTTCTGCTTGTTTTAACATGACATAAAGAGTTGATTAACTTCTACTGTCTGTATTTTGAAAGATTGATAGTTAAGTTTTACGAAGTTTGGCTTTCATAAGGATGCTACCTGAAATTATTTCTGTGACAAGGTCTTATTCCTAAGGTATCATACTCTTGAATCATAATAACGAATCAAAAACTAAAGACTTTGTGCTAGGTTGCCACTCTTTGTAATGTAACAAGAGGGTGAAGCAGAAAAAAAATTCTGTTTCCAAACAGAATCTGTAACAGATGAAGAAAGGAAAAGCTGGATAATACTGAGCTGCTCTGCAGAAGAGATGTAGTAGCAGTGGGAGCACTGCTCTTACTGTTTAAAAACTTTCTGCTTTTCTGGAGTGACCACATTAAGAGCTCCCCCCAGGAGCTCTTTACAAATCTCTCTCTGTGTATGGATATGTGAAAATGTTGTCTTGAAAATGCGTATCTGAAAAATTTGCATGTTTCTTTTAAAAATCGTAATGCAAGCATTCTTACAGTTCTTTGTACTCCTGAAGACCCATACCCTAATTTAGAGAGCTTAGTTACTTTAAAAAGAAACTCCTCTCCCTGGCTAGGGAAAACAAAGAGGTATTCAGCAGTGGTTAAGAGGCAGAAGGGCCAAGGCATTTGGAATGCTGTATGTAACATGAGAATCCCTCAAGCAGAATGGAGGGACCATGCAGTCAGTGCTGCATATTCCTACCTGCCTACAGGGATATAGTTATGCAATATTAAATGCTCTTTTATTAAACTCATAATATTTTCCTTATAAATTCTATAACCTTTCAAAGAATATTTTTGCACTTATTAACATTAAGATACCGAAGTATATATAATTTTATTATTAAGTTTTTATTAAGCATTCAACACTTGAAAAATACTTTTCAAATCCAAAGCTGAAGAGTATTTAACTATTAGATGTGCAAACATAAAGGAATTGCATTTTGAAAACAAATTAACAAAAAGTCAGGAGCAAACAGTTTCTTCATGAACAAGCTGAAACTCATTCAGCTTTTTGTAGCTGCTGTCACAGGTACCATCTGTGCTGGAATCTGCTTAGTTTGGGTGCTGGGAAGGTGGGTGCTGGTTTGCACTGGAAGTGGAGGAGAGCAGCAGCCTGTGCTAAGCAGGGGTTTAGCACCCTCAGTGCTGTAGTCTGGATCATGTTTTGAAGAAGCTGTTTTGTTTTGCTACAGGAGTGTGTCTTTGCTGAGATTTTCATGAAGCCAGCCTGCCTGTTGGTGATCTTCAGAAACAGTCTCTGCACTTCTTCATAATTTTATGGTATTCTTTGAGCCAATTCCTGAGCAAAGTGAGCCAGAGGGGCTAATCCCTCTTACTCACACCAGAGGAATCCTATGCATTTTATGCCATCTGTGTTTTCTTTCCATGTTCTAAGAGATCTCTAAATGTTCATTTTGTTAGGTTTTTTGCCCCTGTAATTCAGCATGGGTTTGTTAAATGCTGGATCATTATGGATTCTCTTCTGGTGGGTTATGCCCATTGGGCATGGGTGGGACTTGTGGGTAGTATTCACTGTTATTTGTTTCAAATCTACAATAAAAGGTTCTCTCCTCAATTCTAATCACAACTTTTGGCTTCCTCCTGGTATTGGCAGATTGAAAGAGTTTGCTTTTTTTAAATTTCCGAATTATTTCCTTTGTATGCAGGTGCCATAATGTAATGAGCCTTTAGGGTACTCCTGCAGTGTTTTCTCTCTTTGCTTTATGGGCAGCCTTGATGAGAAGGCTCTGGCAGTTTGCAGCTGTTTTAAACAGGTTTGAGATCAGAATTCTGGAGGCCTTCAGAAAGGCCTGTCCTGCTGGGACACAAACCAGCATGAGATGACTGCAGGATGTCCAGGCTGCTATGGAGGAGAGAAGTGTCAATGAAAATGTTATAAACAGGGACCTAATAAGCACTGAACTTTCTGTGCTTTCAATGTTGAGAATAAAAATGCACATTGTCCCAAAGAGCTGTGCTGTGCAGATGTAGCTTACTTTGGTGCAGATTAATTAGGCTTAACAGGAACTTAAGTCTGCTTAAATGCACTATGTACAAATCATATATTACAGATGCAGCAAGAGGTTTTCACCTGTTTAAAAAACAACCCCTAATGCAACAAACACAGGTAGGCTACAGCTGTATTGGTTAATGGTCTGGCCCATTATGGGCTTCAGGTAGTATCCTTTTTTCTACTTATTAGTAAAAAATAATGTTTAATTTTGTCTGAACTGGTCTTAGTGAGTGGTGGACTGATAACACCCTGTGTAACATTCACTACTCACTGAATTGAGGGAGAACACTGGAGTTCATTGCACCATGGCTGTTCATACTACACTGGGGGAGAAATCATGGCCCTTTCCACAAGCCTTTTGTTTGCACAGTTAATACTGCTCATAAGAACAAATCTCATGTAAAAAGATGATAATGAAGTATATTACATGGAGATCTTCAGCTGGCCCCATTTACTGGCACAGATTAAAAGAACTTTTTTTTGCTGAGTATTTCTTACAGTATGAACACTCCTACTGAGAACAAAAGCCAGCAGATAAAGACAACATGTAAATTTTCAGTTTAGTTATTTAAGTATAATTAAATGTTACAATCTCTTTTCACATACTTTCATTCTCCCTTAGATTTATTCTTATTTTTTTCTAATTCATGTCGCTTATTTAAAAAATATATTAAATAATGTCAAACTACTTTTATTTTAAAATCAAAATATTAACCTAGGGTAGTTACACTGGTATGATCTTAAAAGTTTAGTTGTATTTCTATAGGAGTACCACTCTAAGCACCTCCTCTATGGACAAGCATTAAAACACATTACTTCTGGAAGTAATATTTCTCTTTCTGTTGTTCTGTTCTAATAAAATTTAATAGGATCAAAATATGTGGTTAAAAGTAGACTGGCTATTTAAAACTGTTTAGACTGGCACATATAGACAAACAGTATGGGTCAGTGGTGCTGACCTTCCTTTTAATAGGATGTTTGAATTGTGTCATGGTAACCTGATAGAGCTAACATAATCATAAAAGATAATTTTTTATATATTAAGGTTGCTGTGACATACTATCTGAAGATGCTTTTTAGTATATTTCTTGTTTAACATCAGTTTGCAGAGGTACATCTCATCTTTATAGGACACTTTCAAATATTGCCCAGCCTACTGGGTTTTACCTTGTGTAGACATTGCCCCAAAGTCTTCTCCTATCATCCCTCCCCAAACATTTTTTTGGTGAGAGAAACTGGGCCAGGACCAGTCAGATCTGGTGTAGAGCCAACATGGGAGTCCTGCAGCTGAAAGGCATTGAGATTTTTAGTGAACATCAGAAAAGTGACAACTCTGTCCTGTGAAGAGAGATTTTAGTAAATGGAAGAGAGCTCAATATCTATTGAAAATAAAGTAAAATTGAAGGATAAGCCCTAGATATTCTGAGGGAAGAATAGTGCTGGACAAGCCCCCTCTGCTACTTGTACCATAATAACATGAATTAAGACAAAAAGAAAAAGGTGGGCCACAAGCATCTGTATATTCATCCTACAAGAGATTTTACTCAATAGAAAGTCCACAGCAGTTTTCATCAAAAAAAATAAGCTGCATTTATTTAAGACAATTTACCAGAGCAGCCAGACACTATTAGCCCATCTGGAAAGCCATTTTATATACTGATAGCTGATAATTGCACTTGTCTCTATATCTTGGTTACCATTATGGAGATAAATTCATAGTCCCAAACTGTTCAACAACAGGAAATGCATTTTCAGCACTGTGATATGTTATTGTCTATATGTGTTTTGGTTTTTTTGTTTTTTTTTTTTACTTATCACTTCTGTTGATAAATTATGATTGGTATTACAATTAATGGCCATGTCTGGGAAATTTTTTTGAGAGCACGTGATGAATTTTGAGTGCCTCACATTTTGAAAGGTGGCGATATGTCAGCAATATTCAGAGATTTTATTTTGAGATTCTGGCATTTATGTGCTGCATAGTAGACCCTTCCCTCTTTCACAAAAAAAAAAGACAAATTGAAAATCTATGTAGTATTTATTCTGTAGTAGTTTGGCACTTGGAAGTGAAAATGAAGGGACTTGCTGAGCTAAATCACTGGGGATGTGTGTGGGAGGACGGTTACCAGAGCACGTCAAATTGGGCTGCAGTTCCTGTCAAACCTCATCATCTTGCATTTTTACCTGCATATTCTCCATTTCCAGGAAATCTTTGTTTATCTTTCTAGCTCAGGCTTTTGGGGCATTTTTTAAAGTTTGGAAGAAAAAGCTTATGGAAATTTATGTCAGAAATTACACATCACGCTAGTAGGCTATTAGAAATAAGTATTGATGTACTGTGGTCAGTATTCCATGTAATTCAGAGCCCTTTTTTAGTAATTTCTCATATGAAATCATTTGCTAAAGTGCCAGAGGTTCAGTATGTATCTGTCTGGCAAAAGTGTGTTCCATTCACAATTCAATTCCAAGCAATACTTTTGTATTAGAAACCAGCAAGGCAATGCATGGCAGGACGTTCTTTGTGTTGACTCTTGTCATGTTTGTTCTACTACTCTGCTAAAGTCTGGTGGCCAAACTCAGTCCTAAAACGACTCAATGAAGTTAAAAATAATTTTAAAAAAGGATTATTTCATTCTTCTTTTTGCAGTTTGTTTAATAAAATCACGAACAAAAACTAAGTTTAAAAAATTTGCCTTAAATGTTTTTAAGATCCTAGCAATTTTTACTTTTGAGTATTTTTGAAAGAGATGACTAATTTCTTTTGTCTTCCAGATGTCAAACATTGCTATCGTTCCTTTAGCCACTGGCCAGGTACTCAGTCACTGAAGGATATTTGCCTGGCATCTCTCTGCTTAGGCTGCAGCTTTACAAATAACTGTTCATAACTTCTCGTCTCTCGGCTGCATTATAAATATTTTAAGGTTCCCAGCTGCACTGTGTTTTTACAAATATCTTAAAATTATGAGCTTACTGGCATGCAGCTGGGTGAATGCAGTTACAAATGGTTTCTATTCAAGGAAAACTTCTGAATAGATTGAAATTCTTTACTTGTTGAAGTAATCTAATGTTAGTAATGTAGGGCCTGTGGATATTGGGTTTTTTCCCCACCATTGCCACCATATTTTTCCTTTCATAGCTGGTAGTCTGACATCTGTGAAACTATCTTGTGTCATCATCTTCTTTGAGTTGTAAAGAGCAACCATCTAAAATGCTTATATCTGCAGTGGATTTGTAGCAAGAGGTGATGAAGGAGCAAGAAAACGATAGGTGTGGGCTAATTTATAGCACAGAGTTCTTTCCAGATTTTGTTCATTGAAACCTTTAGGACGGCTGCCTCTTGGAGAGCATACCATAATAAATCATTTCTCTCCTTACTGGATGGCCTAGTGAAGTTTTCAGTGGTAACACCCGAAATGGGGAATGCTTCTCGAAGGTCTGTGTGCACTAAGATCGTGGCTTCTTGTGCATTTAGAAAAGCAAAAAAGGATGGATATCTTGAAAGCAGCTGTGAGTTATTCCTTGCATAGCTGAAATCAATAGCAATTGCATGTATCACTCGCTTGGAGTGCCTGCTGGCACATTTCTGCATCAGAGAATATTTAGAATCTTAATATTTCACAGATTTCTTCATTTTTGCATATTTAAGATCCCTGATAATTTAGTGCTTAGTTTGAATATCAAATTACACTTTTTTAATACATCTATGTCATAAAATATGGTGTGTTATTTTTGAACTTCATTGTCTACCTGACTTGCTTTTTGTTAATTTTAATAATCAACTCCTTGGGGCAGAAGGGTTGTTCTAAGGTTTCACAGTATTGAGTGCAATGATAGAGATTAAGTATGTGGAATTGTGATGAACTACATCCTCTCTGGCATGAAGTCAAGAGCATTCAGTTTCTGGTTTAACAGTTCATGAACTGGCTTTTGTTTTGACTGATGATGTATTCTTTCTTTTCAGACATCTGGGAGACTCAAGATATCTGCTAGCAAACTCTGCTTCCCTGTCTCCCTCAAATGGTGTTCCTTCACCTAATGTTCATCTCTGGGTTTAATGCTACTTCATAATTCTTGATATTGACAATATATCATCTGCAGAATTACAGAAATGAATTGTAGGCAATATAGATATGGAAAACCTTCTTCTATCAGCCAGTCAGTCACCTGATATAGGCAGAATTTCATTTAGGTTTTACTGTATTTGGCTCATTTTCCTACAGAAACTTACACATCACATCACTTTTGCTAATAGATGTCCAGTCTTTTGGCAAATAGTCATTTTTCCCTTCTGGCTTTATCACAGACCTCTCTCTCCTATTCATATGGCACCTATTGACTAAAGACAATGCAAATAGACAGGTCTCATAACCCTAAATTTGTGCTTATTTTCATTTTTTATTTCATTTCCTTCAGTTTAGGAAAACCAGTTTTGTTTTGTTTTTTTCTTTATTGCTAGTTAAAGGTCTGAGGTAGATTTTATCTTTATAGGACACTTTCAAACACAGCCCAGCCTATTAAGTTTTACCTTGTGTAGACATTGTTCCAACATCCTATCTTCCCTTCCAAAACTTCTTACTGGTGAGACAAAATGTGCTAGCACCAAGAACAAGTGTAGAGCCAAAAATATTCATTCATATTTAGCTTTTGCTTTTAGTTTTCAGGTGTAAAAAAATAATTATGTTTATTAATTAAAGAAATATTTCAAGTTGCTCTGTGTATATATCCATAGTTTATAATTAAATGCAGGGATTTATTGATGCATTCATTAATTCATAGGTCCACTAATAGATATAATGATTTTTTATTAATAGTTTACAGATAAATAGTATCATTTATCATATTGATAAGATTACTTTGTTAGACTGAAGCAAACAAGAAAGAGTAATGGTTCATGCTTGCAGCATAATAATGCTTAAAAACTAATATGATTGCCTTAGGCCTGCCATTGGTCTTACACAGATGACAAGCATTATAAAGTAAATAATCAAAATTTTTACTACTCTTGGCACAGGTACTTGGAAAATACATTCAGTATTCTGACTTTTTCCTCACTTTCCATGGTGTTTTCTCTATAAACATTCTGCCAAATGTAGAGAAAATTCCACTCACCACTTGTTTGATTCTCCTCCTGTGCTAGGATCTGTTCCACACCTGTACATTTTTTGTTCATGCTGTGCCCTTATTGGTTTGAGGCAATTTATTAACTGTGATTGTTCAGAGACATTTTACACAGACAGCTCTTTCTTGATGTGGGACTTTGGTCTTCCAGAGCTGTGGACACATGGCAAAAAATAACTTTGTGTGGCAAGCCTTTATGGTAACCAGCAGAGCTGAGCAAAGGCTTACATAAGCATGGGTGGTAGCCACTAACCCTTTTCTGAAAGTGCCTGAATTATATCCTGAAAAACGAGTTTTAAATACAGATGAAGTTTGCATTTTCTGCTGTTGTAGGAACTAGTTGTGTGTTGTAACACACTATTTAATATATCTGTTGGTTTGTTATTTTCTTAACCTATAAAAAGTTGGTAATAAGTTCTATGTTCCCTAGAGAGCTGTGAATCCAAATTGATTTATTACAACATGCTTTGGAATCCTTAAGTGTTACAAAATGACTATTGATTAATGATACAATCCTTTTTGCTAAAATATTGGGGAAAATATTTTTTATATTTTATATACACCAAGTGGGCTTGGGTGTATCTTGTCAGATTCAGTACACATTCATAGTAATGTCAGAAAATCCACAAAAACCCGTTTGCTAGCATTTGTGTTTATAGTTTTCTGAACTGATCATTTAAGATCTGTTAGGCATAAAAAAATTCTTATTTTCGGTATTCCTATTCTGATTTATCTTGTGTGTTGGTTAAACTAAAGGTGTAATTTATTCTTTCACAATAGTAAAATGTGCAGGTGACTAAAAATTCAATAATTCAACTTTTTCAGAGGAAAGAATAGCAAATTTATATTAAGAATGGAACTGTACATCATAATTTCAGCTTGATCTGGGAAAACGCTGAGTATATGTGAAATAGTTCACATAATTTTTCAGTAAAGAAAAACTGAAGTTAAAATTTAGGTTCAAGATTCTTGAGGGTTTTAGTGCCATCTATAATCGAATTGGTAAATAAATATGATATTGAAACTTGGATTGAAGCTGTGTTTTATCACTCTAAGGTAATAACTTCAATAGGACATTTTGAGGGAATACAAGATATCTAATTCAGTTACCAGATAGACAACGGAATCCTTTGTCACAGACCTTATTCTTTGAGTGAACAGACTGAATGATCTTTTAATGCAGATTTATATTTCAGGAGGCCAAGAACAGAGCTCATGTCATTTCAGGTCTTGGCCACTGAGAACTATCTTAGACAGCATGAACTCATGCAATTGTTTTTGAAGGAAAAGAATTAATGCAGGAACTGAGAACATAGAAAAAGGTTCATTTTCCCCAAGCAATACAAAATTATTTATCTTGAATTCCTCTTCCAGGAGACACTCTAATATTGTTAAATTCTTCAGTCGGAATTTTTGGAGCATCCAGAATAATAGGGTAGTGAAGCACTTTGTTAAATACCTTTATTTTAAAGCCTTTCCCATTGTTGTAGCATTATCCCAGAAATGCACTACCAACAGATTTTTATATTTGGGGGAAAAAAAACAGCAAGGCATAAAAGAATTCAATAATCCTTTAAATTTTGAAGAGGAAAGAGGAAAGATAACATTTACTGCAAAAGCTCTGTTTTGTAACCTCAGGAGTTCAATATATCAGAGTGGAGGCATTTAAATAAGAGGAAAAATAAATGTTATAATATTACCCAAGAAAAAATTGATAATTGTAATACCTTTAATATTTGAAATACTTATCTGAATGCCTGTTATGTAGAAAATTGGATAAAATACTAGGGCCATCTCTGTTGTAACTTTAATATCATTAGAAGCAGGACTATGTTCTCCCATATTGGAAGGAAGGATGATGGGATCACAAGAAAATGGGGTTCCCTAGGAACCAAAATTCTTCTATGCAGTTCCTGATTAAAGCATTAAATTTTTTGCAAAGTTTGTGTCATGTTTCCTCTTACTTGCCAAGTCAAATAACCAGCTTTTGGGGTGGATGCAAGCCTAGCCCATCTTTCATCTTATTTTTTCCTGCTCTTTCTCTAAAAGCTACTGTTCAGGAGGTCACTGGCAACAGCCATGCTGCCTTTATGTTCCTTCCAGTTCTATGAGGTACAAGAATTTTTAGTTGGTTGGTTGGTTGGTTGGGGGGTTCTTTTGTTGTTGTGGGATTTGGTTTTTTGGGTTTTTTTAAGGCTTCAATTTACATGATTTTTCTTAAACTTTCCTAATGTGCTGGGGAATATTCTGCAGCTGCATCTTAGAGGACTTTAAAGACTGGAGAGCAATAGCCTATTTATGATTGTAAAGCAGGCAGTGATAATTTCTTTACTCTGTTGTAATGCTGATGGAGGTTGGGAAGTGTGCTTAAAAGGGAAAGATGCAGAAGAGCAGAGCCTTCAGAACTGCCAGGCACTTTGGAACCCATGAGCAACGAGAGCATTAGATCAGCTCACCTGTTCTGCAAGTTGCCTGTGACAAAACCTCCCATTGTATTTAAACAGAGGCGAGTTTCAACTGGTGAAGTGCTGCTTCCAAAAAGGAGGTTTTATAAAGCAGGTTCGCTTTCTGGAACAGCATTGTATCCTCAAATAAATGCTCTTTGGAACAGGACGTTTGCTGGGGTAGGGAGGGCGTTTGGTCTGCTGTGAGGCATTGCTGACACCTAGTTTTCTGTATTTTAGGATCCCACCAGCGATGTTATTGTGCTGTCTGATGAACTTTCAGACCTAATGCCAAAACTTGTTCTGATACTCCACTGTTAAAGGATATTCTGTGTCCTGTGAAGCTTAGCTTATCCAAAATCAGGTTAAAGAAGCTTCATTTTGTCCTTGATTTCTGGTTTTAATGTGTTTGCTGAGCATCTTGACTTAGTGAAAGATGTCCCTGCCCATGACAGACTGCCTGGACTAGATGATGGGTAAAGGTTCCTTTACCTTCTCACCTAAATAATGTTGAGGTTCTGCTAAGGTACAGCAAAATCTCAATGACAAGGCAATGTAGTCATGAACACATAAGTTAACACATACTGTGAATAATATTGAGAAATTTAAATACATCATAAACATGCACGGTATAATATGTATTTTTGGAAAAATTAAATGCTTTTTATTATTAATATGCTTTTAAGTACAGAAGGTGGTTTCTCTAAAGAGCTTTTCTGAAAATGATCCTATGAAATTCAGTGTACCTATGTAGTTTAATAAATCAAAAGTCAAATCAGTAGCAATAAAATAAAGGAGTCATTTGAATCTGAAAATGTTCTGCTACAGTTTCCACTACAGCAGGTGATCAATAACATAGTGGAGTGGAAAAACTTGAATTGATTCCACCATTCTTCTTGTGCATATACTTACATTTCTGGGGCTACATCAGGTGCTACTGCCTCAATGTCTAATAGTATTTTAAGTCCCTTTCATTCACGTTGAAAAGCAGAACGTGTTGCCCTTTCTGATCCAGGCTGGCAGAATCAAGCAAGCTTACTGTGTATAGCTGAAACAAACAACCCTATAAAAAAAAATAAGATTGATAACTATTACAGTGGTATTTCCTTCCTTTGAAGGCGAATGGGGCAGGGGGTGGGGGGCAGTTTGGGTTTCCTAGTAACATAGTGAGGGTCAAATGAAACACTCACTCACTGAATGAAAGCAGCCTCAGTGCCCTTGTGTCCTTATGAAAAGGAACATAACACCTGGGAGCTCATCGATGTTATAGCAGGGACACTGTGGGCTGCTGAAAGGAAAATGAAAGAGCTGAGACATGCTGGAATCCTCAATGCTAGAGGGAAATGCCCGATGTTTATATGAGTGTTCTTCCTCACTAAAACCTTTAAAACACGAGCACAATTTGTTGGCAAATTTTGTTGATGACTGGAGCTCAAAGGAGCAAAGATATTGCTGGCATATTAATGTTGCTTTGAGTGATGCTAGACCCAGTACTGGGAAAACCTCCCAATTTTACCACATTAATTTTGAGGATTCCCTCTTCCATATTTGTAGAATGATTAATAGTACATAAAAAATGCATTAAAAGCCAAGCATAAAAAAGAGTTCTGTTCCAATTATAATTATTACAATGCTCAATAGTTGCAGCTTTAGCATTTGCAGGTTATAATCTAAACTCGTGGTCATAAGTTTGGCTGAAACACTGAAGTATTTTAAACTGATATATTTTCTTTTTTTCAACTTCCCTTTCAATGCTAGAGCCTTAAGGCTTCTGTTTCTTAGATATATTTCCCTATACTCAGAGGTTGAGGTCCTTTAAAAAAAACAAATTTTCTCACTTGATATAACTATATGAATTTGGTATTTATTAAAAATATAGAAACAAATTAACAATGAATCACTAAGTAATTCAAGATTTTTGATTAAAATCACAGAACTTGGCAATACTGATTTCCAGTTAAATCAATGGACATTCAATTAATCTTTCTTTATATGACATTACAAAAATACCCCTAGTATGCTGTTCAAAATTTACTTCATGGAAAACCAGGTTGAAAGGGGACTTCAAGGATCATCTGGTCCAATCTGTTGGGTAAAAACACTGTTGAGACAAGCTGGCACTTCACCCTGTCCAGCTGAACATTAATTGTCCAATGTCGGGTAACTCATCACTTCCCTGAGGAAATTATTCCAATGTCTGATTGTTCTCATCGTGAAAATTGCATTCTTGTGTCTAATCAGAATCTCCCAGGAGTAACTTGTGCCCTTTACCCCTCCTACAGAGGAGGCTACATCTTCTTTCTACTCACTTTTCAAATACTGGAACATGGTCTCTCAGCCTTCTTTTCTAAAGTCTCTCAGCCTTCCCTCAAATGGCAGAATCACAGTCCTTTGACTCTCTCCAGTCTTTCTGCATCTTTTTTTTGTAATTCTGCCTTCTGGTCTACAAAATTACCTCTTTTCATCATGGTTTTCTTAGCTTTTTACTCCCTAAACACAGTTTATTCTCTTTTATATTTTTCTGCATACATTTTTAAGAGTCAGATTTTTTTTTTTGGTAGGACTCTGCTGAGCTCTTGTAGCTCCACCAGAGAAGCACTGTGCAAGAATGTTCTAGTCATAGAATCATAGAACAGTTTGGGTTGGAAGGGATATATCTGGATTTAAAAATCATCTTTTTGCCCTAAATCTCTAAATTGTTGCCTGTATCTGCTAAAGTGGTCTTATAAGAGCAAAAAGTGACAAAAATTATCTCAAGTTCTAGTGCCCATTGTAGCCTGTTCTGAGAACCATCCTGTATCATTGCAGTCCTGATGGTGTTCTCATCCAGCCTTCCTCCTGCCAGCCTGGAATGGGCCTGGAATGAGCTGGGAAATTGCTGCCCTAGGGTAGTTCTGCTCCAGTGTCCCCATGGTGTCATGCTTCAGGTGGGTGCTAGCTGGGTGCCAGTTAGGTTACCTGGAGACACCTCAGTGACACATGAATCCTAAGAGGGAGAGATATTGAGCTGCTCTTTGGCCTTTTCCTAGTGTCAAAGGAACAAAATACAGTCCAGAATGAAGTCCAGAGCCTGGCCTGCTATTTAATTAACTTACCCATCTGTCATGTAGTATTTGTCAAAGTGTTGTGAAATCTTAATGTCTGGAATACTTTCAGGTGGAGGACCTTTGCATTTGAATAAAGTTCTCTGATGAAAATTGCTGTATCAGCAAAACCAGTATCAATATTGTTTCTAAATGCCACTTGGTATGTGGCACTTCATTACTTTTGGTTACCTTTCCTTTTTCATTGAACGAATGCCATTGCCTTTGCAAATGCTGCTCCCTGAAACAGAGGAAAGATTTTCAATTTTAAAATCAGACACTTGCTATTCGTAGAAATAAGTTTCCAGCCAATAAATACTATAGAAGCCTGGATGGAAAGGTCACTGCTGTGATAGCAGCAAAAGAGTCTGTTTTATTAATGGAAGTAAGTATTATGTGTCTTTGTTGCATAATGTGTTTTGCTGGAAGGTGAAGCTGTACAGCAGTGAGCTTTCTCTAGAGGCCTATTCTCTTGGCTTTATGTCGAAGACAGGCTTCAGCAGTAAATGGCTTTAAGCTTGTCAAAGAAAGGTTATTAAAAATGTTCCTGCCTTTCAGTCTCCATGCTCAATAGGCGCAAAAATTCAATACTGTAGGGATTTTTCTCTATTTAGTCATGTCATTTGGCATTTTGCCTATAGCTAAAAATGAGATACCATCTGGTTTAAGCTCACTAATGATTCTGCATTGTTACCTGAACTGGTCCACCAGTTTATTGTTAGTACTTAAGAAATAAACTTGCCTTCTGCTAATTGCACTTTGGTTACTATGTTTTGCTAAGATTTTAAATCCCAGTGATTTCTTGAGGTGGTGATTCAAAATCACAGTTCCTCTGTACTCACAGACTTCTGTACTAGTGCTCTGGGTAATGTTTTCTGCTGCCCTGACACAGTTCTTTTATCAGAATATATGCTTATAATGTAGTGGCACCTTATCTGCCTTAGAAATTCACTGACTTCTGGTGTGAGGTGACTGGCAGGAAGTTAAAATGCAAGTGCTGAGTATGGAGTTGATGCTTTGCTGGGCACAGGCTTCGGGTGAAATAAAAGGTGAGGGATTATTTGGGGCTCCCTACAATGATAGTCGCTGGCACAGGAGCTGCTTTTAGCACAATTGAATCTGTCAGGGCATGCATACTTTGGCTACAGGTTATGGGAGGCTTCCACAGAGCTGCTCATAATGCCTGCATGAAGGAATCATCCAGAATAATGATGTCTCCATGATGGTCTGTACTCGTACAGCATAGCTAGAAGCTATTCCTACACTCACAGCTGTTTTCTGATGACTTCTGTGACACTTGTTGACTGGTAAAAATGTTGCACTCGTTGTAGAAATGTCTTGGATGTGAATCAATGGGCAGTGGAGCTTTGCTCCATTTCACAGTGGATGTTTATTAGCAGGGAGGAGTGGCTCTCTGTGACACTGGGCAGCCTCTGGTCTCTGAGGTGATGTGGGCTTGTTCCCAGATCCTGCCCATCATGAAACTGCTTCTCAGGATTGAGATATATCATAACATTTCTTGGCAAAATTTACAGTTTCTTGATCATTCAGAATAGTAGAAGTCCAGCATAATGAATACTAATGTAAGCTCATGAGCCTTTCTTTTTCTGATGACACCCACTGCAATCCAGATACATAGCACATTTTGTCCTGCTGGAGTGTGGAAAAAGGTATTTTTCCCAACCCTCTAGCCTGAATCTAAGATGTTTTCAAAAAGAGTTATTAGAAAGTATTAAGGGACTGTTTTGTGTGACTGACAGATCTAGGAGCAGCATTTTTATTGGAAAGAATGGGCAAGGGCTTTTTGTTTTGTATTGTTTGTTTGGTATTATCAGAGGTGGGTTGTGTGCCTGCATTCACAAGATTAATTCAGGTCCTTCAAAAACTGTCTGAGACTTTCAGAAAAGTCATTTATGTGATCAGACCACCAACATCTTGAAAAGCAATTGTTGCTCTAGAAGTGCCACTGATAATGGAAACAGAGATGCTTCTCTCATTATAAAAACTGATTTTTTGAGGTTCCTGCCCCAGCTGCTTCAGATTTTATGAGGCCAAAACCCAAATTGTTTTGCTATCTTATGTTCTAGCTAGTGAGCAGTGCAGAAAAGTAATCTACAGACAATCCTGTGTGACTTTTTGCCAAAATCTTTTTGCTTAGGAAAGAAACCTTAGAATTTTACAAGCAGCATTCTTCTCAGAAGGTAGTCTTTAAAGCCTTGAAACTGCTAAGAGGTTTCAGTCTAAAACTTGGCTGTAGCACACATTTATGTTACTTCTAGAGTATTTTATTGTCTTGATGCTGTGATATAGGTGGTAATCACTTCATGATGTTGTGATAAAATATGAATAGACTACTTTAGTGCAAAACAGGAACTGTTTCAAATTCCTTGAGTTTAAAACTTTTAAGTTATACCTTTCAAATATTTTAGTTGCGTTGTTTTTTCATTCTGGTTTGCAGTAATGAAGTACATATGTATAAACTAGCAGGTACAATGGTGTCACTTGCAAGGAAAATTTCTGTTTGTAGGGGAGATCTTTACTGCTGTTGGCAAACATTTGCATGTAAAACCATTTAGAATAGCATGAAAACATGCTCTGATTCTAGCTGTGACAATTTTCAGTAGCTACACAGCAAAAAACCAAGATGGGCTTTGATTGAGGTATATAATGTTTTGAATTTGAAAGATTTTATTATTACTTCTCCTTCTCACAGTGAGTAGTTGTACTTTTGCCTGTGATTAAGGCCTGGCTTTTAGATACTTACTTTTTAAAGAGTCATAATACGGGTCTGTGTAGGTTTCAAGAAGAAATTTGGTGACATCTTGAACTCTGTTCAGTTTTTTTTCTGAACAAGGTGTCGGGTATGAACAACTTACAATATCTTATTTCTAATGCACATTGCCTTTGATTTCTTTAGTTTGCTTAATGACACTCACATAATTCATAGCTTAGGGCAGAAGTGCTTTTACTTAGCCAAATGTAAGCAAAAGAAACTGTGAGTATATATTATTCTAACTATCAAAATCATCTAATCTTATTATACCTAAATTCTTCTCTCCTTTTCTGTGATTATTATAGGAAATTCAATGACGTAACTATTCACTAACACAAGAAACCTTAAGAGAATATTACAGGATATGGGGTTTGGATTTTGAATATGAAATTGCTGGGAACTTGTTTTAGGAACATGATCATCATCATGTCATGGAAAATAAATGTCACTTCAGTGACTGACTGACTTAGATTTCAGCATGTTTTTGTTTAATATAAGAAAAGTCTCAACAGATATCCCTAATGATGAATTACTTTTCTAAAATACATTTAGAAGATGCAGCTATTAGTATCACAAAAGACTTATTTGTTAAAATAGAGAATTTAATGAATAAATCACAAGGGGAAAGAAGAAGTTAGCAAGCAAGCTGTACTTCAGCTGGTGAAAATGTCTAATAAATTTAATGAAGTAGTTGAAAATATTTTCAGACTGGTAATGGTAAGTGTGCTGTATAGTTGAACAGGATCCAAAAGGATCCATTAAGTTCTGTGAAAATAGACTGTGGAAAACCAAAGTAGACAAATTTAACAAACTATGAAATTAGAAATAAACAAATGAGGTCTATCACATAAAATGAAATTATAAGCACAACATACATTAATTAATGTAATTTCAAACAAACATAAATCAGAGAAAGCTGAGGTACAAATACTAGCACAGAAGCTGAGAAATTCTGATGAAGGAGAAGAACCCGGGCAAGGAGGAGTGTGGAACAAAAGGGCAGAGAAGATAAATGTGTTCAGATTATTCCCGGTACGTTTTATATCTCTAAGTCTTGGATATCCATCAGAACAAAATGTTCTGGTGAAGGACTTTGTGCTTACAAGGTTTGTACAGGTTGCTGCCGTCTCTGCCTGCCCCTGAAGCTGAGAAGGGCTGCTGCTGGTGGGAGTATTAAAGGCACTACAGGAGGAAAACACCAGCACACATTGGCAAAGGTGCCTGAATCTGCAGATAAACAGGGAAAGCAACAAAATGAAATCGTCATTTTCTTGGCTGAGGATGTGAAATCCCACCAGAGCTCTCACTGTGGCTCCCAAAGCCTTTCATAAACATGAAAGAGCTCCCAATGTAAAAGTCCAGATCTAAAGGCAGAATTCCTAAGAAAGTAAGGCTGTGTGGATCTGAAGTTCTGGGCTGGCTGGTTATAAATGTTCTTGGACCAGGAAACTTATTTTGGATGTGGATGAGCCTTTCTCACTCTAGCCCCAGTCCATGTTCCCTTATTTTGAAAATCTTTGAATTTTATTTTTCAAATCAATATAAGCCTGAATAATATGCACTGCTTTTTGTATCAGACTGATAATTTTACTCTCTTATCCAGGGAGTCTTAGTTCATAATCAGTCCCTGTATTGCTCTTTATAACTAACACTTGTCTTACTTTTTCCATTTAAAAAAACCCCTAAAGTGTTTTGCAAAAAATGTTAACTGTTCCTGCTGGGCATATTCCTCAGGATGAGCATTTTAGAAGAGTTCCTGCAAAAAATGAGTGGAATGAGAGAAGGGAGAGAAAGAAGCAGCAATAATTCTGTAGCCACCAAACTTCTGAGTGCTTGGTTTTGCACTTCAATATTCCTTTTAAGTTTTGTGCTTCCTGTTACTTTCTCTTTTTGCTTAGATATTTCTAGATTCTAGAACTTTAAGCAGAGTGGTAGGGGTCTTTTTGTAATTAAGTTAATTGGATTGGATCCTAAATTATCTTTATGTAATTTTCATCTAATATATTGCTGTTGTCTTTAGCTAAAATTAGTTCAGAATTGCTGCAAAATTATTCTATATTGTTTCTAGTGTTTTGTTCCCTGTTCTGGGAGATGACAGAATTAATGCAGGCAGAAGACCTGAAGAAAGCTCAGCTTATCTGAGCTCAGTTTATCTGGCTGTTGCCCTGCCTGGTGCTGCAGAAGGGAACGGTGCTTCCTCCTGTTGCTGCATGGGTCGGATTCCCAGTCTGAGGGACCCCTGATCCCACAAACACTGTCCCTCTCTTCTCCAGAGTCAGCAGCCACTCCTGGCTTATCTGGCCAGCACAATTTGATTATGCCATACAAAGTTTGGAGCTTTCCATTACAAACACCTGCAGAACAAATGAGCCAGGGCGTCACTTTGTGACTTAGAACCCCAAAAGCTCTTTCATTTTGGGAAGGAAAGAGCAACCACTTAAAAGAGAGTAATGCAGCATTATGAAATGAAAAATAATGCAACCTGAAAAATTTCCAAGTGTAAAATGAAGCAGTGGTTATTAAACCAGACAAAATGCTAGGCTCCAGTACCTTAGCCAAACACAGTCACACCTCCACTGAAATTATGTCTAAAAACAGAATAAAAGCTTTTCCCAACATTGTCATGCAATAGGCATGTTCCAGCTCGTGATGAAATACCAAGTAACAGAGTAATATTCATAGAATATACATTTATTTAAAGTGAAATTTTGTTCAGGGTGGAGATTATGTCCTTATAAGCTTATTTTAGTTCTTGTTACAAAAAAGGAACAATTGTTTTTTCTTCTTTCTGTTTCAGTAGTCCAAGACACGTGTAATCATCTGGGACTTTTCACTAAATGTTGGCATCTCTGTTTTCCCTGAGTTGTATTTTCACATTTAATCAATATATATACATCTGAATCTGTCACTAAGCTCTCATACTCAAAGCCTATTTTAATGAAAATATTCCTATGCTTGGCGGAGGAAAAAAATTTGTTTATTCATCAATGTAGTAAATAGAGTGACTTCTGTTTCCTTTTGAATAAACATAAGAGAGTAAAAACTGGAATCAATGGTCTTCAGATTTTCCTTCTCCTACCTCGAAGCCTTAGAGAAGCCAAGCAAAGAGAATCTTTTGGTTAGTTTTCACTTGTGTCTACTGTCATGTCTGGATGGTGAGACATTTTCCACACAGCAGAAACTCCAGGCATTCATTGAGTTTTTTGGGCAGGGCAGATATCCAAGGGCTGTTTGTGCAGTTTACAAGTTCTCTCCAGAGCTGTTCAATCATCAAGCAATAAAAAATGTTGCTTGGAGAGCAGAAGAAAGAGAACACTCAATCATCCTGTGGGCATTCCCCAGCCCGAAATTATGTTAAAACCAATTCCTGTACTAGGCCTTGGATTGACTGCTTTAACTTCTTTATTCTACTGAATCTCAGAAAAGGGACAAATGTACTTCAATGTGTTTTGAAACAATTATTGCCATGAACGCAAATACTCTGTTGAATAAGAAAAGTAACATTCTTCATTTTTTCATGTACAAATGCAAAGCTTCTTCCTTCTTTAAACTTTCCTGATCCATTCCGTGAACTGATTGCTTTTCAATACCCCAGGGTGAAGTCATGCATTCCTTCTGAACAGGAGATATTCCTGTGTCCTTGCAGCTGGCAGGTTCTCCTGGTGCTCTCAGAGCCTGCAATGCAGCTTGGAAATGCATTTTTTTTTAAAGCAGCAAATTTTAGGTATAATTGATATTTTCGTTCTCTGTGAATAACCCACTTGTTGCTTGTCTCATACCACCACTAGTGGAGCACCAGCCCTTGACTTCCTCCCACCAGCCTGGATAGTTACCAACCTGTAGGCAACGTCCAGATGGCATGAAATTATTTTTTTGAATTGGTATGTGAAGCAAGTTCAACGAACAGCTTGTTCCACTCCCCAGTTAAAAACCATATGGGAGATGGGGAACAATAGGGTAGTGTAGGACAAAGAGAAAGTCCTAAATGACCAATGCTTCTTTTTTCTCTCTTTCTTCAGCAAAAGACACAATAGGTTTCATGGTCAGGAAATACATGAATAGCAGAAGAACCTTATAAGGAGAAGATTTTAAGTTACTGATAATTTTTTATTTTTTTTTTATATTTAAGAGTCCTTTCAAAATGTCACTTCATACATTCTGAGAACTTGGGGCAGGCAAACAATTGCAAACAACTGCAATTTAATAAAATAACACATGAGTGCAACTTTTATCTGACTGGCAAAACCAACTTCACTGATGAAGATTTTCAAACTTGTATTTTGATGGAAGTATCCATGATGCTATGAAGGAACCCCATGATAGCAAATTTGTGTCTTTACCTGGGCAAAGATATTAAATTCCTTTTGTTGACCTGCAATTAAACAGGTTATACTTGCCTCTGTCTTATTTTTGAAGAATTCCTTTGGTCTCAGTGGATGCATTCATGATCTTTAGGAATACCTGAAATTAACCTCTTCTGGGTAGGTGCAAATTATTATTTTAAAACTCAAAGGATCTGAAACTCTGAAAATAATACCTATGTTTTAGTCTAAAATTTTGACTGCACCTTGTATAGACGTCCACAGTGTAATGTGGCTACTGATAACACTACAGCTGCTGTGCCATGGGCTTTCATCACAGCATACAGACATCAGGAACCAGGCAGGAGCAAATGATATTATTCTTATTATCCATATAAATAGCTGGTTCAAAGCTGGTCTACATACATCAACAGAAGTTCTGATCATGTTTTTATACTTCAAAATAGACATAATCTTTAGAAGTAATGATCTAGAAGGGGCAATCTTTATATTTACTCCTGGAAAATCAATTACTATGCCTTCTGTGCATGCAAGTAGTTTTTAAATTTATTCTGTCCTTCAAGCAGGGCACCTTTGTTTAGTTCTTGTCCTATATTCTGACTGATTTATTGTAATCTCTAGATCTTTATGTTTCTGTGAGTTCTTAGAATTTTCACAGACTTCATGAAGTTTAGTCTTCCTGACTTATAGCCTTAGTGCTAGGATATTTAAAGAGAACTGGAAGGTCAGTAATTTTTTTCTTATTTTTAAGTAAGTAACAGACAGAAATCAGTATACTTTGAAGAGTACCTCGAGTCCAGAGGTTACAAGAGAAAAGAATATAAAGTCTATGTATTCAAGAAAAAGAGAGGAGTCATGTAATGGCTCAGGTTGGGCAGCACAGCTTATTTTGTCCTAATGCAACTGCTCTCCTGAGGAAATATATTAATAACATTCATCTAATATTCTCAAACACCAGCATCTATCTTGAGCCATATAGCAGTTTCTAAGCATGAGTTCATTTCAGAACACTTTAGTAAAACACCCTGGGCTGGGGTGATTACTGTAAATATACTTTCCACATAAAGAAGCACCTTTCTCAGGATAACATGTGCATTCAGATTCTTTATTGGATAAGCACTGGAGAGGAATTCAGGAAAACACAGATCTAATCCAACTTTGCCATTAGGCAGTGAAATTAATTTGATCAAATAACTTCATATTCCTGCACCTCAGTTTCTGTATGTATGAACAAAGGGTCTAGTGCAATCCTTGTGAAGGACTATTAGCTAAGAAATTCTGTTCCGTTTTCCTTGTAGGGGTAGAACATTCCCTCTCCATCTTCTCAGAATATTTGAAAGCTCTTCCTAATAGCTCCACATTTAGCAATTAAACATAAGTGACCTCTTAGTAAAAAACATTTTATTCTGTTAACAATGGCAGTCTTTCAGATACAGTATTTTAGTGCAATATTGTCACTACTTTTGATTTTTAAAGCTTCAGGATATCATAATGGCTTATGGTTTTGTTGCTTTTTGAGCAGATATAGAATGACTACATTTTCACTTTCTCTTTTTTTTTTTCCTGAATTTTTCTGTGCTTTAACTTATGAATGTTTGGGCGACTGTTGATCAGTATGCACTCACATTTTATTTTCCCTTCCTATCTTACAGTCCTTTGGCTTCTATGATATTTTTATAACCATGTATATGTGTAGGGTTGAATGCAAGTGTACATATAGCTGTGCACCTCTGTATATGACTTTTATATCAATTGTGTAGTAGTAGCCATCAGTCATAAAACCTGGAGAATGAAAGCCCCCAAATTCCAAGGGGAGGGAATTCTGGAGTATAAACCAGCATGATTTAGATGTAAGTGGTTCCTTGCCTGTGTTGGGATTGAAGCCTTAAGTCAGAAGTCTGTTGACTACAGGAATTCACTAATCAAGGCTTCTTTGTCTTTTATTGACATTTAGGAATGCTTCACTTCCCCTGCATATGAGAACACTAGGCAAATACAGTATAGGACACTTAACTTAGCTGTACATCCAGAAAAAATAAAATTATTCTGCCTTTTCCAGGATTTTAAATAGCAAATAAATAGCAAAGCTATTGTACATCTCAATGTTCTGCCACTAGAGAGCACCAAAATGTTTGGTTGCAATGGACTGATTGCATTAACTTCCCTCGCCTTAAAATAGTGCTCTTTTATGTTGTACAAGTCTCTTCTGAAATGTCTGCATGATTTTGGCCCATTTTTAATATATATGTCTAATGAGAAAATTTCTGCTTCTAGGAATGTCATATCAGAAAGTATAATTTAGATGTTAGGCTTGCAATAAACCCCAATTCTTTCACAAAAGTTCTTCCCACAAAAACTAAAAGAATTTGCAAATTCTGCCAACAGACATTTTGAGCACAATGAGTTTGTGGCACTTGATTGTATTGAACAAGTGGAAAGTGGAAAACCCAAATTATGATTAGAGACAGAATTCTGACTGTTTTTCCTCGATAGAACTGCAATTAATGTGATTGCTTCAGTGTTTGAGTTGAGAGACGAAAATCTGATCCTGACTTGCTGCCAAAAATGAGAGATGCTCATTACAAAGACATGAAGGTTGGGGCAGATTTCAGATACAGACTTCCTTGCTTGTTTGCTTTTCTGTGTTGCAGTGGTAATACTGCAACCTAAACTTGAATGCAAATGCCGATTCAGCTGTGCTTGAAAACAAGAGAACATAGGATGAAATTTTGTTTCCATTTTTAGGAACAGCAAAGCTTATATTATAAAGCCAGGATTATTATTCTCAGTGTTGGGAGAAGAAATATCTTTAGCTGTGGGGAGTGTATTTACCATTCAAAAGGAGTTGTAGCTTTTCTGTACTATTCAAAAAGATTCTGCAGACCCTCATCACATAAGGATCTGTACTCTATTCCTGGGTTCACCTTGATGGCCACAGCATTGCAATCTCCATTCTGTCACCTCAGAACACACAAGAACCAGAGCAAGCTGAGCCCCTTTTTAGTCAAAGGATCTCAGAGAATGCCTTTGTCTAGCAGAAGATGTACAAGAGAGTAGATTGAGAATACAATAAAAAATGTGTGACAATAATGTGGAAAGTGGTTGTTCTCCCAGTCCTGAATTGTGAAACTTTAGTGATACTGAGTCTCTGAAGAAATATACATATTTCATATGTATATATATACAGAAATATTCTGGACTAGAATGTCCACTAGAGTGGCAAAAGAGAGATGATGTGGGTTCTGCTATCATAGCCAACAACCAGTATGTGTTATTTGAAACATTAGGTTTTGATTATTGTAGAAATAAAGGCCTAGGCTTATTAGTCCACCAAGAATACTGATTTCTGGAATTTAATTTCACCTTGGTACTTTTAACTGTACATTCACAAATAAGTAAGCAATAATATTTCAGTGTATTAATATCACAAGTCCAAGCAATAGAGAATTCTGCTTCTGGACAACACATCATTATGTGTTTTAAACATAAAACTGCCTTTCTAATTGTAAATATATCAGTAAGAACACTGCTTATTCTTTCTTCCTGAAAAAAGGTCCGAACTCTGTAAATGCTGATCAGTCCTGAGCTAAAAATGCTAATTTTAGCATTACAGGACCTAATGTATCTGTAACAGGCATACTGAGACTTTAGTTACCTAAATGCCTAAAGGTCTGATATAATTGGTGGTGGTTGCACACACATCCTATAGATGATCCTATTGGATTTCAGAAGTACCAAGCTTCTATTTTGATTGAGAAAATCAATATCTTTCTTAAAGTCCATAAAAAGAGGAACAAAAAATACAATAATAATCACCAACTTGTATAAATCATGAGGATCTGCAAGGCTTGGTATTAATTTCAGTAAGTTTGATTCAACCAAGTCCTCAGTCCAGAAAATAAAGAACAAAATATGCCAAAACCTCTGAGCATAAAAAATATAGTCAAATACATCTGTTTTAGCTAATCCCTTAACTACAACATTTTGTGTAAGTATCTTCTTAGATATTTTTTTAGGTATCATTCAATAGCCAGAGACTTGTGCTCTTAAATTTAAGCACTTGATGAAATACTGTGATGGATAGTTACAATCTGATAAATGTGGGACAATTGCCTCATCCAGAACCATCCAGAGTTCAGAAAAAGCTTAAATTCTCACATACCAATTATTTGTTAGAAGGAAAAAATAGTTTTGACTATTCTTCTGGTGATGTCATGGGAGCAAATCAGAGAGTCGTTTAAGTTGGAAAAGAACTTTAAGATCATCAAGCGCAACATTTAACTGAGAATTGCCAAATCCAGTGCTAAGCCATGTCCCTAAGGCCAGCCTTTTAAATAGCTCCAGGGACTCCACCATTGCCCTGGGCAGACTGCTTCAGTGTTTGACAACTCTCTGGGTGAAAATATTCTTCCTCATATCCAATCTAAGCCTCCTGTGGTGCAACTTGAGGCCATTTCTTCTTGACCTGTTATTTGCTATCTGGGAGAAGAAGCCAATTTCCACCTTGCTACAATCTCCTTTCAGGGGTTTGTGGAGAGAGAAGGTCCCCCCAAGCCTTCTTTTCTCCAGGCTCAGCCCCCCAACTCCCTCAGCTGCTCCTCATCACACTTGTGCTTCAAAACTCTTACCAGTTTGATTGCCTTTCTTTAGATACTCAAAGTTTTCCAAGGTGACTAAATGAAATTTTTTCCAGAATTGCATTTTAATAGTACTGTTAAAAATGAAAGCAATATTTCTATGTGATCAGAATGGTTTTTTTCTTCAAAATCTGTTACTGCAAGGAATTCTCTAGATACACTTTTTTTTTTTTTTTGGTACCATTTATTTACTGCATGTGTTTACATTGGAATAGAGATTTAAAGGATCATTTTCATTTATGTTTTAAAACACATTATCCAACTGCTTCTCCTCAAATCATATTTTTCTTGGCTGTGCTTAACTCACTTTGCATCTGCAGCAATAAATATCAAATGAATGAAGAAAAAAAAAAGGTGAAGGCAATCCATTGTAGTAATTAGATTACTCTGGAAATAAAGCGGTGGATCACTAAAATCTAATTTGGAAGTGATGAAGTGCATGTGATTGCCAAGTAATTATTTCTGCACAGTCGTTGTCCATGGGGAAAACAGAATTACTGGACACTACACAGTATTAATGATGCCATAGTTTGACAACCTCATGAACGTGGAGAAACACTGATCTTTTGAGGACGTTTTGTGACAATTTGTATTCATCTGAAAGTCTGCATTAATATGTGCACCAAAATCAGTCTGGGTTAGCAGTTTTGTTGCTGTTTATTTTTGCAGAATAGAACTTGAATGTGATCTTATGATCAGAATTTAACTTTGTATGTTGACTCACTTGCAGAAGAAGAAGAGATGTTGGGGAAGACATAAAGAGAAAAATGATGCAGTTGTGGAAGTATGCAATATTTGAAGTTGCAGCTAGCAAGATTTGCATGCAATTGTTTATACATGCATTTGCAGGACTGAATTTTAACCAAGATGTGTGTTTAGAAAACGAGATGTGGAGCAGTATTGAATCACTTATACTGCATTTGGGCCATACAATAAGGTTTAAGTACTGTGGCATACTATGGTACAAAACTCAGTAATGAAGCAGATTTTATAACTACAGCTCATAGCTCTTAGTGTGAAGTGTCATGCTGCTCTCTGTCATGGGATTTTAGAATAATCACCGTGAGCTGAAGGACCAGCAAGAGTAGAAGTTTTCCTTTTGAATATAATGATATATTTTAAAAAGTGATAACAAAAACAGTTTAATTACTTTTGAATTCTGAAGGAATTCTGAAGGAATTCTGAAAAAATCAGCTGTCTTAACCAAATAAGAGGTAGCATCTATACTCCATAATTGTCACATATCAAGAAATTAGTTCAGAATTGTTGTGTTGGGGGAATAATTTTCTTTCACTTTGTCTTCCCATGCTTTGCCTGCTGTTGAACACCCAATGTGTCGTTCTTCCAGTCTGTGACTGAGAGCAAAGTGCTCCAGGCAGTTGCTGGCCCCAAGAAAAATCTGGGGTAATTAATAGTCCTGCTACCAAACTTTTGGAAGTTGTATGCAGCTGTCATGGGTTGGAACCACATCTTGCATCACCCTGTATACTACCAATGAGGAAATGAGAACTTCTGAGTTGATTTGTTTCCAAATTGAGTGTATATACTCATATATAGGACTAGAATGAATCGATTCTCCAAAACTAGGTGGTGTGAATGCTATTTAAATGACATTTCTCATCTAATTTCTCCTGTGGCTAGGAAAAAACCCCAAACAGTCTTGTAAATTAAAACATTTTGACTTTGATATGTGAGTGGCTGGGACCAGATCCCTGTCATGCCTATCTACTGTCACTGAGAAAATAAGTTGGAAAGATAGAATTCTTTCCTACTGGCATAACTACTTTGAGGATTAAGTCAGTGAATAAAAAATGTGCAAGAAACAGAGAAATGTAACCTGAGCGTGTACCTAAGATTTGTTACCTAGTTGCTGCCATAGGTGAGAAAACGAAACCTTAGCCCTGAAAAATGAGAATTTTAGATGAAGTTCTGCAAGAAGACATTCCTGGGAAACAGATTTTCTGCTTTTCACTTATGAGAGACATTGAGGAGGTTAAAAATATTTTTCAGTTACTATTATCTCATTTATTTATAGAAGAAATATCTAACAAATCAGCCTGCAAAGCAGTTGTCCAAAATCAGGTACAGTAGCATATTCCAACTGTCCTTTTCAGCTGAGGAAAGTAATTGGAAGTGTATTTTAATTCAAAAGACTTGTAAAAATAAATTATTTCATTCTATCTCTTTATATCTGAGTTTAATCCTAAAAACAAGGTTTTAAACTGCTTTTTATCAGGACTGGGATTTTTAAGTCAAGTCCCTTGCTGTCTGAGGAACTTGTCAGAGATGCTCCTTACTCCTTCCACCTGCTTCCCTCTCTCCTGTAACCCTTTAAGGGAAGGATGGTTCTTTCCCTGCATCTTGTGAAACCTGCACTATTTGCAGGTGTTACTGAAACTAGTAAAAATCACTATTTTTATTTTCACATGACAAAGTCATATCCTTATGAATAAGTAAACCAACAGAAAGACAGGATTTTTAAAGTGTTTGGTGTCAGATTATTCTCTTTCCACTTAGTATATAGAAAGAAACAAAGGCCAGGACTACATATTTTGAGAAATCTCAGCCTATTTACAAGTAGAAACTCCTACTTTGGGATAATGGCAGCCCTGTAGTAACTGCAGTGTTTAATTCAGTCTGCTTTGGAGCTGAGATCCCTCCCCAGCCCAGGTACCTGCATATCTCCATTGATTAAATTGTGCCCAAAAGATTTTACATATAAAAAAGAGAGATTCAGGAGTCACTAAATATTTCTGAATCGTTTGTTGGCAAAGTTCTTACCTCGTCTCCAAACCGTAGGATTAAGGACAACTTTAGTACAATCATTTCCCCTGAAGAAATGCTGTTAACAGTGCTGGGGAGGAATCAACACTTTCCTTTGCTGTCTCTGGGGACTCCAGCTGCTCCAGAACACACAAATGACATGGTGGTGACACAACAAATGCCTCTATTTTTGACATCTGCAAATACTAATCAAAGACATCATTGTAAGAAAAGCATCATTTACCAAATGAACAATAAAAATACTTTGAGAGTCCATTTTCCACCGTCATCACATCAAAGCTACAAAGGACCTCCACTGCTTGCAAAGTGATTTAAATGGATTTCTTCTTTGTTTCTGGCCTGCCACTTGATATGATTTCTATAATATAAATGTATTTTAAACTGAAAACCTAGATTGAGTGTCCTAACACTGCAATTTTATTTGTGTTTTATAGAATTACATTTACAGGCCTGGTATACTTATAAATTGTATTTTCTCAAGCCAGTTATGAGAACGTAATGGGTTAAATTAATCAGGCTATATAAATGTGAGCTGAACATATGGTCAGGCCCTCTGAGAGTTTTAAAAAACAAATGTCTGCTAAAACAAGTAAAGTCCAGCTTTTTGTGAGTATGTTGTCAGCATGAAAAGAGTCCTCCTATTTACCACAATGAAAAAAGGGGAACATCTGCAATTATTTCACTTCTCTAGTTGCATACAATGAAATGGGAGGAAAATTAATGTTTAAGTAGGGACAAAAAGGCAAAGAAGTGGAAAATCCATTTGGGAAACTGGTGTGAAAAGTTGTGGGAGAGAAGAAATAAAATGCAGGTCTTCAAACTGCTGCAGAAGTTTTGATTTTTAAGCAAATCATTTTTTATTTTAGTCCTCATTACAACAGCCCAGACTAATGCAATGAATTTGCAAAAAACCTATCTTTTAAAATTAAGTGTCTGTCTTAAGATCTTTACCAGTTTTTGTACTGCAAGTTTTAGAACTAATCAAAGATACCGGAGATTTTTGTGCTATTTGACAGATAATAAAATAAATGCCTGAACTGTGACATCTGTGTGATCTCTGAGCAAAAAATATTTTTATCTCCTCTTTCTTTCATTTTAAAGAACTACTTTCAAGCAAAATTGTTCAAAAGAATTTTTAACCTAAAATTTTTGATTTTATATTTAAAAACAACCTCCATTGCTCTGCAAATCTATTTGACAAAGAGCAAATTTTTTTTTTTTGGTGTCCTTGAGACACTGTTCTCATCTGACTTATGAATTGAAAATTAGTTTGAGTTGATTGTGATTGAAGACTCAAGAAGTCATAGGTCTCCTAAACAATAGGCAAGGAAGTCTATTTTTCCTTATTGGATTTTCATCTACAAGGAAAAAATACTGCATTTTATCTCTAGGTTGTCTATTTGAATGGAGGCTGGAACAAAGAAGCCAAGGACACCACAGGCTGTTGAGAATGAAAGATCCTTTCAGGGTCCTTTCCTACATGTTCCCTATTCTCTCCAAGTAATGACTGAGACAGCAGGACAGGAAAATTCGTTTATGGGAGAACTGTTTTTATATTATGCCTGATAAATAAAGGTTCATTGACCCTCATAATCAAATTAGTGTCTTTTTAGGGTGAATCAAAGCTAAATAATGTAAACAAAAGCATTTTGCTACCTATAGCTGTTGTGATATTATTTCCTTTTCCTACCACGAGAAGTTTACTGAAAGTATTGACATTAATTCAGTGGCAAAGCTTATATGTACCCGAGTATGTCTAGGATTTCACTCTCTTTTCAAGACTATTGAAAAAATTAATTGATCTTTAAAATGCTTGATTTCCATGTTTAATCCTTTCATTGTGCCAAAAGGATTTCTCTTAGGAACCAGTGAAGCAAATTTATATTTTCCCATTAAAAATTTAAAAGCCTTTTCCCTGCAAGGTTACTGCATACATAATATTTTTAAAATATGTATACATAGTATTTATTTTTAATTTTTTATTGAGTAAATAGTTTGAGGCGTGCATCAGTTTTCAAACTCCATATATATCTATCACTGAAACAATTTCTTTTATTATCTTATGATAAATTCAGATATTTTATGTAGCATATGTAAGACTCTTCATTACCTGGATCCAGCTTTGGGCAGTAGAGACCTCAAAGGCAGAAGTGGTATATAACTAGTGGCACAGTAGAATGTAGATTTTTATTGAAATTAGCAATGGGTTAGTGTTTTCAAACCACCATTGATCTGTTCATGTCCATGGAAGTTGCTAAGGTGACATAGCAGGGAGCATGGAATATCTTGAAAAATCACTTGTTGGTAATTGTCACAGAAGGGAAAACCTGCAAAGCAACCTCTTAAAAGCCTAGAAACAATCACAAACCACCCAGTTATACAGAAGGTGCAGAGGCCTCATACAACTCACTGACTTGCAAATATGACAGTGACAAATTTGCATCCACATTTACTCATATGCTATGACAAATTGAAAATCTTTAAGGACAAACAAAATTCTTCCTTTTTTGATAAATCTTCCTAAAATCAGGGCCTTTTTCTACATATTGTCCTCCTAACTGCCAATATTTAGCCTTTCAAGCATAAAAAGTTGTGTATTACAACGTAATTAACTGTTAGAAAACATTAAAATTAGCAGGATAGTAGTGACAAAGGAGTAAAAATTACTTCCACTCCCACTCTCCAAAAAGCATTCAGAGTATTAAATGACATATTCAGGTTGTCTTTTGAAAAAAGCTTTGTGAAACAAACCCAATGGCTCATAATTTCTGTCTGCAAGCCACTGCACACAGTTAATACATATGTTAAAAAGTGCACAATGCATCTCACTTTCCACTAATGAGATTTCAAAATCCATCCTGATTTGCTGCTGTTTACATAGGGAAATTAAAAAATTGATTGGTTACTTCCTTCCCTAGATTTCTGCACCTTGCCTGGCTGCTTGCCGTGACTAGGCAAACCTTTGGAGCAAGAAGCAGACTTTGTAGCAGCAGGGGCTGTGAGCAAAGAGGCTCTGGGATCAATTAAAATGTCAGGCTTTTCCATGCTGGTTTCCAGAGCATCTGTGCATGATTCCACATAAATTTAGGGAATTAAAGTTTAGACAAAGGTAAACATTTTCATGCTTTGCTTAGCATTGCATTAAAATGAGGATATGAAATATGACAAGACCATTCAGACTGAAGCTGTGTTTACAGTCTCCATTTTGTTTATTTACATTCAATTCCTTTGTTACTGCAGTTACAGGCTTTTTGAGTCACTGTTTGGGTGCAGACTGTATTTGGGAGCTTAAATCAAACCACTCTAGCTATTGTGAAATAGCATGAGAAAAAAATACATTACCTTAACAAAGAGATGGGGTTTTTTATACATCGTATCTCCTTGGAGACACACAAAAAATCATTCTCAAAAAACCTTTCTAAGTAACAAAAAAAGAAAGAAAATATTTTTCTGATCATCACACACTCAGATAAATTCTGGCATTTCTGCATCTTGGCAGACAATTTCAATATTCAACATCCTGGCCAGCACACTCCATCCATGACTGCCTTGGAAAAGCCCTTCTTTGTTTTGTAGTCAGCAATACCTTTGCAAAAGAGAGGTATCTTCACCTCTTCATCTCAACAATCATCTCTCCCTGCAGGCACACAGTCTCTGCTGAGACTCAGACCCCTCTGGCATGCAGTACAAGAGATGAGGGTGGAGAAAGATTCAGAAAGATTCAGACCTTTTATTGCTGGGCATAGGTGGGGCAGGGAAGCAGATGTGACAGGGAAGCGATGGGACACTGCCACTCTGCTTGGAGAAAGTGCTGTCAATATGGACAGGCAGCTGGGACTGAGAGAAGACTACACAGAAACAGATTTAGAATTAACAAATAATGAAATGCTGTGTAGAAATGATGGAGACAGCATTCCAGTTAAATCTGAAAGGATTGCATATGAAGAGTACAAGGAAAAAAAAAAAGAGCAGTTCAGGGACACAAAAAGGTTTGCCTTGAAATAATTCCTAGTGAAGACAGTCTGTGGGTCTCTTATATTACCAGATTCTGATATTTATCTCAGAATAATATAATGCTTTACATATTTTCAATATTCCTTAAGGCATTCAACTCTATCAGTCACTTTTCTAGCCTTCTTCAAAATTCCAGCTGAAAGAATTTTACCATCATTCTATAACCATAGACTATAAACCAAAAAGGTTTCTAACTGAATTTGACCTACTGAAGTAAGTTTGGTGAGAATGCAGCAGTTTATGTTGCTCAGAAATATGTATGACATGGTGCAAGTTTTATTATTCTATATAATGAGCTGTATTGCTCATTTTGTCTTATGGGTTGAGAGAGATGTAAAAAGCTTGGGTACTGATTGCAGCAGCTGACAGTTTTCTGCTGTTAAAAACCCAGAAAAGAAATGTTGTTATGAGAGGAGGAAGAGCGATTTTTTTCCAGATTGTAGCAGTTATTTTTGTACTGCTGCTGCCTTCTCAAGACTACATAGATCACATCTAACACCAGCAAACTTCTGCTGCTTGAGAAAGGTGGTGTCTTTTTTCCTTAAGTATAGATTTATGGCCTTTTGGAATCTGCAATATTTCTTTACGGCAATTCTTTTTTTTGCAATATGATTATATCCATTTATTTTTTCCAGTAGTCCAGCTGTATGGAATTGCCAGCCATTGATATGTTCAGCCCTATCATCTGAATTTCCAGCTTCAAATTTACTTTACAGCGTTAGAGAATGTGTGTTCTGAAGCTATAGGAAAGTAATACTTTTATTTTAGAGTCTTAAATGGATAATAGCAGAAAGTTTGTCAAAATCCATTACCTCAGCATCGTGATAAGCTTACAATGTCCTTTTACCTTATTTTTAGTTCTTAATCATTAAGTGTAAATTTAAAACCTGCCAAGAACATAGAGGCAGATTGCCTAATCTTTCAGAGGAATACATGTGGTTACTTTGCATGATATGGCATAACAGTTATTTTTATGATGGTTCCACACGATGGGTGAAAATATGCAAAATATTAGCATTGTGTGATTGTATTACAAATGCAGACTTCAAAAATCTTGAACTGCCTCATCTCTCTGCCTTGCTTTGGGCTAAGTTATATGCATTTAAACCAGGAATCACCATGGAGAAAAAAAAGTCTATGAAATGGTTAATGGATCGCTAAGTTCAACTAGTTTTTTCTTTCAATATTGAACCTGTGGCCTTTGTAGGTGACTGCCCCAGTAGCATTTGTTTTTCCTTTCCTTTTTGGAGAAGATAAACAGTTTATTCTGCCTCTAGAGAGTGGTCAGAATCTCCTCAGGTTGGCATGTTTTCTGAGATGAAGGATAATATAATTTATTTTTTCTATCTTTCCATTAATCCAAAGACTAGTTGAGAAAATAGATTTTGCCCCACCTTCTTCCAGGATAAAGTCTTGATTCATATCAAAAGGCAAAGCTGAAAAAAAGGGTACTGAATATTCTGTAGCTTCTTTAGAGCCAGTTCACCATCTGCTGCTCTATTAGGTTTTGGTAATTAAAACAATTTCCTAAGCCTGGTAGACTCTTACACATAACTTAATCTATTTTTAAAACCAACACCATCATGTGTACTGAGTGAAATATGCAGTCGCTGTAGAACAGTTTTACATAATACTCTCGTTGATTATGATTAAAATTGAATTTTTCCTCCAAATGCTGAGTGAAAATTGCCTAGAGCAGCATCATTATCCATGTTAACAGTAATTAACACATTGAATTAGCACCTTTGACAATGCAGAATGGGCACCTCCCTTTTTCTGCAAACACAACTGTTGTCTTAATGTTTTACATAATGAGCACTTTTGTTTAAAAAAAAAGTAGAAAGGTATATTTCAAATACCTTCTACCCAGCAATTTGATATCTAAAGTAGACTTCTACATCTTAAGAAGGCCAATTTTAATTCAAAATTGCAGAGTATGCATTTATTATTTATTATAGACTGAATTAATACCATTCATGATGCTTATATTGCTTTTATAATTGTTTTAAATATAAATGAATATATAATTTAAATATATAATATTTCATTTAATATTATATTTAATATTATATTATATCATTTTCAATATAATATATAATATTTCATTTGTATAGTAGATATAAATGAAAATATTTTCTAATCACTTTTATAGGAACAGTCACAAGACTTGACATTGCTTTTATACAAAACCCATTCATAAGCAGGGAAATCCGTGGATGTTGATTCTGAGCTTGTGGTGTCTGCTGTTTTGCCATATGTGGTTTGGAGAGGACACAGACCCTGCTCTGGTCCTTCTGCTTCTCTGATGAGCTCTCCCTTTGTGAGATGAGGGGATATTGGAGCTGACAGGGTTTCTGCAGGACTGAAGCCAGTGGGAGCACCAAAGAGCACACATGAAATACATATTCTTGTTTTGTTGGTGGTGGGCCGTCTAGTTTGGAAAAGAACATTTTAACATAAGCTTAGACCTCTTCTCAGGCATACAAATTGCAAATAAAAATACTCTGAAACAAAAATATGTCCTTTTTTTTTTTTAAAGGAAAGAGCATATTTGGAGACAGAAAAGGGGAAAGGATATCATGTTAGTCTAAAACATATCTTTGACCACTACAATCGGACCCTTCTGCTTTTGCACAGTTTCAGTGATGCCAAACCCCTCTGCACCTCACCACAGGAGCATTTCCCTGGCTGGAGATGATCCTCAGGTGGCACTGAGCTTTTCCCAGCTGTACCAGAGAATCCAAGTTCTCCCAGCACACCTTTCAAAATGTGGGTCATACCAACTGCCTTAACAATCTAGGGAAAAAAAAAATACATTCCTGACTGTTCAGAGGAAGAAAGCACATGTTTGTTTCTCAAAGCACGTTACTCAATTTAACACATGCAGTTCTCAATAAAAGCAGTGGTGTACCTGGCCAAAAACCTTAGCAGCTCTTTGAAAATTTGCCTCTAATGTGAATGAATAACCATAAAGTGTATTTAAGTGCAGACGAATATGCTTCTACTGCACAAGCAATTGTAAAAATAAAATGTCTCCCACTGCTGCCAATGCATTACCCTGAAAGATTACTACAACATATGTGCTCACAAATGCAGCAAAGTCTAAACTTGGCTTCCTGCAGCAAACCACAGGAACTCTTTCCAAGAAATGTTTCAGTGGTGCTGGCCTTAAAGGTTATTCCCACCCTTGGCAGATGCCCCAGAAGCCAGGATGCCATGGATACACCAGTCCCTGCTGGTGTGCAGCCATGGCTCTGCTTTCTGTGCTCCTGTGTGCAGGTGAGATGTCCCAGCAGGGACAGAGATGTCCCAGTGTGATTGCCCTGGGCAGTGCCTGCACAGCCCTTGCCTCCAGCTCCACGTCTCCCAAGACCTCGCTGCTCTACCTGTGCTCTCCACAATCCAAAGTCATGAACGCTGGTGCAAAAGGGAAAAATTGTACATACCCTCACATCATTTTTAAAGTTCACAAAGAGCACCATACACGTGACGTTTTGAGTGAGCAACTTCTCTGTTGGAACAAGTCTAATAGGAGAAGGAAAAACATGTTTTTCATTCTTTATCAAAGAGCTACGAGAACTTTCAAAACTCTGTTTTTTCTTTGTACTTCAGTGATACTTGAGTCAACACCCTATTCACAAAATCACATTAATTCGTATTTTTCTTGGGGAATTATGACTGTGTAGTCATGTGGCTTTTCCTGGCTTTATTCAGATAGTAATTGGGAACCTACATGAGTATGTACTAGGGTAGATTGATGTGTTAATTACTTCTACATGAAAATGGAAGACTGATACACCAGGGCAGAAAGGTGCACCCTGTCAGTTCTGTGAGGATTTCTCCTCATTTAAATTGGAATCTATGTTTTCAAACTGGGAAAATGTCTGAGCCTCCACCCCATAGTCTTTGTGTAGCTGCAAGTCTTAGCTGAGCCAGGCACTCCAGTTTGTAGTAGGATGGCACTACCATTAGTAGTGAATTAGCACTGGTCTTTTTGCTCTTGGCTCTTTTTCCTAGTGATATTCAAAAGTTCTAGGTGATCCAGGGAGGACCAATACTCAATAGCTACTGTGGAAAGCCTCTGACATGGCAAGAAGCTTTTGGTGCCCTCTGGACACTGTGTATAGGCAGTGACAGGCACTCCCCAGTTCTCTGCATGTAGCTTCTCCTTCACTAGAACCAAGTGTGACCTAATACTGTGTATCATTTTTCATATAGTGTCCCAAAAAAGCGTAAGATCTTGTGTCAGAGTGACAAAATGCATGTATTGCTTCTGAATTTTCACATTTCTTGACTTCTGCAGGCAGCATCTGGTGATTTGAGTCCCAAAACATTTAGTCATCTTATTTTCATGTCACTGTTACATCTTTTTGAGACACGTTAGAGAAAATCTGTACCATATGTTATACTTTAAAAGTATACATATTAGTTATCTCCATACTTTCAAAATGAATCATAGAATTATAGAATAGTTTGGGGTGGAAGAGATCTCAGAGATAGATCATCTAGTTACAACCCCCACTGACATGAACAGGGACACCATCCCACTATCCCAGGTTTCTCTAGTCCAACCTGGCACTGAACACTTCCAGGGATGGGGCAGCCACAACTTCCACAGGCAAAGTGTGCCAGGGCCTCATCACCCTCACAGGGAGGATTCCTTACTTCTAATCTAAAGCCTCCCTGCTTTCAGTTTGAAGCCATTCCCCCTTGTCCTACCCCCCTGTGAGAAGTCCCTCTCCAGCTCTCCTGTACCCTTTTGCACTGAGAGGCATTCTGAGGTCTCCCCAATCCTCTCTCGAAGCTGAACAACCCCAGCTCTCTCAGCCTGTCCTCATGGGAGAGGGGATCCATCCATCTGGGCTCCATCCAACAGGTACATGTTTGTAAGCAAGGAAAAAAGATGGTATAGAATACTAACAAGCTGAGGATGATTTTCTGTTTTATTTCAAGAGCCATTCCCTTCTTCCAGTCCTCTCCCCATCAGTCCCTCTCCATAGGTACTTTCCTCCCCATTCTTGGACCCATAAGTAGTGCTGAGGCCCTCTGGTTCCTGTCTCCAGGATACTTTCCTCTTTTCTGATATATCAGAACTGGCATAAGTGGTTGTCAAGCTGATCTGCCCTTTTATGGTGAACCACAGTAACATCAGGCCAATCTTTAACAGCCTGTGAGCTTATTTAGACTGCCCTCACTGTCTATCATTCTTGCTTATAGAAAAGATAATGTAGATTAATGTGGTTCTGGTTGGTAGACTTGCAAACTAAAATGCAAAGCTTACACATCCACTGATGATTGAGTTCAAGCAGATAAAATCGTCAGAATCCCAAATCTTTTTTAATAAGCTTCTGCTGCAGTTACCAGAGATTGAGAGTTTTTGCACATACATAGCTAAAAATAATTTTGGACCAAAGATCTCTTATTATAGTGTTTTCTAATTATTTTGTGGAGACCTTTGTAAGAATCATGATATGAATGGGTATTAATTGCACTAGTGACTTTTCTGATACACTAGTCATGCACAAGAACTCTAAATTCCAAGAGAATGAGTCAATACCAGTTCCCACAGACTGTCTGAGGCAGGAAAGAAGGCAGGGGGAACCACAGTAATTTTGCCTTCTATTTAAGTCTTATTTTACCATCCAAAATCAACCTCATAAGGAAGTGTGAAAAGTTACTCACATTCTCTACCCTCTTTATTCTCACAAAGCACCTGTGTTCCCCTGACTAATTCTGAGAGCATGCTCACATGAAAATCAACAATTTCAGATGACTGAGTTGCATACTGGTACCATGAACACAACCAAACTTGAGTTAATCATCTATTTACATAGAGCTGTGAGGTTATTTTGTGTTCTGCACTGCCCCAACCACATTGCAATGCGTGCTTAGAGCAGCCAGTTCAAAGCCAGCACAAACCTGTCTGCAAAGTCCTTAAGCACCCATTTGATATCAGCATATATTCATGTAAATCTGCATAGATTGTTAATTCTTGTCTGGATTCTCAAGTTATGCACATCTACCTGAGGAATTGAAACTATTTATTTTGATGAATAGATGTAGTTACCCCTATCACTCAGAAATCGTTTCTTTTTCAACGTGGTACTTTTAGATCATCATAGCAAAAGTGTTTCCAGCAGTTTGTAACTTCAAACAGTGAGCACGCTTACATGTCTGTAAACAAACTTGCTGCAAAAAAACATATTTATGCACCAGTTCCCCTGTGTGTTCCCAAAAGACTGATTCTTGTGCCCTTGTGTAGGTTCTGTATCTATTGCCTAAATTTGTCGAGTTACTCACCATGAATCATTTTCTCATTGCAAAACATTTCAAAAGGCAAATGCCAAAGAAAAAGAGGCTGTACCAGGGTAGAATACATCTAATCACAGAGACCTGCCATATACCAACAGTTTGCCACACATGAAATTTAATTTGATTGCAACACAATACAAGTAGGCTATGTCCCATGGAATCTGCACTGCAAAACCTTAGAAGAGTATATGTTAGTTGTAATTTTATCTTATCTCTGATGGTTATGACATATTTCACCTGAGACATCTTGCAAGTGATTATCTGAGATAATGTGTGGGTTGGATGTGACTTTGGTAAAGCTGCATATCTGACAAGGACAAATGTACATCTCTAGTTAAATTAAGTTGTTGGCCTGTCATTCATCATGCTGATTCTACTCCCAGTTAAAAGTTGTGTCTGTCCTTTAGGAGAGAATTTAAGAAAGAAATGCCTTTCACGCTAGAGTTTCTCCTAACAACATTTATTTGGCTATACTGAAGGCCTGAGATTAACACATTCATTGGGGATGGGTTACTATGTTTCTGTTATAAATGCCCACCGAATATCTTGTGATATGCAGTGTTATTTACAAGTAAACTGTGGGAGAAGGAAAATGCCACTCTGTAAGTGATAATGTTATTATGGCAAACTGTTGAGTCAAATATAGTGCAGGCTGCATTGATCATCAGTTAGAAATTACATCCTTTCTCACTTTTCTATATAGCATGAATGTCAGAGCAACTTAAATGTTTCAGCAACTGAAGTGGAAAAGATGTGAGCTACCTAATGGATGCACCTTTTTTAGCGGCATTAATTTATTTAGTTGTTGGAATGTGCTTCTTTGGAAGCTGTTGCTGTAGTGCATCCATTTGTAAGTCAGCATGTCAGAAATAAAGCTAGTTATTAGGAAAATTAATATTAAGTGAAGTTTTCCTCCCTTCTCTTACTCCACTGAAAGTAAAAATTAATGCAAAGTAAATAGAAGCTTTTTACATATAGGAAAATAAATATAATCTCCCCACCCCTCCAACTATTTAAATTTAAAACCTGACTTTTCCAAAGACTTACTATTATGTCTTCTACTTTCAATTAATTAATTTTAAATCTATGATTCAGAGTTTAAATGTGGAAGGACTTTATCATATTTTTATTTATTGAGACATTTCTTTCTAGTAAACCAACAATTCAATTAATTGTACAGGTCTAGGTTTACTGTACAAGGGAATCATACACGATTCTGCAACAGAAGTTTTGTCTGTGACTGTCTAATGTGCTTTCAGTCTGAGCAATCTGTGTTTTCTAGCAGTTTGCTTGTCTGCATGGCATCGCATTCACATGGAAGGAGGATTTGCAAATATATTTAAAGAGCTTAATCTATTCATAAATCCTATTTGTTTTGGAGGAGCAATGAAACACAAAGGCTTTTGTTTGTCTGTGTCCAAGCTGTGCTCTATTTTGCCTACATTGATGAAGAAAGGATGGTAGGGTGGGATGAGGCTTTTTTGCTTTGAAGAGAGGAGGAGTCTTAAAGATTATATATTGTTGCTTGGTTACAGCCCTTGCTTTTCACCTCTTCTAGGGACAAGTTGTGATGTTAGGGAAAACAAAAAGAGGGTTTTTTTCAGAAAACTCTTTATATCCAGAGCTCTAGATGGAGTTCTTAAGAGCTCCTTCTCTTAAGCACGTATGTCCTAAGATACATTTCATTGTTTTCCTCGGTACATCTGTATAGGATGGCAGATGTCTGTTCTGAGTACCCTCTTGTACAGCCATCATTTCCGCATTCAATCTGCTGCCAGCAATAAGTGAATTCACATATTATGGGCCAAAAAATTGTCCTGCATGACTGCTGAAACCAATACACACCTGTGCTCTCTGCACTAAACAGCTGTGATATTTATAACCCTCTTGATATGAAGCAGCCAAGAGGGAAGCCATATATCTTTAGAAAGATATATGAAAGAACAAATAACTAAACAATTATAATCTGATGCATTGTAAATAAGAAATGAGTGACAGATCTTTTCTGTATTAAAATGAAATTAAATTTGTTTATGTGCCTCCTAAGTCTCCTAGGGTGAATCAGTTATGTTCCTCTGCAAATAGCTCCTGCCCATTTTAATGAATGAAACTTTCTTTTGTGGTCCTTTAATATCCTCTCCACCTAGTTAAAGAGCAGACAACTTCTGATATGTGATGAGAGATTCTGGACCTGAGGTCATCTAAATTCAGGACATGGTCTGAGCACAGTGTGGTCTGTGACATTAGGATGCCTGGGCCTCCTCCCTGGAAGAGCAATTATACATAAAGGTGGTTATAAACTCAGCCTACAAAATCACAGAGTCACAGAATGTTGTTTTGGAAACGACTGCTGAAAATCATCTGGGTCAGCTCATTCTACAGCAGAAACTTGTTCAGTTGGATTTTAATATCTCCAGCATTGAAGGCTCTGTGATCTTGAGAAACCTATTACACCCTTTGACCACTCTTACAGCAATCAGGTTTTACTTAATTGTAAATTACATTTCCTGTCTTTTTATTTCTTTCCATTGCCTCTTCTCTCATGGCTGGTGTCCCGGCACCAATTCAGGACACATAAATCTCCTTCAAGAAAAGTGGAAAAAAAGTGCTTGTTTAACAAGCAAAGTACTCACAAACAGGGGAAAATGAATAATATTAAACAATGGAACCTCTCATTGTTCCGAAGTGTGGCAAATTCAGAGAGTCTTTTCCTTGGGTGTAGCTCGGCTCACTCAGTCTCTTATCAGTCCCTCCTGTGCTAGAAAATGCTGCATCCTGGGCCCTGGTGGCCACAGGCATCAGCTCCCTGTGCAGCTTTGAACATTTCCAACAGGGAACTTTCCTGCCTCAGCCAGCTGAACAAACTAACTGAAAGCAAAGGAGAGTTTTCTCCTGCTCCCTGTCTGTGCTGCAGACAGCACAGTGCAGGAGAGAGAATGCTGAAACTCTCATCTCCAGGTTTTTGAACACAGCCACCTCAGACATTCCACTGCTTGTCCTTCTCTCCCCCTTCACTCTCAGTCTAATTTTAAAAGCACAGAATTCAATATCCAGCGTGAGCAGAACAGACAACTGGGGATACAAGCATCATATAAAGTAACCTTAGGACACCTGGGCACCACCAAGAAGTATCTGGCTCCTTCTCTTCTCCCCTCCCCACCACCCAGCACTTAATCTATTGCTGAGATAGCCAAGAACCTTCCTCAGCCTGGAAAACTCAGCCTGTCCCAGCTTTTCCCATGTGACATTTGCTTCAATCCCTCAGTCACGTTTGTGCACCAGTTATTTCCACATCTCTTTGTACTGGGGAGCCCAGATCTGGAGCCAGAACTCCAATTTGTGCCCTGTTAGTGCTGAGCAGCAGGAAGGAATCACCTCCTCTGATCTGCTGGCAACACTCCTTGCCATGCAAAAAGTAGTCTTAAAATGAGTATGTCATTTTAGACAACTCATAAAAAATATTTTACTAAGCTAAAGAGGAAAATACGTAAAGCTACTAACTATTCATGCAAATAAATTTTATGCTTTATATTTTCTTATCCTACAAATGCTTGCCTTATACTTTCCCCCATGCCTTCTTTTTTAAGAAGAAGATTATGATTCCGTGTTTTTGCAGCCAAGTTGTTTGTGCTGATGGATTTAGAGGATTTTATTACCAGGCAGAGGTATCCAAGTATGTGTCATCTCTTAAACAAGTGCTGTTTTTTTGACTGACATGTCATGGAATTGCAGGCTTTTTTCTCCTTGCCTCCAGAATAGGCACCCTCCCATTTCATAATGCTTTGCAATTCATCATTTGGTTTTCTCATGAAATCCCAACGAGCTACTTTTTGACTTATTGGCTGAACTATTTGAAACTCAATTTATTTTGGCAGTTACTGATCACAGGTTGTTGTTGCTATGATGTTATGAGGCTGAGGCCACAAGAAGAGAAAATGGCAGACCAAAACAGATGAGATTCTGTTTCTGCCTAAATCAGTAACAAAATATGACTGAGTTTGTGAGGCCAGGATCTCATCCGAAGTAATTTTTCCATGTTCCCCTTCCTAAATCTCAAATTTCCTTTAATTCCTGAAGAATTGGAAATTTAGCATGAGACATATAAAGCAGCAAATTGTTGGATGTGGATTACACTTCAACCACGAAAGCCCTTTAAAACAGATATGAACTGTGCCCACCTCCATATGTTCATGCAGTTAACTCCCAAATCGGTGAAACCAAGGGTTGTTTTTCTTTATTTTCCCTTTTTCTCTCCTGTCTGACTTCTCTTTGATTGCAATGGGCAGTATTGATTGTTCCCCAGAAGACAATATATGGGAGGGTGTTGCTGAAAAACTCAAAGGCAAATATAAATTAATAAAACAGATGCAGGTATGTTTTCCAAGGTCTGGCAAGCAGAGAGATAATTAAATTTGGATTTAGGAGGTATAGAAATCTTTAGCAGCAAAAATTTGAGGAAGAAAATCCTTAGAGAGTTCTGCCAAATGTTAGAATAATTATCTCTGAAATAAAGCTTTATTTGCTTTCCTTCATTGACTGTTGTAAATTCCAGATGCTGCCAAAGCTTTGACTGTTTGATTGATTAAATTGATTATTTTGTTTTATTCTAGAAAACTGTATTTTATACAAATCACATAGCAGAAACACAAACTGTATTAGTGAGACACTGGTAGGTTAAACCTTCCCACACCTTCTCACATCTTAGACTTCTTTCACAACATTTTTTGAGATTTCAAAAATATACCTGCTTTAGCATGCATGGCAGAACTGCAATATTTTAGCAGTTTGTTCCAATATATAAAGAAATTGGAATCACCAAAGATGTCTTACAGGAACAACCATACATGTCTTCCAGATGTCTATGGTCATACCTCTGCTCTTCCTAAATACAGACACTACTAAGTGAAAATGATCTTTGTGTCTCATCCTCCTCACTACCTCACAAAAAATGCACCCGAGTTCCAAATCCTATCATTCTCAAGTGGCAACATCTCCTGATGGATGAATGTTTATCTGTAGCCAAAACATTTCTGTTTTACAGTATATAAGGGATTTTTTTTCCCTTAAAATTCTGAGCTGTTTGTAGTAAGCAGACTTTTTAGGTAGAATAATAATAAAAATACCTGAAAATAACATTTTCTATGGAATAATTTGGATGGTCTTCTATTGAATAATTTTGATGAAACACTTCCTTCAAAACTACTTACAGGACAATTTAATATATGGACCTAACATTTTCTTTTATTAGATCTTCTCATAAGCTAATTATTCTGTTTCATTTTGACTGGTTTTTTAGTGTTGGATTACTAATTTAATCTAAAATGCTAAGAAGCAAAAATGAAAACTGCAGAGGCCAATTTCAGATGGAAATACACTAATATTAAAATTTCCCATATGCATTTCTAAGCCTTTCTGTAGTTTACAGTGTGCTTTTTGAAATGTGGCAGGGAATTAATCTTGCAATCTGCTGAATTTTGATTTCCCAGTGGAAATCAACCAGGAATGGACAAGGCTACAAGCAATGTAAAATTATCCTTTGCACAGGGGAATGCTCAGGACTGGTTCTGTGTGATGGCAAAGGAAGCATTTGGCAGTGGCAGCAGATAGCTGAGGGGAAAAAAAACACTGAGAGCTCTGGAAAACTAGGTTAGCCATGGTACCTCTTTGGAAAGGAAAAGATTCCCCCACAAGTATAATTTGCCATCTTCACTTTTCCATTCCCAAAGGAAGAGTAAAGCCAGTTCTGCACCTCTGTCTTTCCCTCTCTCTCCCTCCTGTGTAGCAGAATTACCTGGGCTGTGCCCCTGCATCTCTCATAGCTGAGCACACAGTGCTATCCAGACAAATTGCAGGCATTTCTGATTAAAAGGCATTTGTCTGAATGACTGTGCTTGACTTTCTTATTTTTACCTCTAGATATCATTCTCTTAGTAATGGAAAAGGGAATCCAACTACCAGAATGGCAAGGAGTTCTGCATGCCTGTGGCAAAAAGTGGCCCCCGAATGAAGCTGACTTGTAACCACCATCAGTTACTCTATTCTAGCAATACACAGGGGAGCTAAAATTTGTGTTCATTTATGTTTTGGTTACAGCTTTTATATTGGGGTTCATCTTTCCTGCATACCCTGTACAGTTATCATTGACTCACAGTAGATAAAGGAAATTCTTTGGGTTCACAAGTTTAGTATCTATTGTAGTTTAAGTGAACAGGAGGGCTTGTATACATAACTCTACTACTCACATAATATACAGATGTTATCTTGTGGTTATGTCAATTTAAAGACAGTCTGTTTACTAAGTACTGTAGCATGCTGTCTCTTTAAAATTAGACAACACCTATGTACATAAAGTGTGCCTTTAGTTATTATCAGCAAATAAACCTTTAGTAATGAGGTTTCAGATCTATTGGTTCAATGTTGGAGTAATTCTCTGTGGAACTGACTTCAGCCCATTAAGCAAGCCTGCTTCTGCTCCCATGGTTGTTAATTTGACAGGACTGTGTCACATTAAGTAGAACAAACATGTTTTCACCTGCTCAGCCATCCAGAACGGACATGGCTGTTACTCTAACAACTGGATATTGATTGGAAGCATTCACCCTTTCTGACCTAGGGCTGGTACATGGAAACAGAGCCAGGACTGATTAAGAAATTGTATGTGTTTGTGCACATGTGTGCAGTGTTAATGGTCCACATAAATTTCAGGCCTTTTGAATTCATGTCATGTTAATGCTCTGAGCACGAGATCTGTCACTCATTTCCTGCAGAAGCTGTGAAGCCTCATTTATCTTTAATTATTTATTTGTCTGCATCCTTGTACCCATCTGGTCAGACCATGCTTTCAGGGTCCGCTGCCCCATATTGAAAAATTTGTTTATTAGCTGTAGCTCCAATAAAACTGTCTCAGGAAATGATGAAGTTGAAGAATTGTTTAGATTTGCTACTGGTTTTGAGCTCGTATATGGCATAATTAAGTAGGTAGTAGTGTGCTAGTTTTGTGTGTTCTTGATACAGAGAATATTGTTAGTTGGTCATTTCTGTAGACAGCCAAGAAACAAGAGGAACTAAAGGAGACCAAAAAAAAAATAAAATAAAAAGGGGGATTTTTAATCTGTTAATGAAAGCAGGCTACCTTACAATATAAATGTTTGATACACTGCACTCCCTTCCTATAAATTTTGCTCTATTGCTTGCATTGAATGCACACTTGGGTGTGTGTACCTGGTCTGATTTGCAGCACAGAGAGCAGAAAATGGGGTGAATTGTTGCAGTATCCTGTGCTGGCCAGCTGTGGTGAGCCAGTGTGGAAGGAATACTCTGCTTGCCTTGCCACAAGGAGAATCATGAACTTCCAGGTAATTCTCCTGGTGGAGTCATGTGCTCTCACCTCCTGCAGACCTTGCTCAAAGAAGGCAGGAGTTTTTTGATGATTTATTTTCTTTTGATATTCTGCTCAATTTTTTTTTTTCTGCTCCCTCTCAAATATTAAGGTCTTCAGCAACTGTGTTATATGACTCAGTAGAATACTCTGCATCTTCCCAGATTTACTGTTTCTAAAAAATAGTACCAAGATCTGATAATAAGTTTTTACTTATGAAGGAACTACCACACGTTGTCTTATAGTCAAAGGTAAAGTTGGGCTACTCAAAATGAGAAATTACAGGATTACATGCTTTAAAATTCACATGCTTTTAACATGGTGATAGAGGAATCATCATAAGGTCTAAATATCTCTCATATGTTTTCTGCGAAGTAAAATATACAACATATGTAATATATACTTTCCACTATTTAATGTGGATTTTTTTCTAGCACGAGAATAAATATTTATTAAAAATATAGATACTAAAAAAATACATTATAAAAGACTTTAAATAGTTTTTAAAAAAACTAATTTTTAAAACTTAAATACTTAATTTCCAATGTAAAATACTTAAGAAAAAATATAATATTATGAAAAAAATTGAAAATTAATTTTTTTTTTATTATTGGTTTCAAGATATAACAAACAGAAACTAAAATTGCATTGCTCTTTCATTTCTCTCCATAAAGCAGGAAGAAGCAATGCAACAATGAAGAAAACAACATCAAAATTTATCTGAAAATAGGAAAGAAATTTTATGAACATGATTCATTAACATAAAATATAAATACAGTGATGAAATTGACTGGGAAGAGAAAATGGAATAGCTAAGTAATAAATGAGAGGTACTGAGCAGCAAAAGATAATGTTCATCAAAGAGAAAAAATGATGTATAGGAACATTTCTCTCTACAATTTTAGTGAAATACTTCTACAATGAAAGAGCTTATTAAAAATTATCAGGTTTATGGAAACAATTTTTCCAAAGGATCTGTTTTGGTATTGAAAGTGCTTTTATTTTCCCACCTTGTTATACTTTCAAGCACCTGGAACAATCAGAGGAAATATTGCTTGGAAAGCCTTCAAGAAGAGTATGTGGGGTAATGAAACTTAATGTTTGTTTACTATAGCTCATAATTTGTGAAGAAAACAATCTCAGAAATATATTTTGATACTCTGCTTTGTGGGGATCATTGGAATTCAGCTGAGTGGACATGATGATGAAAAGTGATTCTGGCATGAGTGCGTTTGAAGGGAATTAAAGATTCATGGAAGCTCTGCAGAGGGAAGAACATCAGAATACACAATTAGTCATAGGGGATAATTCTGCTCTGATTTTAAAGTGATCAGTGCATTGCTTTTTCATACTATTAAGCTATAAATTATTTTATATTGTTACTCCAGAAAATCAGGCTCTTCATTACAGAACAGTAGTGCTGCAGGATATTATATAAAAGTAATAATGTATATAACAAAGTCATCCATCACACTGTGGTAAGCAGTTAGTGTTGAATTGCAGCTGCTCAATAATACTCTTCTAATTTTGTTAAATGTTGAATTTTGATGAATATTTCATTTGGAAATTTTAGATGTATACTTTAACAGTATTGAGCTTTATTGGCCCAAGATCTTTCTGCTTCTTAACATGATTTATATACTCACAGAATGGATAGGGTTGGAAGGGACCACAGTGGTTCATCTGGTCCAACCTCCCTGGTCAAGCATGGTCATCCCATGGCACAGGATTGCATCCTAGTGGTTCTTGAATATCTCCAGTGAGGGAGACTCCACAGCCTTTTGAGCAATCTCTTCTGATGTATGGTCATCCACATCATAAAGAAGTTTTTCCTTATATTCAGGTGGAATTTCCCGTGCATCAGTTTCTGCCCATTACCTCTCATCTCATTGCCTGGCACCACTGAGCAGACAGAGCCTGGTCCATCCTCTGGCACCTCCCTGCAGATACTGGCACTGGCAGGTTCCCCTCTCAGTCATCTCCTGTCCAGGCTGAACAGCCCCAGCTCCCTCAGCCTTTCCTCCTAAGGGAGATGCTCCATCCCTTCATCAAATGGAACAAATAAGAACTCAGTAACTTTTTATTATCCTTTTAACTTGATAGTCCATGTTGGCTCCAAACCAAGTTTTGAGAAGTATAGAAAAGATGATATCATTATTTCAACCCCACTGTAGTTGGTAGTCCCCAAATTTAAAGCCAGAGAAATCCATGCTTCAAAAACATGCACCTTGTGAGAGAAAACTTACAGAAAAAGCAGTATTCTTTGTACTTGTAAAGACAATGATTGAAAGCAAGGTGAGGGTGGTATCATATAATTGTGGTAGAGCCAGATATCAAACTGGGGGTGTAATCTGACGTAATCATAGGAACATAGAATAATATGAACTGGGAGGGACTTGTGGAGATTGTTGGCTGCAATCCCCTTGCCCTCAAAGCAGGGTCAGTTTAGACTTGGCTTTGCTCACTGAGAAGATTGTCCAGTCAAGTTATGAATATCTCCATGGACAGAGATTGCACAGACTCTCTAAGCAACCTTTCTCAGTATTTAGCTACTTCCATGGCAAAACCAAATTTCCTATGTGACAGCACTTACAACTTTTCACTTTGTTTCCCCAGTGTATATCCCTACAATTTCAACTCCATTCTCCTAAAAGCAGTGGAAGATAGCAGTAGGACTGACCCTCAGGCATCTCCCAAAAGCATTTCTCTGAGTGCACCCACCTTCTCCTAGAACACAGCATATGTAACTTGCCTGCCCATGCAGCTGCCTCTCACTCACCTTGCTCAGGTGTGTCAGTGTCTTTCACACAGAGGGAGACCCCAAAGTGGGCACTCTCCTGATGCCAGAAGAGAAGCAGCAAGCCTTTGCTCACTTTGCTGGGTGCAGTTTGCTGGCAGAGCCTGGTGTCACTGGCTGGGTGAGCACAGAGCTGACTCTTGCTCTGTTTGTTCCCCATCTCTCCTTGTGCAAAGGTCCTCTCCAGCCAGGGGAGCCCAGAATAATTTAGGGTTGGCATTGGATTCCTCAGAAGTGGCCTAGTCTCCCCAGGTATCTGCAATAGACAAAGAGGCTGATCCTGTGGATTTGATTCATGTATTCTTTCCAACTGTACCAAGCTATCAATGTTTTCATTATCAGAAGGGTCAAAGGGTGTGAAACTAATGTCTGGCTTCAAGGAAAATAAATTATTGTTGAGGAAGCTGCTTGAACCAGGCCCTGATTTTAACTGCTCTGTATCAGCTTGATTAAATCAACGCTGGATGGGACTACCAATAACATTGGTGGGGTTTGATTGAATTGCAATGCTTCAGGCAATTGTGAAATACCTTTTGAGTAATAAAATGTTCTACTTTTTGTCCTCTACTTTATTTTAGTTTCATCTGTGTAAAAGGAATATATTTTTTCTATATCAAAATAAGAGAAACAAGTCTGCAAATTCATTAAATCTAGTTGAGTGACAAGGAAAAACAATTAGAAACTGGTATTAGATGGGTATTTTGATATTTGGATATGGGTCTCTACCTACTTTTACAGTAGGGCAAGACTTGCAAACTAAGTAATTGTTTACTCACTGATTTTTTGTAAAAAAAGTAATATATATGTTTTCCAGCAGAAAAGGATCAAAATCTGATTTATTTTTGTTTCAGATGTGCTTTTAAATTTTCTTGTGTTTTCTTTATAACTAGGAGGTACATACACAGTCTTGTGTCTTTCTGTCAATGTTCTCCCTGAAATTCTGAGACTAAATGCACAAAGGGTTTTTTTCCCATATGCTGTAAACAGCAGTGTGACTAGAACGAGAACAAATCTGCCACACAAAAATCATTTTGATCATGCTCAGGAATCCTGATCAACATTTTGGTTTTCTGTATCCTTTACTTGGAATGAATAGGAATAAAGATATCTATCTCATCAACCTAAATATATTTCCAATCTGATTCATCCTGCAAAGGAGATTAGAGCATCTTATTGCTATGCTGCTGCTTTTCCCTCAGTGGAGAGAAGTAGTTGATAAAATAGATGTTTAAATCCTCATTACTCAGTGTTTAATAGCAGTCAGCAATTTAATTAAGAGTGTTCAAATATGCTACAGGTAGTACTTGTGCCTCCTGCCAGCTCTCACTGTGCGTGGTTTAGGATTTAGGGTTTCAGTGCTTTCTTTAAAATTCCAGTATTGAGATAAAATGCAGGACTTAATTTTGAAGCTTACAATGTAATCCAGTGTATTTATTGAAGCTAAATTTATTCCAATCAATGCTCATTGGTTTTAGGTGCTCTTTGAAGTCAATAGAATTTCTGCCCTAACCCCAGACAGATTCAGGAGTATCACCAAAATTAACTTTTAGATAACTTTAAACTTAAATCTATGCTCTTGCAAGTATATATATTTCCCCCCTTTTTACATGGCAACATGATTGTTAGTGGTTTCTTGTAACAGCTGGGCCACTGAATTCATGATCACTTCTGAGAATATATACCTGAATAATTCCTACAAACTGTGTGGAGTTATTTTCCTAGTGAATGGTCTCATTTTCAGTCATTGATTAAACACAATTCCTAAGGAAATTAAAAAAAACCCTTATATCTTCCATGGTTGTGTTGCACAAATTAACAATTTTTCCCAAGACACAACACTATTTTTAATATAAACATTAAGCACATACTTAATTTGTTAGGGTTTTTTTGTTAATATTCTCAGAAATTGCTATTCTGTGGCTCATGAACTGCTCCATGAATAGCTCTGTTGGTAGAAAAAAAGACTTAGTATGCAGCACAAAATAAGTTGCTGATCTTTTCCACCATATACATCATTTTAAAGTTAAAATCAACAGAGGATTCTTTTTACCTACTTAGTCAGGCTTTTGTTGTTGTTGCTGTGTGAGAAATGCTGTAAAGCCTTATGTCCTGTAAAATACTAATAAAGGATTTTGAAATTCTGTGTTGCTTTAGGAGACACAAGTCGGGATCCTAATGGGTGCTCCTCTATCTGAACAAGATCCCTGCCTTTAGGGATTGATTAATTCTTTGTAAATGAGAGCCACTGCTCAGTCAGTCTTTTGGGCTGTTAAAAGTTCACAATGTGATGGTACACAATGCTCTCTGTGTTGAACTAGTGTGGAGTGAATTAAAATTATTAACAAGTCTCCCCTCTAAAGACCATTAGCTAGGTAATAAATCAACAAGGGATACCACAGCATGATGAAACTGTTACAGCCCACAGTTATTACAACACATGGGGCACTGTCAGAGGACTTTAATCTCCCTCAGGAAAAATAATTTATTACAGCAACATCCTCTGAACTTCCCTTGTTGATATAAAAATTATTGGAATGAAACATTTGGCAAAGCAATATTAGCATTGCTAAGCAGGTTTCATATAGTCATTCCTTTAATGAATCCACATCAGTTCCTTCAGTAGTGAATACAATTATCTGATTTTGAACCAAAAACATGGTGGAAGCAAAAATCTTGTAGTTGAGGCAATTTGACAATAAACATATTTCCTTTTAATTTTTAATGATGAGAGCAAAGATGAATACACATGTACTATTATTAAGTTCTTTATTTGTCTTCAAGGACTGCCCCAGTTATCCCACTGTATGCTCGAAATCATGCAAAACATCCTTCTGCAGGCAGAATACTTCCAGGCTTGGGCAGAAGATGTGGGAGTCTGATTGTGCCTTTGACACACGTTTGTTTCTCTGGAAAGAGGTGGAAAGAGTTGAGCTGTCTTTGAAAACTTCAGTGTCACCCAGTGCCCAGACACTGCCCTGGATTACGCTGCCATCAGTGGCTCAGTGCAGGTTCCTTCCCAGGGAGACATGATGTGCTGTGACTGGGGATTGGTGATTGATCTGTCAGCAAAGAGGATGTGGGTCACTGGATCTGCTCTGTCTGGGCTGCAGGCAGCTGGCTGCTTTAACAAGAACAGAGTAGCTGAGAGCACTTATGTCAAGAAATACTTCTAGTGCCTGAGCAGTCAGGTTTCAAAGAGCATAAAAATGGCTTGGACTGATATCTGCCCTGTATTATTTCCATATGTTGCCTCTGCTGAAGGGAAAAAAACCAGAATATCTGCTGGGCCTTTGGACAAGGCTGGGGAAGAAAATTGGCTCAGAAATCTTTGCCACCTTTTTCAGTATTAGATGAAAAATTTAACTGCACTGCCTAAGTAGGCTAGCCAAGCTCAGATGTGATGAGGTATTAAGTAAAACAAGCTAAATGTAGGCAACTGAGAAATTACTTTCATAATCTAAATATGCAGTCTTTGATTGTACTGGGCTTTTTGCTTTGGGTTTTTTTGGATTTTTTTTTGGGGGGTGGGGGTGGGTTGTTCCAAAAGGTGTACAGAAAATCAAATGGGAATTTTTTATCTTCTATATAACTTCTAATTCCACAACTGAGTGGATTGGCATGAAGATTTTTGACTCTTCCCCCCCATCTGTTCCAGTTCTACATGATCTTTTGAGTATAAGGAAATGCCAATAATCTGTTCTGAAAATAATGAAGACCTGTGTATTCTCCTTCCCCCAGTTACATACCTACATGGAATTTGTTATGTGGCCTGTTGCAGACACCAGCATGCAATGCATGTACAATAGCAAACATAGCTATTTTCATTAATGCATGTGTTAAAACATTCTCATTCCATGATGCTATAGCACCTGTTCTGTCCAGGAATGGGGCATTTCAGGACCCTGAGGGCCAGATGGGTTGAGCCTGAAGGGCTTCCAGGGAAGAAGGAATTGGAGATCAGTATTGAACTACACTGGTGAGTCAGATCCAACACACAGACTTAGGAAAGACATCCATATATTGCCAAATTTACTCATAAATGTTGCACTACTCATTTAAGTAAAGTTATACAAATATATATCTAAACAGTCTTTTTTGTTCTTTTTTCTAAAGTGGTCAACTTCTAAGAGTTTTATTTTCTTAAGTAAATATTTGAATAACCAAATGTCTCCTGCAGCACCTAATTCTGTCCACAAAAGCATGTATTTTTCAAATTCACAAGGAATTAATTTTTTAGAGCTTCTGGTTGCACAGACCATTGGAATTCTTGGCCCCTACTCTGTTAAATAGACCCAGTTGGGCAAACACGGAGAAGCAATCATGCAGGATACACAATCATATTTTTTAGTGTAATGGCTAGGATATGCTTAACAGAAATACCAGAAACCTGTAAAAGAGTTACAGCTATTCCTGGTAGCAACAGTAAAACTTCAAATAGCCTTTAGTCTACCCTTGTCCTGTAATTTCATCTTCTCTTTTTCCTTTGTGTATATTTCTCAGGCAAAATGCTAACAGTAAAATCATTCCAGACATGTGTCTTCTATTAAATTGTTGAACTCAAGAAACTTACAACACTCCATTAGAATGATTTCCCCTCTCCCTAAGATGCCCTGCCACAAATCATAGAGCAACTTCAAGCATTACTTGCTTATTCCTGAAAATACTGTAGTACTGGAAAAAAACACTGAAAATCCCTTCCAAAAAGAGAAGTTTAATTCTGAACTATGGCTCAGAGGCATTGCAGGCTTCTGCTCTAAATTACCTTAGATGAATTTGATAGCCTGGGGTTGTGTTAGTAGAGATTGATTGAAACATTAGTTGGGTTTAATCCTGCTGCTTGGGAAAAAGGAATATAAATTGCAAGCAGAATGGTAGCCCTGAACGAGATGATCAATACATAAGCTCTCCCAGAAATCTGAGGTATTACATTTCACATTAAATTATTTAATAGAATCTGTGCCAAAATTAATATGACCCGTATCAGAAGGGAATGATTCACGTTTTTATGAAATTTTATTTGTGCAAGTTTAAGTTCATTTTTCAAAACCATGATCACACTTGCCATTTTTATATGCCTCCTTGAAAATATTTCCCCAGAATAAATCCCCTGAATTTTCTTTTGTGTGAATGGAATTGAACCTTCTAGTTAAAAAATGATGAACAGTAATTAGGACATAAATTATTTAAAGGTCTTGTAGTTTAAGCAGACACAAAAACTGGCAGGCAATTAAATTCATGGCAAACTCTAGGGGATACTGGTAGAAACAGGTGGAAGCAAGTATTTTATGAGATCTTAGGACAAGCTTAGGGCTCAGGAGATGGTGACATGGGGATGAAAACTGGCATTTTTCAGTCTAATGCTGGCTTAACAAGATGTATAGGAAACCTTATTACACTGGTGTGAATGTCCCTGTGGGCCAGAGCGAGGCTAAAGCTGCACATTGAGAGCCCCAGGTGGGAAGAGCCAGCCCTCTCTTTGCAAGCTTCCTCTTGCTTCCATCCCTTTACAGGCATAAATATCTGTGGTGTGCACGGGCTTTGGGGACCAGTTTCACAGCTACTGTGAAACCAAGTGGAGCAGAGAGCATTCTGACAAACCAGCAAAGCTTGCCAGCATCAGGAAATTTAGAGGAGGGGATGCTCTGATGCACTGTACCTACCCTGCCCACGTAAAAGCAGGAAACTTAGGATAAATAAATATTGCCAAAATCTCTCTGCCTAATCAAAAACAAACCTAATTTTAAAATTTTCTACACCAAAAATTTTGTTTAATATTTATTTCCCTTTTAATGTTAGAACTGGCTATAATTTATAGTTTTGCAAAAAATTATTTTATCCTAATTTACATTTCTTTTAAAGAAATGCATGACCATCATGTTGAACCACAAATCTCTTTTTGTTAGCTGTGTGAGCATGCAATGTGTACAAATCTGTACATTTTTATTCTCCTTACATATGTTTTACATTTGCAGTAAGTTGCATGAAATCATAGGTGTGGTCAAACAAGCTGGGTTAATAAATGTATACATATTTAGTATTTTCTTTGTACATTGAGGAAAAGGTTTCCTTAGGCTGCCTGCCTTTATTTGTGTGAGCAAGATGAAGATGTGCAAGAACTGACTACAAGAGGCTATGCCATGATTCTCTTCAGATTGCTGAGTCTGTCTTGTTATTTTAATATATTTCAAGATATCATCACGTGGTGGGTTTGTTTGTTTGTTTGTTTGTTTGTTTGTTTCTTTCTTTCTTTCTTTCTTTCTTTCTTTTCTGAGTATGGTCTTGCCAAACAACAAACAGTCATCTAATATAAAACGGATCTTACAATGTGACAGTATGTGACAATACTTTTGAAAGCATTTTCAAGACTCTACTGGATGTGTTACTGCCTTAATGGGTTTTTTCCCTCATTCTCCCAGGAGAGTGGAAATTGCAGCTCAATAATACAGGCTTTTAATGACTTCTTAGCACACCATTCCAGTGAGGTTGTAGACCAAAGATGGTTGTTCTTTTCTGAGCAGGTGGAACGCTCTGAATGCTACACAGAAGACAGAAAATTCAGGCTGTAGAAAAATTAAGATTTCAGCAGTTATTCCTGTTCAATTTAGGGAAAATAGATCTAAAATTCAGAATTTCTAGAATTAAAATCCTGGGGAAAAGAAGTTCTGAAACATAAGAAAAACTACAAACTTTCAGTTCAAAATTGCCAAAACAGGGTGCCTTATTCCTGACACCTATTTTGATTTTCAACTAAATGATGTTTAGTTGAAACAGTGAAATGAGCATGCTTCGGTTTTTGGCAGAGAAAGGCATTGTTAGGCAAAATAATTGTTCTATTTTTCCTAAAAGACAGTTTTATTTCTATTTCGTTTAGTTGTCCCTGCTAAAAAAATCTCTTTAATATCCAGATTCTGCTATTGGAAGCTAGCTGAAAAACCTTTGGATTTGACTCCACAGAAAGGCTCCATGGGAGGTGTCTTCAAAGCACTCCATTAATTTTTCTGTATTGTTTGTGCTTGCCTGCATACAAAGCTGCAGTCCTGAAGCATCTGTGTGTAACTCTGCAAATAATGAACTTTCCCACTGTAAAACTTGGAGTGGTCCTAGCACTTCTGCAGCTCTCTGAGCATCAGACATGTAGGACATGATAATACATCACAGGCTCTGCACCCAGCCCTGTGAGCACCCAACTGGATGAAGTTCAGCTCTGGTCTCAGGGTGAATAAGAAGATGTGAGCAGTATGGCCTGATGTCATGATTCACTATTAATGCAGAGTGGGGGTCGTGATGGTTCTTTTGATCTTAAAGGTGCAAACAGGCAAAATGCAGGGGACAAAATCAGTTTATTCAACAGCAGAGAATCAGTTTATTCAACAACAGCAATGCATTTCATCAAATGCCAACAACTCAGTTACAGTAAAGGGGAGAGGTATAGGAAACAAAGTATAGGGAAAGGGGAAGGACAGGAAGGGATGGGAAAATAGCTACCAACAGACGAGACGGGCGTCCTCACGGGTCATCTGATAGACGAGTCTTAGTCCGTGGGGACATCTCAGGGGTCTTCTCCAGGGGGTCTTCATCAGTGGAGAGATCTCAAAGGGTCTTTCCCAGAGGGTTGCTCTTTTATAGTCCTTCTCCAAAGCGAGTGGCCCCTGGCCAAGAGGTGGGAAGATTTATGGACCATTGTGTGGTGCTGCAGGAGACAGGTACGGACAAGCAGTCCTCAGTTGGTACAACACAACCTCTGGTTGGTGCCATGACAGCACAGTCCAGTGAACACAATACACCAGCACACAGTCAGAGCATCCACCTTGGCCAGGCCAGGAAACCATTGTTCAGAGTCAGCCTGGGTGGGGTCCTCGAGGTCTCCTTGTGACGGTCGGGAGGCAAAATCGAGGGGAACTTGGGACCGACCCTTACACCTGAGCACGTCCACCTTGGGAAACTGCAAGAGGCAGCCCTGAGCTGAACACCTTCACTTGGACTGTCAGCATTCTAGTGAAGGTGGAAACCATGCTTAGCAGTTTTGCTGAAGGACAAGACTCCTAATTCAGACAGTTCTGTGAGAATCACAAACTTCTGTTGAAAATAAAATGCCAATTTCAAGTTCTCATATATCTGGAAAAATGGATGGCATAATGTAATGACATCGTTATGGTCCACAAAGTTAAAAGTGAAAAGCCTCAGCACAGGCAAACAGTTGATTAAACTAATATTTGACTCACAAATATTTGTATTTTTTCTTCCTGTAAATGCTCCATTTTTGAGGCTTGACATATGCTTTGTGAATGCCATAGATAAAAAATTAAATTCTGGATCCTCTGATTCTGTATGCTCAAACATCACACTAAAATAAAATTATTCTTAATTTGGTGAGGGTTCTCAAAAGTCATAATCCCTCACTTAGCAGAACTGCCCTGGTTCATTTCCAGAAGGCCTCTACATCTTTGGAGCCAAATTTAAACTTGGCCCATGTGAAAACTTTGCTGTGTTGCACAGAATATACTAATACTATACATCTCATTACAGTATTCTATAGCCCAAAAAAATCTTACAATCATTTTCTTGATGTTTTGAGGTACTTAAATAATGATAAAATCAATGAGGACATGTAGAAGGGCAGATTTAGGCACTATGCTATGCAGTGTACACATTGAATTGTACAATTTCATGATGCAAAATAATACTGTAAGCTATTAGGTCACTGCTTCCTGTTTATAATCCACATCTGATTTCTGTACTGCAGAAAAAGACTTAAAAGCTACAGAAACCCCTAAAGAATTGATTATTTTTAGGTCTTTGGAGAGTTTGTGATCTTTAAATCCAGCCATATTTCTTTAACAAAACCTGTTTGTGTGTAACTGTTAGCAATAATGAACTATTTTAAATACCTAAAAAAAGCTTTTTGCTTGCATTACAGCTTAGCACACCATGCATAACACATAGCAGAGCAAAAGTAGTTTTAGCACTCATGAAAGCAGTCCTATATATAGCAGGAATTTGACTACATGATAAAGTCAGTAGGCTTACCAGAACTTTTATTTCTTTGCTGTAAAATGAAAATACAGCTAAATATGCAAATAAATAATGCATAGTATTGCTGGGGAAACAATTTCCTTTTCAGATTTTTATACATTGTCATAAATCTTAAGATACAGTTCTCAGAGTTACACAGGGTATTTGACTATTTCCTTTTTATTTAAATTGCAAATGAGCATATAAATGCCAAAGGCCTGGATTTTTAGAGCACCTTGAGGGACTGCTAATCTTATTCATGATTTTTCTTCCCATTTAGGGAAAAAAATATTTGAAGTAATCATACTAGCAGTGATGTGGAGATATATCACAATCTTGAAAGTATTTTTCTCTCTGTAAGACAGAAAAAACATCATAAAATGGATACTAGTGATTAAAAATCCTAATTTATAAATTAAACAGTGGTTACTACATTGCCAAATTACTATAGCCTGGAAATGTGATTAGGACCCCCACTACACTAAATATTGTACACAGAGTGTAAAATAAACCATATCCCCAAGAAAGCCTAAAATCCACACAGAAATGAAACATTAATGAAAGCCTTGCCATGATAAGCTCACATATGGGAGACTGAATGAACTGCTGTGGAGGCTCCTAAAGTACCACATATTAAAAATACTTATTATGGCTTCATCCTTTGTGCCAAGATTTACTTCATTTGAGAATTTAAGTGTCATGTAAAAAAAATTATTTACTTTAAAAATAACGAGCCTTTTTATTTCTATTTAATAGGAATCTAATACCTTTGACTTCTTTTCTGTACAACAGAAAGCCATTCTGTATTCAGTTCCACTTAGAGACCAAGGGGACCTTGGGTCTTGTAATGCCAGCCTGGCAGATCCTCACTTGTTTGCTTTCTCAGTTTGTGGAAATCACAAAGTCTCTTAGGACTGGCACAACACAAAAAAAAGTTAGGCTTAGTGACAATATGTACTGACCAGGGAACTGTAAAACACCAAGAGGAAATCATGATGAGAAAGACATAGCTTGATCTCATCTCCTTTCTGGGAATTAAAATGCTGACACTGATCCATTACTTCTCTCAGTCCACTCCCAAACTCTCCATGGGAATCAAGAATTTCAACTTTTTTTGCCTGACTTGAGGCCTATCTTCTTTCAGAATAGAGCAGAAGCAGGTGCTCCAAAATTTATCTAATAACTCAGTAGTACAGGGACTAATGTGGGGTTTAAATCAGTTCCTTCCTTCCTTCCTTCCTTCCTTCCTTCCTTCCTTCCTTCCTTCCTTCCTTCCTTCCTTCCTTCCTTCCTTCCTTCCTTCCTTCCTTCCTTCCTTCCTTCCTTCCTTCCTTCCTTCCTTCCTTCCTTCCTTCCTTCCTTCCTTCCTTCCTTCCTTCCTTCCTTCCTTCCTTCCTTCCTTCCCTCTCTCTCTGCTTCCCATTCTCATTCCTCTTTCTGTTTCTCTCTCCCTCCCTTCCTTCTGGTTTTAGTCATCAGCCAGTAAAACACTGTAGAAATAATAAATTGTCAGTCTCTACTGCCCAAGCTGCCCCAGCTGTGTAGAACAATTAAAAATTCATGGAGGTCTGCAAGAGAGAAGTCAGGTTTGAGACAAGGGAGAGAGCCTCCAGTCTGGTGAGGGCATTAAGTCAGGAAGGGTGAGATATGCTTCTTTCCAATCAATGAGTAATATAAGAATTTAATTATTTAGTGAAGTAGATATTAGGAATCTGATCTCTCTTCTCCATGCAACACTGATGTGTTACTATTTCTGCTTCTCACTTCTGGAGTAAATTATTCATATATATAAAGTGCATGTGAGATTTTGAGTTTATTTATGTGTAGAGTGTTACACATAAGGGGAAGATTGTCCCACATTCATATATAGTGTAATGGGCTCCGAGATGAGCATTACCATTTAGGAACAAGGCATTGGAATCATAATATAGAGATGAATGCTAGGTCCAGTGCTCAGCTAAGGTCAAAAAGAAAATCAAACATTTGGAACTACATGAATAGGAAAAGATAATGAAAGAAAAATGTGTTAAACCATTGTTTAATACATACATCTGTGGTGTAGTCAACATCAGAAATGTCATGGACGGTTATGGTCCTCTGATCTCACAAAATATATACTGGAACTAGAAAACTTCCAGACATAAGGAATTCAAAAGAATTGAATGACTCTCACGTAGACAATGATGGCTAGAAGTCTTCAACGTGGAAATTAAGGCAGCTTAATCAAGACAGAAGTCTTCCAAATCATGAGTAGGATAGTGAGCTGTCATTTGTCTCATCCAACGTAAGAAAATCAGGACCATCAAATTCGAGTTGGAGTGGCTGACAAAAACCAGCCAAACAAAAAACTCCAAACAAGCAAAAAAACCCAAAACATAAATAGCAAGGAAGTTGGGACTGACAAAAACCAAACAAATAAAAAATCCCAAAGCATTAAAAGCAAGAAGAAAGTTATGGTTGTGTTAGGCCTGTGAAACTGTTTGCTTTAGGGCATCTTGGATGACAAAATATATTTTTCCAAGAGGGGACTAACAGGCATTTGGAAGAGAGATTAATTGATGATTATTAAGTAGACAAATATCAGCAGGCTTTGGGAGCTCTCCAAGCTGAAAATGGTTGGCAGTTAGAAGAGCATAAACCAGGGAATTACTGCATATTCTTGTGTTCTTTGTACTCTTCCATAGGAGCTCACTTTGCTTCATTGTTGGAGTCAAAGCAGTAAGATGAGGTCTGACAAAAACAGCAATTCTTTTCCTCTGTGATCCTTCCTTGCATATGGAATTGCTTCAGCAGTAAAGATGAAAGAACTGGGGAAAATATCCTCATACAGAAGAGAAAGGGTAAATTTCTTGCATCACACTTCAATGACCTTCAGAACATGCACGAGAATGCCCAAGAAGCCTATATACACTTCTGTGGAGCTCAGTTTCAATCTTCCAAATCTCAGAATAATTCTTTAGTCGTTGTCCAGTAGTTTGTTACTGAAAATCCTGTGGAATAAATAACATAATTTTGTTACCTGATAATTCTGTAGTCTAAAAGTTAACAGCAGTAAAACTTTCTGGTGCACACCCCCACGTTTGTTGAAATATGTGTGGGTCAAATGATTCATCTTGATCCTCACAGACTTTTTTTCATATCCTTGCAAGTCAGAAGATGCATTTGGTTATTTAGAGATTGAAAACTTCTTTTTTTTTTTTTTTTTTTTCCCACAACCAAAAAACATATGGGCAAAAAAGAGACCAGATAATGTTGTACCTGCTAGTCTGAATCAGCAGTTATGGAAAGCTGCCTGGTGTTACCAGACTTGGTGCAGACCTGAAATGCAAATAGAGACTTAAATGTTGCTTCCAAAGCACTAGCAGACCCATTTTTAATAATCATTTAGTCAGAAATATTTGGAGCAAGCCCTATTCAGTCTGAAGATTAATTCTTAGCAATTCTGCATTAGAAATTCACTGTAAAAGAAAACCAAAGACTGTAATTTCTATAACAGAATCCAGCTTACTAAAGAAAATAATAATAGCATCATGTTGTGGGTGTGATGTTGAGAGGCCTGTGTTAAGAATATTTCCCAAAGGTATCTTTTTCCTTTTAGAAGTAATCTCACATGATGCAAGGACTAGAGATAAACTTGTGAATCCAAATGTGTACTCTGTTGCTGTTCAGACAAACACATTGCATACACACTTCCATTACATGATCAAGATTCATCTTAAAAAATTTAACCTTTTTTCCCCTCAACAATACAGAAAGTTGTTTTAGGATCTTGTTGGTCAGATAGTTGGAGAACTGATAATCTAATTTTATTAATATAATTGAGTTTATACTTTAGTCCTTATCTTACACTGTTTCAGGCTTCAGACACTTCCCAGGTTTGTGTTACTGCTGAAGGATATTGAGATAAGACAGATTTTCAGATTTCTACAATCATAGAATATATTCCTAAACATCAGTAAGTGATGAATAGAGGATCCCATTTACACTCATTTCTAACATAAATATTTAACCACTTTATCCCTACAGTCTTTAGTTCCTTAAGGTTCACTGTGGCTCATTTGAAAATCTTATGTTATTTTTAATCTTTGGAATCTTAATGGAGATTCCAAATATATCTCTGTAGTGGTCTGACTGACACTTTTTCCCATTCTTTTAAGATTTAATTTTGCTCTAGGTGTAAACCAGTTGCTGTCAACATCCAGAATCAACACCCAATTTCACAAAAGGCATTTTAAACTTTCTGACATGCCTTCTGTTATTTTTTTTCTTTTTGGCCACTTTCCCACTAGCCTAAAGTTTAATCATAACTATAATTTTTATTCTGTTAAGTTGTGTCTCTCTATCATTCAAAAAGCTAGAATGAAATACTGATTATTTCTGATATGCCAGTGGCATTTTCTCTTTGTCAGGGAAGCTGTTACAATTCAGTGTTGTAGTTCTTATTGGAGGACCTCATCTTTTTTACACTCTCAGATTTTCAGTCAACTTATATATTCTAATATCCTCAAAATTATCCTTGAACCTCTCATTGCAATAATAAATAGTTTGTGTTTTCTTCATCAAAGTCATCATATTCAGTTTCTTTCACAATCTGCTCTATGGTAGAGAAAAAAGGGGTAAACGTCCAGGGGTGTTTTTCAAGAGCAGAGCTGGTTTTTCATATTGCAAGCTGGCAGTGACATTATGCAGTGCTTTAGGAGGTGTTCTTTTTTATGGACAATTCCCTGGTGACACACACACCAGAGCAGCAATGGCAGCAGCAGAAGCAGCTGAGGTGGTAGCAGGTTTTTAGTGGATGAAACACAAGAACTTGCCAAACCTATGAGAATGTGACCCATAGGAGAACATGTTGCCAGCTTCTTCTCTTTTATAATTTTTCCTCTTTCTTTTTCATGGTATTTGACATTTTTCTGAGACTCAGTTTTGTAACTCTAAATACCTTATGGCAATGAACAGGAGAAATGGGGCCTGCTCTGATATGGAAAATAGACAAAGAAAATATGCCAAAAAATGTTTCAAATACTGGAAAAAGCATTTGTGAAGTGCTTATGACCCTCTTTGTCTTCAGATGCTGGTAGAAGCTGAAGTTCTCCATTCCTTGCACAGTTTATATGCAGAATAAAACACTGTTAGCTTCTATCCCTAATTAGATCTGCTTTATTTTTCTTTCCCAACCTTTTCTTGGAAAAGAATATCAGCCTTAGCTCTTTGTAGAGAACAGCAAAAGGCTCACTAGGGGACTTTGCTGCTCTATGTGTTATGAGCCACACAAAAGCTCAGCATTTTCATTAGTGAAGCAAGAAATGTGGGGACATAGATAAATATGTGGCCTCCTTCATCTTCTCTCCTTGCTATTCCCATGTATGTAAGCAAATCTTTTAATGAAGCATTTTTTTATTTTGTCTATTTTGACATTTTGACGTGTCTTTATTTTGTCTGTCCTTTTATGTCCTTCCCTGTCACACACCAGGCATTGTGTCATATCAACCCAAATGAGAAGTTTGGAGACAGAGTCTTCAAATAAAAGATTGCTTCACAGGTGAACACAAGCTGTTTTGAAAGCAACAAGGGCTCTGTTCTCAGATGGTGAAGCAAGGGCATGCCCCTAAGGTTGAAATGCTGTATTTTGTTTGAACAATAGGGATATTTTCTTCACACATGGGCGTTCAGTTTCTGACTGAAGACTAAAACGTGTTAGATAATGAATGTTGTTACTTCCATATTTGAAAAAAACCAATACAGAATTTTCAAATCAGATTGATTCTGCATTTCTCTGTGAACTAATGAGTTTAATTTAACATGCAGATACCTTCTTACCATGTCTGTCAAGGGCTTTCAGGCCTGTTTTACAAAGGCAATAATTGGTGGTTTTTGTTATGTTTATTTTAAAGGTATATGTGATACTCTTTGCACTGCTGAAGAAAATAAATTTCTGTCCTAAAGTTTTAAAGTCTAATGAATAATTTCTGCTCACTGAACTAGTTACATGTTTTCACTGTAACAGTCACACGGCTTGAGAAGTCTTGACATGATTTTTTTCTCTGCTAACACTTTCACACCTGATTGAATTAATGATGTGCTGTATAAAGATATTTATCTAAAAATTATTATCTGTTGTCTGTGTGCATCTATGCATGCTTCTTTAAGAAAATGCTCTGTATCTCTGCAACAGTTTATGACTATCATGTGGTGCAGGAATTACCACGGTAACTACTTGTGTGCATTTTTTTTATTGTAGACTACAATGGGAAGGTAAGAAAAGCTGTGCAAGTTGGTGGCAATACAAGTTACCACTGTCCTTGCCTTGCCTAGCCAAGTCACTCACTGTGATAAAAGCATTGCTGTTGTCTTAGGACAGACTGTTCCTATTTTATACATTAAATCCAAAGTAGGCATATTTTATTGCAAAATTAATTAGATTTCTTTTATATTTGTGATTTATGGCACAGAGAAACATTTGCTTGCATTTAGGAAAAAGGAAGAGGTCTTTTGCTCATTAATCTCAAGGGTAAACTATTAGGCTTTCTGTATTCTTCTGTAACAGTTGTATAGAAATTAATACATTTCTCAGAAAAGGAATTCACAGGCTCCTACTCCTTGAGGAAAATATATATTTAATGTTTAATGCTCTTTGAGAAATATGAATGCGACATATGAATGCAGAAAATTCAGTAAAATTGCATTTTCTCACATAGGATTACCATGGTTGCTAAAGCATTTCTCTTTGAAATGCTACATAACCTGAAATACAGATATTCATTTTTAGGAGATAATAGTTGAATTTAGAAATGTATATGCCCCAATAATATAATTTTAATATCTTCCAAGGGTTGCTTTGTGTGAGTGCTACCAAGACAGAGCAGCAGTCTGTGCATGTAATCTCATTCACTGGCAATTCTTCTGGTCCTTCAAGGAGCATTTGTTACTCATTCACTGCATCTCTGCAAAGTTAAGAAGCTCAGTGCCCAGTAAAATCTTGTTTCTTGCAATTCACTGCTTAAAGGAGAGCAATAGAAATTTTATAAATGGAAAAACAAGTCTGTGCCTTAGAAGGGAGCCTCCAAAAGGGAGATAGAGAAATAATTTTCCCCATCAAACTATTTAGAACTAGTTTTAAATCCTGTGAATTGCTGAACATGTTCAGCACTCACAGCCTGATGCTACAGGAGTCCCCTTTACAGAAATGAGTAGAGATTGTATTTCCCAGCAGCTTAACCAGAGTGTTCAGACTTTAATGGGTCAAGTCCTCTATGGGAATCAGTAAATAAGTTGGGCTGAAATTAATCAAACTTCAATCCAATAAATCCAAGTATGATATATTTTTAATTCTTCACCAAAACCATAGTTCTGTAGTACATTAGTGCTAGAAACTGGGTGCTGTTTGTATGAGCTCTGCCCATAGCCTACTACAAAAATTCCTCCTGGTCCTTTCAGTGTGTAGTTTACTGAACTTGGCTTTTCCTACCTGTGAGAGAGCATAATGCTCTTTTCTCTTTGAAATGAAATTTTTCTGTTTGAAAGAAAATGACTTTGAGATCACTCAGGTAACATATGAACAATCAGGAGCTTTGATGACATAATGAAAAAATTTTAGATGGGGTGCATTGCAGCCCCATCTTTCTTCTTTGTTCAGTGCTCTTCCCCAGCCATCCTGCACGGTCACAGAACTGAGATTGCTGGAGCAGCTCCTCTGATGGTCTCCCAGCACAGCACGTTCCACATCCAGTCTCCAAAATGCAAGCCAGGTGACCAGCCATTCCATTTCACATGACAGCAATCTGCATCGTGGAAGAGATGCCCAAGGAACGCCTAAAAAGTGGTATTAAGAAATATGAACTGCTTACATTTTTCTCACACATTCCTTTGAATATTTGAGAGAAATGTTGAGGAAAAAATTTGAAGGGGAAAAAAAAAGATGATAAAGACTGCATTCACAGTGATTTGTGCTTGTACTGGTGTTTTATATCAAGACTGTAGCAATTTCATATATGCTACTTGAAAGACATTGTCCTAATAAAATTTAAATTTCGCAGGTTCCATAGTTGCCTCATCTGAAGCTAGAACAATTGCCTCCATGTAAATTCCAAACAGGTAGAGGGCCAAAAAAAGGAAAAACAAAATATTACATCTAGCCTGAATTTGAAAAGAGAATTCTGAAATTAAAACTAAATTATCTTTAGCTTCTAATTTTTCTCCTTGTCAATATCACAGTCTGCCACCTGCTAGATTTAGAAGCCCCACAAGGCTGCATTATTTTCCAGTACTGAGCCATGGGCTGATGTCACTCTTTGTATAAAACCATAATCATCTGAGTTTTCTCTTGAGTTAATTCCAGTAATGAAATTAGCTATCTTGACAGTATTCATTGGCAATGCACAGTAAATGCCTCTACTCAGGGGTGACTACTATGTATTTCTTTATATGAATTCCTTTTTCCAAACTTGCACTGAATTTTATTTGGAGAAAACAATATTACTATTAGTCTATTAATACATATCTTCTCCTCCCACTCAAGAATTTTTAGAGATAATGACCTTAAGGGAAGTTTTTGAGCATCAAATTACATACCCTACGTGCTAATTCTTTAAAGGGAAAAAGGGAGTTGCATGTGTCTGATGCTTTCTACAGTATCATCACTCTCTCAGTACTGCAGGTCCTCTTGGGAGATTCAGAGTGATAAAAGCATACTTCTCTGGATGTAAAGGCTTTGACTGAATATCATTATAAAGCACTGCAAAAAAAGGAGGGAAAATGTATTAAAATTACTGTTTAAATAGTGAATTTGTTAGGACTTTGAATATTTGAAAAAGCAGAATTTGAAATAGCTTTAGAACTTTTAGCAATGTTGTCCTTCTGTACATTTTTTTTTGTGCAAAATAAGTGCAAAATGTATCAACTGAACCTTAGAAAAAATCTTATCATATCTGTACAGAAAGATACACACACTGAAATTTCAGAAGCATCTCTACCTCACCTATTTCCCAAATATCAAATGCTTCATTAAAGTATTCTTTTAGGAACATTTCTACTGTATATTTCCTGTGTATCTGGTATCTTTAAGAGGACAAAGTAAAACATATTGTGTGAGATTTTAGCAGACTTAGCCTTGTACAGCGTCAGGGGAGTAAATCCTTAGACAACAGTATGTTGCTGCCACTAAAAATGATAGGACAGCATATTTTATATGTTGTAATCCTGAAAGGGGCTCAACCTGAGCCAAGAGGTGCTCAGCTTTCTTCAGCTCTTGCTAAAGGAGCTGTGTTCTGCCAAGCTAGGTAAGAAATGGGCTGCTTGCATGTGTTCTTCATCAGATGATGAAATAATAGAAATGTTTCCTGATGATCTCACGGTATATCCTATTTCCCAGTCTTGACACTGGCTCCCAGAAGTTTCCTCAGGTTCTCTGAGCAATATCTGATGGTGCCGGAGTGATTGTGCATATCTTTTTGCAGACTGTCCATATAGTAGAACTAATTGGCTAATTATTACAGTTTTCAGTATTTGTTCCTGAAAAGCAAAGATTACTGAAAAAAAAAAAAAAATATAGCAGTGCAGGCTTTGGGTAAATACAAAAATGGTTTATGAACAAAAGAAATAAAGTTGGTCCAAAGGTTTTCCTCTGTATGTAATTAATCTACTTCCAAATACAAAATATTCACAGAATATTAACAGAATGTTTTGGGTTGGAAGGGACACACAAGGATTATCAAATTCAACTTTTAGGTGAATGGCTCCTATGGGGATTGAACTCACAAGCTTGGTGTTATTAGTACCATGCTCTGACCAACTGAGCTCATCTCAGGGTCATGGCATATGACATATTAGTAACATTTTCTCTATTATTATGCTTCATAACCTTTTCTAAAGATTGCTAAATGCTATTTCAGGCTTAACAACTATATAATATAGTATGTGATCTTGTTTTTATATTAAAGAGGACCCAAACAAAACTAAAACAGTGATGTACACATAGCAGCATAGCTTATCCATAAAGATCTCCATCATACATTTTGAAGATACATGTCTCAGGCTAATAACTTTTCACATTTCCCCATTTCATCTGTGCTTTGTCCTCTCACCCCCTTCACTGTGACCAGTATTCATATTCCAAACCTTGTGGCAGCTGTTAGATAGTTCCCATTATTATAATTTTATTTTTAAAAAGGCAGCTTGCCATAAAACATGCCACATATTTTAGAATTCTCCTGTGAAGGGAGTGATGAGTAGCAGATACATGGTTTGAAGGCACAGCTTTTGTAAGGAATCCTTAGTTCTCCCTCGCTGCTCCAGTGACTATTTCTTTCCCCTCCAAATGCCATATTTGTCACATGAGCAGAGCATATGACTGGGGGGACACAGAAAAAGTCATGTGTGCATGCATTGGTGGTGAGCATTAAAAGATAGATTGCTTTGTATTTGCAAGGCGTTTTTATGCCAGAGTCTGACAGAAAGATTCTGAATAGGAGTAAAGGGAGAAAGATTTGATTTCATAAGCTTTTATGAGGGGGAAACAGGTGTTCATGAGACAATAAAAATGAAACTCAACACACTTGCCATATTTGATGTGGAATTCTGTTTAAAATTTTCTGTCAGACAAATATTCCTCTTCATACCAACGTAGTCTATCCAAAAATCCTGAAAGTCATTTATCTTACTGAAAGGAAAATCTTAACTGTTGTCATGTCAAGCTCCCATCATAGAACCAGAGAATGGCTTGGGTTGAAATGGCCTTTAAATATCATCTAGTTCCAACCCCCCTGTTATGGTGCTTGTTCATAGTCTGTAGGATTCTGTATCTAATCAGCTTGGCACAGAGAGAGGAGCAGGAATCAGAGATAAAGGATATGAGACACAGGTCAAAGTATGAGTAGCCAGAAGTATCCAACTAGACTTTGGAGAGTTTGGCACATCGTGTTGCCAGCTCTTCTTTGATGGTATCAAATATAGTAGCCACACACACTGCTTGTTTTTGCATACTCAGAAAATGGAGCTAGTAGCCAGATTTTCTCTTTGAAAACAGCTGTTTGAAAAGAAATAAATATTATTAACTAAAAGATGGGCAGGCAACTCAGAAATACCAGAGAAATATAGATGACATAATTCATGTCTCCTGCAAACATTTCATTTTTTATCTAAACAAAGGACAACACCTTCAAACTGTATGCTTCACCACTAGATTGGTAGCTATGAGATAGAAAAAGGTTTTTTTATTCTCAGTTACTATTTATTTTATATTCAGTATTTTCCTCAGTATTTGGATGTTGAACTGTTCCTTGTCAGTCGTACAGTATGTCAAATTTCCCCCCTTTGCTCAGAACCATTCATAATTCATTGCCTGGATTTGACTAACTGTATCTTTCATGAATTTAAAAATAAGTGAATTTCTTATACTCTAGTGGCTCCTTGTGGAGTTGCCTTTTTTAGACTAAACTGCACATGATCCACTGTTCAAGGGGTTTTTTTTCTATATTTGCTATAATGTTTTGATTTTTACAGGTTTTGATTTTTAAGTAAATAGCTAGGAAAAATCATCCAAATATTTGGATACAGAAGTTCTTTGTAAAGTAGTTCAGCAGTTTCATGATATGTATTTTCAAACTGATTTATGGGTTTTTTTGCCTAACTTTTTATTCACTGTGTGTTAACTCATTAAAAAATGTGCATAAATGAAATCTTCCAAAATTTAAATGACAGATGTATGGGACACATACTTATTGACCTGGCCTGAATCACCTGAATACAGTAGAGCTGCTCTAACAAAGTTGAATGACTATCTCTGCAACCCTGCTGCTTTGTTTCTATCAATATATCCCCATCCTCTCTTGTCTGTTTCTGCAGCATACATGACAAAATGAAAATATTCTTTCACAGAATAAGAAGCTAACTTTTCAGAAATTGATAATTACTCATTTAGACAGTTAAATCAATATGCAATACTTAAAGCCTTGACATTTTTCAAAGTATGCATTGAAATATTTGGGCTCCAGAATAGCATATACAATCCTTACTTTCGTCTACTGAAATTTTGAAAAAGATGCTCCACTTCATTGCACCCAAAGGAGCAAATATTTATCTGTGGGCAGTGTTCCAGCTCCTGAGGAATCCCCGTGAAAAAGATTCCATGGGTGATGGCTATTTGGCTACCATTATTGCCATTATGGCTACTCTTACCAAGGGCAGGAAGCGTTGGCATATGGACAGATTAGGGATAACAATTTTGCTGTCCAAGTGGTTCTCTGGGTGAAGGAATCAAGTGAAGCTGAGATACCAGATCCGGGTTGGTAACTGCACTTTGCAGGTTGAGGCTATGGGTAGTGAGCCAAGGAACACAAGCTGGGAACTGGGCATTGCTGTACTCATAAAGATCATTGGCTAATTGATTACACACAAAACAGTTCATGTACATGAAAAAAAAAGCAATTTGTTCCATTAATTGACAAATGTGTTTTGACTGAGGCAGAGGATTGTTAGCAGGTTACCAGGAAAAGGGGATGATTTTTTACTTGAGGCAGTTGAATGCTACCTCAATTAAGTGATTTCCTTTTGTTCTTATTCCAAAATTTTCAGACTGAAAATTAACAAGCTATTAAAAATAAAAAAAAAAACAAAACAGAAGCAAAACTTCTTATAGATATTAAATAATTTTAATTATTATTTCTGGCATGATGGAGAAGATTCAGTCTGATTATGGTCATATGGTGCATCTAATTAATGGGAATAGAGCATTTTTAACTGCAGCTGATATGGGGGTTTTATTGTAAACTTAAGTAGTTTTATTCATTACAAATTACTCTTAAAAATCACAATTAAAATTCTTAAATAAGTGCCCTGTAAGTTAATTATAATTTTTGTGCTTTGATATTGTTTTTTACTAAATACACCATGAAAGCTCTCCTGGTACATAGGTACTGAGGAAACGGAGATCAGTGTCTGAAGCACTAGGATACTGTAGTGATGAGTATTACTGAGCTGCAATTGGGGAAAATAATCATCCTCTCTTCAAATTAGGATTTAAATGGGATGATGATGCTGAACAAGGAGAAGAAAATGTATTCATTAGTTTACGTTATTGCTTTGTGTACTGAGTGACGTGGAGATGTCATGAAAAAATATATTAATTAATTATGCAATTTTTTATAATATATGTGGAAAAATAAGCCAATCAAGGCTGTACATGCAAATTTTAATTCTGGTGTTTCCTGACTGCTAGCACTTTGCAATCTTCAGTCTTCACGCACACACAGGCACACAAACACACACAAACACACAGAGGAGCAACCACAATTTCCAGGGACTCTTCATCCCACATGCTCAGTTTGAGGTCTGAGCATCACCTGGTTGCAGCAGAAGACAGGAGGGATTACAAGGTGGGTTTTTTCTTCTGTTTGACTTTAACTTCTTTGAAAGCCTCAAGGGAAAAAGGAGAGATAACTTTCTGATTTTCTGTTCTTTAAGTTGCAATAAATTTAACAACACTAAGTAGTGAGGCAATTGTGAATTTGAATACAAAGCGCATAAGCTGAGTTTACCTAGAATTAATAGAGTTTTAAAAATTGAAATTAGGACTGCTATTTCATGTAGACATTTTAATTTCTTCCATTTAATGTATAGATTATGTCACATTTTTGGTGTCATATCAGAGTGGACGATTACCTAAAATGTTGCTTTTAGAATGAATTAGATTGAAAAATACTTCTGAGATCATCAGGTTCAGCCTGTTACCAAATACCACCATGTCAGCTCGACCATGGCACTCAGTGCCACATCCAGGCTTTTCTTAAACACCTCCAGGGACCATGAAGGTTAATAAGAGAGGATCCTGCTGAAAGATGACCCCTGGTCAAGTCTAGGATTCCTTACTTGATATTGTGGCCTGTTAGAGGTTAGTCAAAACATGAGATCAAATCCAAATGGTAAAGTGTGCCTGTATTTTCTTAGTAAGGCATTTTATCTACTGCAAATATAATATTAGTATATTGCAAAATTTACCCCAAACCCTGCTGACTGTCAAAGTTGTTACTGACAATCTGTTCTTTCTACAGATACAGACTGAGGAGAATGACATCTGCAAATCAGTGTCCATTCATAACTCCCTTATTAGGAATATAATTTGTCATATATTCTATTAATCACAAGAAAAACAGAGGACTAATTAAATTTATTTTTTTATTGCAACAAGATAAAAAGTGCTTTAGAGATTAACTGTAAACTTGTGCACTAATAAGAATTAGTGCCTAAAAGCAGATCAATAATTAATCTCTATTTCTTCCTGTACTTTGTTATTAACACAAATTAATGGCCACACACACACCAAATGTGTTGGAACTCTGAAGTTTCCAACATCCATTCATCATCCATGAAAAGATGGACTGCAGTATTTTTCCCCAGGAGATTCACATCATTTCATCTTAGATGTCACAGGGTGGCTCCTGCACTGTCTATTCAGGCAACAGAAGCAAAGCCACACAATGTGACATCAGGCTTCAAGTTGCTTTGTAAACACTTTTTGTCCATACAAACTGTCATGTATGCTCATTAAAAAAAAACGGTTTTTAAAGAAATTTTAATTCCTAATAAAAATTACATGGACCTTTTATTTTGGAAGTGAATGAAGTTGCCCAGAAGTGTTTGCATATGTGACAGATTTATACCCTTTTATTAAGATAGTTAACTTTCAAACATCAGCAGTACAATTTTGCTAATTGGTTTTACCGTCTTCTCTGATGTTTGGTTTTGTAGCTTGTTTTGATACTGACCTTTAAATCTCTCCCCTTAGTCAGCTGGAGTATTCTTTTCTGTCTCATTCTTCTCACACCTTCCCTTTTCTGCATTTCTGTGTGAGATTTTTGTGAGATTATTCCAGGAAGAATCACATGGTATGTGATTTCATTGTAGAGGAAAGAAAGCCAAAGCTGCTTGAAATGAAAGAAGTAATTCCACAGGGAATTGTTAAGCCATGCCATCAACATGCTGCTGTTAAAAAACTTGTATATAATTCACTGGTTTTTTATTATATAGCATAATTGAAAGTGATATATTTACAAGACTGGATTAATCAATAACAAAAACTAAAGTAAGCATTTCCAGTCAGTGCCTCCAGATTCAATTGTTAACCCAGGAGGCTTTTTTTCTGATGTTTCTCTGGGCTGTTTAGTTTTTTATGGGATTTATTGCCTTTTTCACTACTGACAGAAAATTAGGTGAGCATTAAGGTGTATTACCTAACTGATACTGGAACCAAAACATCTGGATCATCTGTCATTTGGGCTCCATGGCAGCTGGAGATGGACACACCCCTTGGTGACCAGCAGCCAGACCTTCCCCTCTTTTGCTCTGTGTCAGGTAAACTTCTTTTTTCTTTGCTTCAAATGCTCTTACCAACTCATGGTAAGTAGTAGAGGTAGGAGATTACAAAAGATCAGTCCAGTGACAGGAGGATCTGGACATTTCTTGGAACACGAGAGGCTGATAAATGAGGCTCTGACCCACTGCAGCCACAGCCCAGGAGATTTCTCAAGCTGACCCAATTCTCTGAAGTCCTGTGAGAACAAAACTTTCATCCTAACAGAGAATTAACAAACGTCAGGAGCTTTGAATTTGAGGAAAATATAGTAAGGGCCTTCTCTCTATTTCTTCTGTGCTGTTGGAAGGAAACACAGAGTGAAATAAGTGGGCAGGGGCACCGTGGAGAATCTCCTGCCTGCTGCTGACAGTTTCAGAGCAGAATTTCAGTGCTTGCAGAGTGCCTGTCACCTGGCAGTGTTCAGTCACTGCTGAAACAGGGACGATTTTGAGGAGCCTGGTTTATTTTCTTTGCAGTGACATCATTGTCTTCAAAATACATTGCCTCCATGGGGAGCAGAACTGGGTATTTTGATAGAGGAATAGCATTTGGTTCTCCAAAGTGTCATAGTCTGTGCATTGAAGTATCAGCTGGGGAATTGATCTTAAATGAGCCCCGATAATTAAATGTTAAATAGTGCTGCTATTTCAATGCAACAAAAAATATTTCAGCTTGCATGTTTTCCGTTAAATAGTTTTTGTGTCCTCTAAAATAAAATTAACGCACAAAGAACAAATAAAGCACTGATGGCCCAAAGGATTCTATTCTAAATAAAATGTGGAGTATTTCAATTTAGTGATATAAACAGTAAATTACTGTTGCATAAGGCTGCATTGTATGAGCAAGTTTCTAGGCTAATAAAAATACTCTAAGGCAAGAAAATAAATGAACTAGAAAATGCTTTTTAGAAAAATATCTTTCTCTTTTTACTCATATGAAACACAGTCATAGACACACAAAAATGTCCTTTAAAATAATTTGCCTAAAAAATAAATTCTGTTTTCTTAGACTTTGATTTCTGTCTTTTTCAAAACCAAATGTCTTCAGTACATAAAAATGAGTGAGAAATGGTTTTAATTGGGTAAATATGATTGAGGTATATGGAAAAAAATCAAAAGTATGTTTTCTGAAACACATATTTGGAAAGAATATTTATAGTTTGTAATTTTTTAAGTGTATTTCATTTTCAGGTTGTTTAAAATGAGCAAAAAGTTTTTGGAGAATGTATACAGATGCTATATGTATTAGGTCTATTTTAGAGTTTTGACTGAGATTATTATTATATTTTTGTTATTAAAGGGCATATGTGAACAGTATTTTCATGTTGGTGCAATGGTCAATACTGTCACAGAAAGCACAGCCAATCCATTTCTTCATAGTCCCATCACACCTGCAGTCAATAAAAAGCCACTGGGAGCTGTCACCTTCAGGATTCCTGAAGCAGAGTTAGATGGTCAAACGTCACCTGACAGTGCTGCCTTGTGGTTTTCTGTGTGAGACCTGTATGTGCCAACCAGCACCTTTTATACATGCATACATCACCTCTGTAGAGATATACACACATACATTATATATATTATACATCACATTTAAAATGGTGTTTCATCTATGCAGGGTAAACTGTTTGTGCTTTACTGACCCTGTGATCAGATATAATTCCACAGAAAAACACAGCTGAGAAGAAAGCCGACCTTATCTTTATTTGATTCAAGTTTAATTCCACTAAGCAACATTTACCAAAAAGAAAATAACATTGGAACTTTCTAGATTAAAACTGAAAACCATTTTGTCGATTGTTCTGATGCTGAAGAAAATGATCATGTTCTCCTCACAAACTCTTCTAGTGCAGGGCCATTGGTGGCATCTAGCCAGGGTTGGCACATTCAATTGATTATACAATACAGCCTCTAATTAAATGGCAATCTTCCAATCTTAACAATGCAGTACTTTCTCTTTTACACACTTTCTCATAATTCCTTTCCTGCTTCCAAGCATCATTTTTGTTGGGGTGCAGGTGCAAAAAGCTCAGGGCAGTTAAGGCCTCTCAGTGTCCCTGTGACCCTGCCACAGAATGTGGCAATCAGCTTCTGAGCCAACTTCTGGCCCCACCTTAACCCAGGAGAGGCTGACCAGATATTCAGGACTTCATACTCAGATTTTTTTGTCCTCACTGTCACTTCCATTTCAAACCATTCTATGATTCTCTGTGAAAAAGAGGAATTTTGTCAGCTCTTCTCTCAGGTTTTCCTCAAATTTCCTACAGTGCTTTATTTCCTATAATATCTAATTTATCCATATATTTTATGTCTGACATTGCATCTGTTTCATGCTTATTCTCTACCTACTTTCTCATAGATAAGAGCCTGTCACGAGTTAGACCGTTGTTGACAATTTTGTATTGTTTTCTACACCTCACCTGTGGTGTTTGAGAGAATGTGTCTTCACCTGAAACAAAAATTGCAAGGATTATATGTTTCTCGTGTTACAATTTTACCAAGGAGACTTTTGCCAACAATAATTTTGTGACATTAATTCCCAAACATGGAAGATGCTGTCTAAGGCCTTGACCTCAGTATAACTAAGTACACAGGCTTCTGCAGTGGCTTATAAGTACACCAATAATACATTTCATTCTTTGCTGTGCATGGGGTTACAGCTGAGTGAAGAGACATTAAGCAAAGCTAGAATAGCAACATGAGACACACTAGCTGGATGGAGAGGATATCCATAGATATCTAATTAAAATCTGACTGTAGTTCTAGGTCCTTTGAGTATTTACTCTTAAATCTCCCAGTGCAGTGAAAATTATTCATGTGAAAGACACAGACAAATTCCAAATAAGTACAAAAGCAGCTGCTGTTAAGTAGCTAATCTAGACTTATACTAGCTTTTAAACTCTTTCACAGCTTATCATGAAAGGAACAAAACATTTCATCTTTCAGAGGCAGCAACTGAGACTGTGATGTTATCTTTCTTATGGTACAGCTTTGAACTGTGACATTTATTCTGACTTCCACCCTCATTCCTATTCCTAGCTTCATGCTGAAAGAGAATTTCACTCGTATTTGCAGATATTCTTTTGTAACTTTTATTCAACCTTTACCTTGAGGCTTTCTTTTTCCCCTTAGGAAAGTTTTTTTTTTTTAAATTTGATCAGTTGAATTTCATGATCATTTTTGAAAGCAAAGAACACTTTATGATAGCTTTATCTCAGCAACAAAGAGTATGTGTTAACAGAAGGCATCCCACTGAGGGAGATTCAAATATTTTAAGAATTGTCAATTTGACTGATACTGTTTATATGGAATCATTTGAGGACATGAAGGTGAGTATCTGAGGTGCTATTCCAGCCCATCTAAATGCAAAGCTTTTCTAACAATTTAAACAGAGCCTGGATTCTGCCCCTTCCTTTTACTTACCTCGCTGAAAAGATAACCAAGCAATAAATAAAAATGTCAGCAAACATCACTTTCTCTTTTTCCAACCTAGTAAGTGAGCAGGGAGTACCAGATGGGGAACAGAACAGAAATTGGTGACAAGACAAAACCATCAGTGACTGTGAACATCGTCTGACTGACCAACAGAGATGATTCCAGCTCCTGAGACTTCCAAAAGGGGAGCACCACCCCACACACGTGCAACAGGCTTGCAGAGCAAGGCTTTGAACCTGAGCAGAAGAGAAACCTCTGAGCAGAAAGGGCAGAGTTCAGAAGAGGCTGACGAGGTATATTTTAGCAATGTTACTTTATAAAAATGAAGTAGCAAGAGAAAAACATAAACCTGTGTACTGAGAAGAAATATGGGGGTTTAGATGAAGGGTCATGTCCCCTCAACTCTCCTTTTTCCTAAAGCAGACACAGCTGCTGCTGCTTGTCTTTGAAGAACCCAATTATTTTCTGCATTTCCCCCTTCTTCCTTCTCTGTCATGTTCCTGATAATTGCTTCCTGTATTTTCACATGAAGAGGAGTCTGTGAAGAAGTAAAAATCTTTAGACCTATCATGCTCTTTCTCCTTCCCAGAAGAATGGATTCTTCTGGTCTGCCATTGAAACTGGAAGTGAGGGAGCCAAAGCAGAAGCAGAGAGCTAAAAAAAATGTGGTGGTTCCTTGAGGAGTGTAGCATTCCCAGACAATTGTTGGGTCCTCACTGAGTTGTAGCTGGCTGAACAGTGCAGTGTCTAATGGCTGGATTAAAGTCTCTCCTTTGTTCTACATAATTCAAAGATCTCAAGCTAATAAGAAAAAAACTCTATCTATATTTAATGAAAGGAAATTATTGAAGTAATTCCAAGATACAGAACCTGTAAGATTAGACTGAAAACTAAGATGAATTGATTTTTATTTAGTTGGTATTATCTGAGCTGTCCACTTTCCACAATAAATACAACAGTAATTTTGAAGCTCCTATTTATCCTACTTTTGAATCTTTCAGGAAGTTTCTATGGCAACGTCACACCAGTCCATCAAAACATTTAGCATTAACTTTGTTAACTGACTCAGCATCTCATGACAACCAGCCTGTTGGTGAAAAGCCCTGGGCCTGTTACTGCTCTGGTTAGCATTCTGAAATCTTTTGTTCAGTTTGATGTTTCTGCATTATTCTACTTGGTGAAAGAAAATTATGGAAAAGTAATTAGAAAAATACTTATTTTTAATATAGGGTTTCTTGCAGTTACTGACTGCTGTGGTGTTTATCTAAAAAATTGATGGAAAATAGTATGTTTCAGTTAAGGAGCCTTGTTGCATAATCAAGAAAGAGAAAAATTCTGCAAGCAGCAATGTGTAGCTTTTCATTTTCTTTAGAGAATGCTGATCTATGCCAGCTTTTTCACTAGCACAGATTAGTCTGTCTTTCCCAGGTTCACTGCACCTGTCACACACCTGTGCCAGCCATCCTTATGAGAGGACAAGCAATCTGAGACAGGTGCCTCTCCCACACGGCTGGAGGCGAGAGCAGACGATGTAAAATGTTGGGGATGGAGCACGGCTCCCGTGTGAGACTCTCCCCACGTCCATAGCAGAATTTGCTCTGCAGTGACTATAACCTTTGTCATCTATATTAAAACACATCTGAAAATTACAAGAAACTATAGTAGTCCTTTTTATATAAAAGGATAAATAGAGCGTTTTATTAACACTTTTTGCAGCAACAAAAGTGACACAGTCCACATCTTTTTCATTAAACACAGCAAAAGCTATGGTCACGTTTTACATCACTTTGAGGCACAAAGCAAAATACTTTTTTCTTAAGGTCAAGGTATGATTTGCATTTAAAAAAAGGAGAAAAAAAACAATCCTCAAGTTGTATATTGCGGTAGCAGGGTTTCCAATCACTAGCACAATACAATGAACAGACCAAGAATCCAGAATGGATTATTACATACAATAATAATCATTTGATTGAATTAAGAAATGGATCATTGTCGTTTTAGAGTATTAAGAAGTGGTCTGGTGTTGCTAACTTCAGTTGGTTCAGTTTGGTTCAATCCCAACAACCCCAAGTATATACAACAAGCTAAATAAAGGTTAATATATCATCTAGAAGATTATGCACTTCATAATGCATTGCACTTATTGCTTGGTACACTAATGTTGCAGTCACTGTTGAGTTATGCTAAAAAGACAAGCGTGATGCTTGTTGGCTTCTTTCAACCCAACACTAGTTATTTACCACTTTGGTTTATTGTGAGTTTTTATGTTACTCATATTCAGTGTCCATTATTATTAGGTTTGAGCGAAAGACAAATACATCTTTTATTTCAGGGATTTCTAAAATAACAACATTTTCTATAATTACAGTATCTTCAATAAACATATCTATGTATACAACTGTGGCACAATGTGTAAAAATATGAAAGCTATTAAGGGAAGAATAAGGATTAAATTATTCTCTGTTTCTTCTATTTGTTTCAAAATATTCTGCAAAACAAATGCATCATTTTTCATAGGGCTAGTTGCTCATAGTAAAATTCTCTTTGGAATTTTGTAAAAGACTATACTTTTTTCTATGTTACATTGGGGATTTTTTTCTCTTTCTAAAGACACCTGTACAAATTCAGAATATACTGCAAAGAATAGAATAATAAAGCTTGTTTTTTTGATAAAGGGATTTGCCAGACTGCCTGAAAAATCAGACTTAATATTTTATATTGTTTTTATATTAGTTGATAAATACAGGGAAGAACATGACAATGTCTATAATTTCATGAGATTCTGTAAAGAACAGAAATAAGAATTTGTGCCCAAACATTCAGTATAAAACTCCTAAATAATTCCTTTATTTATCACAGAGTAGCCTGCAGCATGTAATCACGATAAACATACAATATGCCCTATTTGTTCTTTAGGCTTGATACAATTACCATTGAGGGAATTGGATCAATCCTTGTAAATGCCTAGGACTCAACCTTTCTTCTTTCAGAAAGTTCTTGTCCTAGACTAAACACACAACTACTACATTGCACTGAGTAAATGTGTGTCTTTAACACAATCTCTTTCAATACAGTGTAACAAATATATAAGTGCATTTTTAATGATCAAGTAATTTTGGCTTTCTAAAAAGAGCATTAGATGTGCCAACTTGGTTGCTTAGTTGTGCTTTAATCTTTAATTATGAGTTTTAGCTCTTGTATACTCTAAAGTATCTACTTGCCTCTATAATTTTGACCAGTAAACCCTTAAAACTCTAATGTTTATAGAACAAATATAACCTAATGAAAGTGATAACATCACAACTCATACAGATTGCACTTTGATGTATTTTTTTACAGTAAGACCTTCCTGTCTGATATGTGTTTACATGTTTATACCACATTTTATTTCTGTGCAAACAATCACAATGAATTTAATCACAAACACTACAAAATATACCAAATATTTAGGTTTGTTATGAATAATCTCTTTCCTTGTAGTTGTATGAGTCTTGTACTTCCTCTTGTACAAATTCCTCTTTTTTCTCCCAGCCATTAGGCCAGCCACCATTCACCTGGGTTGTAGCACCGTAAGACTTGGTGGTACCATAATTTACATAATTCTGAGTAATGTCCCCTGTCTCTTCAGCTAGTTCATCTTCATGAATAAAGCCACATTTCTCTTCACTTGTCTGTTCAGGGTCTGCCCAGGGTTGTTTCTCTCCTGAAGCAAATATGCCATAGAAGATCACACCTCCATAATGAACTAAAGCAGCAATGAGGAAGACATACTGCCATTCTTCACGTGTCTGTAAAGGAGAAATTTGCCAAATCAAAGTTGCACACAGATTTACTTAACTCTTCTGAGCTGGAGGATTTAAATTAGGGACTGAGGTTGTGATAGCAGAGCTAAAACATTTAAGAGTCCATTTTAGAAATATTTATATCCATCTTTCTTTGAAAAATTTATCAGCCCACAAAAGCATCAACCTAATGGGCATGTACTGAAGCATGCCTCAAATTTGCATCCCTGGATGGAAGTCCCAGGCTCCAATATGGATATCCTGGCAAGCTGCATTACAGAAAGGTCTTTCTCTTGAAACCAGTTGTATCAAACTGGAAGATTTGAAAAGTGGATTTCCATTTACCTTGTTCTTTGTCATTGCTCCAACAATTATAGGGCAAACCATTCCAGACAAGGTCCCGACTCCATTAGAAATGCCCATTAAAATGCTAGCATACCTTGGGGCAATGTCTAAATGGTTGACATTGAATCCTGCAATAGAAAGGTCAGTGAGTGTTCACACCAGGAGCAGAGCAGTGCTTCAGATGAGAAAAGTGACATGACATTGTTACTATCCCTTATTGGGGCTGCTTAATTGCATTTCTTTATTCCAATGAGACTTTAAATGCTTAAATATTCCTAGACAGACTTTGAGTTTTGATTTTCTTTTAAGAAAACATTTTAAAAGAATACCAGGTTAATTTTCTCCCAAAACTGCAGTTTAAGAAAACCCCAAAACCTCCCAGTAGTGTCTGTGTGGAGTAGAAAATCCGGAAGATATTTAGGCAGGGAAAAAAATTGTATTTCATAGTCCCTTACATGACCATTTCATGCTGTAAATAGCATGTCTTTTCTTCTTCCAGTTTGTAACATGTTCCTTTCCTACTGCCCACATTTTTCTTTTTTGTCACATAGACCAGCAGAAGGGAGTTCTTCTCTATTCATCAGTGGTAAATCAGAGAAAAAGGCACTATCTATAACAGAATTACTAATTAATTTTGAAAGATATTTGTATGCTCTCTTGCATTTTCTGTTGAAAATGTATGCATTAACTATTTAAATAATCTAAAGAGATAGAAAAAATTGTTCCCAAAATAAGTACTTAATTAAGTGAAAACAGAAACCAAACCTTTGGATACAGACAGTATAAGGGGAAAGGCAGGTAGTGTGATATGGTCAGCTTGGGGAAAGTGCAATACACTTCCCAAATTGTGTGACATTAAGGACAGGTTTGATTAGAAGAGATTTCAGATGTTTGGCACAAAATGAAAGAGAGCCTGTTTGAGACATAAGGAACCAGCATGGGAGAGGATACTAAAATCACAGTGGGAAAACAAGGGGGGCAGGTGACTTGTGCTTGGGAAGGGGAAAGGCAAAGGCAAGGGGTTGATGAATCAGCAGGAAAGGGGAATAGCTGAACTTTAATTCAGAAAATAAATTCTAGTAATTAGGCCCCAAAATAAAATAATGTAATAGTAACAGGCCCCAAATTAATAAAATAATGCAATATTAACAAAGCAATAACCAATACACAGTGGGAAAAAAAATAAAAGACTTCTATTTAAAAAAGATGTGTAAATTTAGGTATCATTGTGCAATACCAGTCCATTTGTCTTCTGTGTTTGATTTCAAGAAAAAATTTGTAGTGTTTTAACACTACATTAACATCTGAATAAGAAGAGAGTCTAATTTGTGCAATGAATATGGAAAAGACTGAGTTATTTGAAAAGAAATATTCTAATATAAAAGCTGTAATAACAAATGTACATTCTTTTGTAATGATCATAAATAATGTCCCTTGGGAATTCCAAAGTGAGTGGGCTTTTTAATTACTATCCATGAATAAAAGCAAAGCTAGATGTTCTGTTTCTTAAAATAAAATAGTTTAGTGTTAATAATAATATAATCTTACCAGATATGGCAAATCCACTAAAACCTACAGCAAGCACTAAGAATGAAATAGCCACTCCTTTGCTGTGTGAATATCCCACCACGAGAAGAAGAGTTGCTTCCATACCAAAACCTGGTGAAATAATAAATAAAATCAGGCATTGAATTTAATTCTCTGTCAAATACTGTAGGGCTTAGGGTGCCATGATATTTCATAGGAACACAAATAAAACTTTACTTCAGAGTGGGATATAATCAGGTATTTCTTTCATCTCTAAAGAACACATGTTCTTCCTCTCTCAAATAATACTTATTTTACTCTTTGTATACTAATTTATTGCTACTTCCTGTCAGTTTTAAGATGAAAATAAATACTTATGTTGTGATTAGGTCATTCCAGCCAACTCTCATGGGAAGATACATTTAACCTCCTTGTGAATTTTCCAGTCCTTTCCACAGTGAATGTGGCTTTAACATCTCAGAAGTCAAGGATGTAATCCCAGAGAGTTGTCTGGGCTCTCTTAGAGCACAAAGTGTTTAAATGAGGAGCTAAGACTGAGTAAGTAGCTAAGAGTAGGCAAATTACCCTCCAAAAGCTCATCTATTTCTTTAACACTCTAAATGGTTTTCTAAATACCAAATAACTATATGGAAATGGTGAATGGGAGCACCTGTGTTTTCTTTTATTTAGTAACATCTGCATTGCATAAAAAATGCAGGAAGGATTGCCTCCCGAGAACACACAACTGTGCAGCTTGTTTCTTTATTCTATACAGAACACAATATGAACATCAAATCCCTCCAAGAAACTTTTAAATAAAATAGAAAGACTTACCTCCACAGTTCATTATCTTTCTCACATTAGTCGTTGATACAATCTGTCTGCTTCTTAAAAAGTCAGCAATTTGTCCCCCAATAGGAACAATAATTGTCATCACTAAATGCGGCACAGCAGATAAGATACCCACCTAAAATTAAAATTAGAATTAGCAAAGTATAAACCATAAGAAAACATTAATTCTTCATTTCTTAAGTATTCAGCAGCTAATTAATTACGTCTTTTCAATGTCACACTCTGTGTTAAAACTAGAAGTCTTGGGTTATGAAATGAACAAAACTAGTGAAGTTTTTATTTTAATTCATTTTATTTTATTTTATTAAGTACAGTGAGAATTTTTAAGAAACTCTGATGCCATGACACTTTCTAGATTGTTTTCATATATATATATAGTTGCAGATTGTTTTATAGTTTATATAGATTATAGTTTATACAGATCGTTTTCATAGTTTATATTTAAGCTAAAGCTTTTTCCCCATCACTCATAGTCCCTCATCAGAATTTTCAGAAAATTCATGATCAAATGTGCAAAACTGAATTGCTACATTTCTTTTGGTGTTTAGTGTAGCTTTGCAGTAAGCCTCACATGCCTAGACAGATTCCCTATGGATCATCATCACATGCACAATGGTTATTTATCTTTGATTTCTGACCAAGCTGAAAAGAGCATGTGGGCAAAAGCTATGTCTGGAAAACTTTGTATGTAGTGAAAGATAAAATACTAAATATCCATTGGTGATATTCAAAGTGCTATAAGTAGATAGCAAAATAAGACATAGTACTTTTGTGATGACTGTTCAATAGATTGCATGTGTGTATTCATATTTACCTTACAGGTCTGATCCAAGCTTCATATGAATCACATGGAACCTTAAATCACCCCTGTATCTCACGTTTTACCACCATTTAAATTTCCTTTCTAAATGAGAAAGGGGGTGCAGTTCTCACCACATTAAAGGGATACAGAAAGGTGATAAATTACACTATCCTTCCTGGAACACGATGGCCCTGCTTTTTAAAAGGCACCTGGAAAAATCCTTTTGTCAATGCTTTCTATCCAGCTTTGGTGGGATTCTGCAACCCCTGGGGGATCAGGGTCTGCTGACACCTTTCTAATACCAAGCATGATCTGGTTTTGAGCACTTAACTTGCCATGCAGCCACAAGTAGATCATCACTAAATCTCATCTTTCCTTCACCTTTCTCTATCCTATCCTTTGTCGTAGTCTTTACTTCACTTATTCATGCTGGTCAAGGAAACAAAAACTGGGCTGAGTAAGATTTAAGATACAAATCCATGATAAAGATGCTTACCACTTTTCTTTCCTATTCTTCATAAATACTACAAATGTAGATGGATATTTACTTGAGATGAAAGCTTTACATACTTTTTACATACCTTGCTTATTTCAAATCCAAACACTTCCTCAAAGTAAGCAGGCTGACTAATTAGCAGCAAGTAAAAAGTCCAGCTTCTACAGAAGTTTGCAACTATTATTGCATAGACTGGCATAGATGTAAAAAATTTTCTCCATGGTGTTTTATATTTCTGAAACATAGAAAGGGGATCCAGTTACCATGTTGATCATTATCAACTATCCATCTTCCTTTTCCTTAACCTTTTTAGGCTGTGGTCCAACAAGCACATATATGTACAGCATATAAAAGTTACTACAAAATGCACAAGTGGAGAAACTCCGTGATACTTAATTGTATCACAACACTCATATACAAGTTTATCTCAGTTCATATAAATATGAACATACATGGACATAAGACCAAAATAATAATGTCTTTAAATGACATTTTAAATAATAATGTCTCTGAATAATAATGTCTTTAAAAGACAATGTTGCTGTATGTAAGCCAACAGTCAGATTTGACACTGTAACTACACGTTTTCATTCAGATTTACTGCAAACATGTATTTTAGCATTTAAATCTTAATTGCAGTATTCTACTTCTTTTTTTTTTTTATATCAAGCCTCAGCTGAAACTGCTTGGTCAATATATTTTTTTGTTTGTTTTAGTGTATTTTTAAAATACATTGCATAAAGAAAAAAAGAAAGACAGATGGACAATCCTGCTGAGTCCCAGCACCTGTCCACAAACCCATCTGTGTTGATCCAAACACAGGATCCATACCCAGATAAGTGCTTGAAAATCACTTCAGCAGGAATTCAGGCTGAATTCAGTCTATTTTTTATTTGAATACTGGCTTTTCTTCAAAGAAAAACAGCCCATAGATAGATATGTGCAACTCTCTGTATACCTATTAAATTACACCTAAGTGAGAGGTAAGGATTAATTAAGTGACTTAATTAACAAGAAGCCAGCCAGAAAATCTGACTTGATGGTATGGGAAGAATTTCAGCTTAAATATTTTAGAAGCAACTGAACTATTGATATAAGATAATCATTAAAAAAAATTAATTAAAAAGCCACAATAAAAATTAGACAGAAATTGTACAGTCTAAATTAGAATTGTATGGACATCCTTCAAGGGAACTAATTTCACAGATTTTCAAAACCATGAACCCTACTGAATGCTGGTGAATATCAACTGAGACAGGCCCTCAATAACACATAAAAATGTCAGCTATCAAAAAACAACTCTGTAATATTTTCAGTTCTTTACTTAATATGAAACAAAGTTTTTACTAAGATGAAAATTGTTAATTCCTGAGTTCAGTCAAGAACCAGTGTTCTGACCAAATAGAAAACATAATGAGGGTCTACTGAGAATGGATGGTGTAAAAATTTAAGCAGATGAAGTGAGGCTTAAACATCTTTTTTTAAATTTTCCTGAGTGAGCAAACATGGCAATAGTTTCTTTAAAGCTTTTCAGCAGTTACAGAAATAAGATGACTATTAGCATGATTGGAGTGTCAAGTGGCTGGAAAATTCCGAGTTCATACATGGTTTTTAGCAGTTCTTGAGAACTAAATCAATACAGAACTAAGATTATGAGAGGCTTAATAACATGTCTCAAGCAAAATTACTGCAATAATGGCAAACGTTCTTATGGATCTCAAAGCATGATCTATTGCAACTTGCAGTCTTTCTGGCAGCCAAAACATAAAATAATAAGGATTGGCATTTTCTGATGTTCTGGGCAAGTCAAGAGACACTGGGTAGTGCTTTTCCTGCAGTTTGCTTTTAGGAAGAGGAAAACCGTCCAGAAATTGCTATGTAGGAAGCAAACTGACTTTTTCAAGATATAAGAAAAGTCGAAATAAAGTTGAAGTTTCAAACGTAGCTGTGCCTCTTTTTTATAATTTGGAGAAGTAAAAGAAGCATAAATTCCATGAGTCATCTGCTAGGAGAACTAGAACCTGTGCTCTCTTGGTGCAAAATCAGTATCCACCCAGAAATCCACCAGCAGATTTAAGATCTTCCCATCCCCCAGGAACACATTTGTTCAAATTGTTCAAAATACACTTTTTGATCTTAAAGGAGAGTGTTTGATTTTTTTTGTTGTTGTCTTTGTTTGGGTGCTGGGACATTTCTTTTTCTTACTATGTCATTGGAAACCAGTGTGTGAGTAATATTCTTACTTCCATTGCACCTAGGAGGTTGGCACTCTCTCCAATGCTTTCTTCTATGTATCTCCTTTCTTCATCTGTGATTGTAGGATGCTTTGCAGGACTCTCATATGAAACCAAAAGCCAAAACATGTACCAGACTATACCAAAGCTCCCTTTGGAATGGAAAGAAAGACTTTAAAAAGAAATGCACAGTAAAGCAGCAAAAAAGGAAGAAAATTCTGTGAAGAATTACAACAAATTTATGTGGCAATTGTTGTCAGTGCTTCTTTCCTGATTTCTCTCAGTAGATATAACTCTCCAACAGAGAGTTTGATCCTGTGAATAATACTTGTGCAAAATACATGCAGAACTACAGCACAGTGAAGTAGTCTTTGCTTCATTTACAGAATTATTTTACTGGAAGTGAATATTCACTGATTTTAACATCAGTTTGTACAATTCAATGCAATGAAACAGCTTCCATTTCATTTCACTAAACTGTAAATGAAGGCCCATTCGGCTTTAAGATGATGCTTTTTGGTTACTGCACTAAATTTTTTACCTGCAAACTAGAAGACTGGCAATTTTTTCAACATAGCAATGCACTTCCTGAGCAGTTTATTAGATTTCTATAATGCTTCCACTTAATTCACATAAATGCAGAATGAATTCCCTTGGGACATTCTTTTCTGTCAGGGTAAGTTAACACAACTGGTGTGAATGAAGTTATGTAGGTCTTTAGATTAAAATAAGAACAACTTATTCAGGGCAGTGTGAGAGATGTCAATGTGAGCAGAGATAACATAGATCTGCACAGAAGTTTGCACTGCTTGTGCTAAAAGTGACAAAGGCTTCAACACGAGCTAGCTTTTCTTATTTTATCATGTTGCTTTCTTATACACTCTTCTCTCTAAATTCTGTTCTTTCATTGTCCTTTTCTCTAGATTGTATTTTTAGCTTAGAAGCCCCACTTCTCTGTGGGGTTTTTGTCCTCTTAACAGAGGCTTTCTCATTTTTGCAAAGGGTGAGGTAAGTTCCTACAATACAGGAGTGAAAGGAGCAGAAATGCATACCATACACATAGAACACAGAAGACCACCCAGTGTATTGCACTAGAATCCCAGCTAAAGGCATTGCAATGACAGCTCCTGCATAGGAACCTACAAAACAAGACACGTGGATGAAAAGGAAGGAAAAAAAGTCAGTTTCGAAACACTTGTACATTACAAATGGAAGGAAGAGAAAAATACAAAGTTACTTACCACAGAAGGAAGTGGTTGCTAACCTACTTCTCTCTAATGGGGGGGCCCACTTGCTCCAAATTCCATGGCAGGCAGGGTAGGTGACCCCCTGGGGAATGGGTGTGCCACAGGTTAGCTGATGCTGGCCAGTCACTCAGTTAATCAGTCTTTGCGCGAGTTTTTATTTTTAATTGCTATAAACAAGAGGCTGAGAATGCTTTGCACTTTTATAGCAAAATCTGAGCACGGCCACAGAAAAATGCCAGTATGTATTCAAGTCGAAATGGGTTTTGTGTATCACTCCAAATCATTAAAGAGAGGTATGAAAACATAAAACAAACATAACAGTTCCTTTTGCTCCCCCTCCCCCTTCCAGGAAAGAATTGCAAATAATTAAAGAGAAAGCATATTAGTGCACAAGAACCAGTCAAAGGAAGAATGAAAATACAGACCCTCTGAAGTCTTTCAAATGCAGGACCAATTTATCCAACCTTCATTTTTAAAATCTAACATTCAAAGTATAATTTAGGAAATACACATTAAAGTGCCATTGCTCTAAAACTAGAAAATAAGATCTATAACCGTTCAGAAATATACTTTTAAGAGAAGTTTTTCACTCTGTCTTTAATGAACCTTCTTGAGAATGTAAAGCAAGTAGTTGAATGATATTATTTGACTTGATTTTAAACCAGCTACCTTTCAGGTGTCTCTTCAAAGCCTTTAACTTAGGAATAGGAAAACTAAACCTTCAGTGTTGAAATTTTTAAAATGTTGTATGAAATGTACAGTAATTGTACACAAATTTCTGATTAAGAATTATGGTATATGCATATATCCATATTTATATATATTATATAGGTTATATAGATTCACTTTTCTCCTAATCTGATACTTTGTTTCCTCTGCAAAAAGCAGAAAAATTAATAACTTTTTGCAGTTACTGAGGGTTTCACAAATATTGAGAAGAGGAGCCTCAATATGCAGAAAATTGTAAAATCACTTCTTCGGTTTTGAAAGAAGATCCTATAACCAGTTTCCTCCTCATTTCAATATTTTAACAGTTTTTTAAAAAATATTTAAAGATATGATCATAAGATTATTATTATTTATCATAAACTTTCTTCACAAAGTCTTGTTTGGAATGTTTTGCATTCACGATTCCTTTGAACAGTATTGGAGGCTTGTGAGTCTACAATAACTATTTTATTGTGTAATTAATTACCCACTTGCTTATCTTCCTCTCACCTTTGCAGTAAAAAACGCCTTTTCGTGCATACAGATCACTTGCCAGGAATGGACCCAGATTTATACACTTACACTTTAAGAAATTGGTTGAGAGTCAGCTAAATTTCAATCACCTTCTGCACTGCTTTTTGGAATGTTTTAATACAATGAAGTGCACTAGTTAAAAGTAATTTAAGTTTTGTGGCCCTGAGGAGCAAAGAATCAGCCATCAGTGAAAAGGGAAAGGAAAGGAAAGGAAAGGAAAGGAAAGGAAAGGAAAGGAAAGGAAAGGAAAGGAAAGGAAAGGAAAGGAAAGGAAAGGAAAGGAAAGGAAAGGAAAGGAAAGGAAAGGAAAGGAAAGGAAAGGAAAGGAAAGGAAAGGAAAGGAAAGGAAAGGAAAGGAAAGGAAAGGAAAGGAAAGGAAAGGAAAGGAAAGGAAAGGGAAAGGAAAGGAAAGGAAAGGAAAGGAAAGGAAAGGAAAGGAAAGGAAAGGAAAGGAAAGGAAAGGAAAGGAAAGGAAAGGAAAGGAAAGGAAAGGAAAGGAAAGGAAAGGAAAGGAAAGGAAAGGAAAGGAAAGGAAAGGAAAGGAAAGGAAAGGAAAGGAAAGGAAAGGCTCAGTTAGTTTTTTCCTCTTTCAAATTATGGTAGATCTCTTATTCATTCCAACAAAAACATGGCATGGTCAGGACTTAGGTTTTTATTATATGCTTATTCTGTGATGCTGACCAGCAAGTAACTGTTGAGATTTACACCAGTATAAGCCTTATGCAGTACAGGAGTTTAGTGAAATGTCAGTGCTAAATGCACATCCCACTGGCTTCTCAGCCAGAGAATATTTTACCGTGAAATTCTATAGCTGAAGGAAAATCAAATAGCTATAATTCATACATTGAAATCCTTTATGCTCAAAATCAGGGATAAATTTAAAACCATTTCTATCTTCCTTCCAAAGCTACAATTGCTAGTTAAAGGCTAGCAAACATCTATTTTATAATTTTTCCATACCTCTACAAGGCCCTGCAAGATCCTGACAAAGATGACACACCCGTAGTGCACCCTGGCTGCAGATGGTATTAGCATGTTGAGGGAAGATGTCAGCAGTATAGCAGCACCAAATACTCTGCAAAGGTGGAAAGAAAGGGAAAGTAAACGACTTCAGTGTTGTTCCAATTGATTTGTTCTACTTACACTCCTTTATCAATATAAATGTTGCCTACATGGGTTCTTTATATGGGGAATGTACTGCCTGGACTGGATGAGTGTTTGCTTCCATTGGTGTAATAATCTGTCTGGGAAGACTCAGGCCAAGCATGGGTGCATTTATCAATTTAGCATAATTTCCTAAGGAAATATATCTTATGCAATCACAAGTTTAGATATTACTTTCACTATAAACACCCACTTTAATTTTCACACTAATTTCAATCAAATCTGATTGAGTTCTCCACCCTCTGGAAACAAAATTAGGAATTGTCTCTAAATGGTTTGCTAAAAGAAATGGCCAGTAAAAGCATTTCTCATGTGCTTTAACTGTAAGAAAGTGACAGCATGCATTTACTCCTTATAAAGCAGAAGAAAATCCACTTTCATACAGGCCAAAAGCATCAAGAAGAATTTTTGAGCTGAGCTTTTCTTAGACACAAGTTAATCAATCTGGAAACACATATCTATTGAAAAGAGGTCATTCTTACTGTTGTTTCTTCAGAGGCTACTCACTGAAAATTGCTCATTTTAATTCCACAGCATCCTAACAACAAATAAAGCACATTACAAAGTCTAAATAGACTGTGTGAAGTGGTGATTCATTTTCAATTCTACTGATTTGACTGAATTTTTATTTGATTCAATTAATATCCACCTCTTGTAGGAGGAAACCATTTCTCCAGCATTATTGTGTCTTCTTTAGTATAAAGCTATATAATGCAAATATAAATCTGATGACATATGATATCATGGTATCTGGTGTGGAACTGATTTGACAGAAACCTTTGAATTTGTTTGTGTTCTTCAGAAACTGGTGCAGTTCCATAAGTCAGTGAGAAATAAACCTTAAGGCTAGAGAGGCAGGATACTTGGGCTAAAGAAGCATAAAAATTCTCCTCAAAGACACAATATTCTACATTCTGTATTTAGAATCAGTCTGAAAAAATCTTCAAATAACAAACTGAGTGTGAGCCACTTTCATTTGTCACAAAATAAAGGGCATGGTAAGGAGGCTTTGCTGAACAGCTCTTCATCTTTTCTCCTCGTTGTGCTCCCTTTGATCTCCATCTCAAGCCAGAGAACATTTAGCTGTCTGTACGGAATATTTCTGCCTTTGCTTGTCAGCATGTTCAATACATTTGCTGGGACTGCCTGGGCACATGATTGTGTTGCACCATGAGGACTATTTTGACCTAAATTGTCTTCTACTCTTGATTTCTTTATGTGTAAGTTTCCAAAACTACATGCACTTCATTTCCTTACAATTTAATTCCTCCTTATGTTCACATAAACTCCACTGGTGTCTTGTCCTGTTAAAATCACGTGAAGATAGAATATTTTAAAATGCCATCTCTTTATAAGGATGAGATTTACGAAATTGTTGCAGTAGGTAATTGTTTCTTCAAGAAAATTTACTCTTGTTTTTTAATCCTGTATCTGAATCAGCTTCTATTTGCACTCAGCTGAAAGCTGTGTTTCCCAGAATTGCCTTTGTTCTCATGTTTACTAAAAAGAAGCTGTTTCCCTGAGTCTGTTCCTTCCAGAAGACAAAGGAAAATGGAACTGAAGGAATGATCAGAGACATGCTTCTTCCAGATTACAAACTTGTCTATACTTAGACACACAAATACTGGAAAATATTCTGTTACATCAGGGTGCAGATGATGAAATAATTCCACAGCACAAGTTGTGAGTAAATTCTCTCTCTGAACTATGATTTGTAAGAATGATTTCCCAAAAATCTAAGGATTTGAAAGTAGAATAAGTTAGTGTTACATTATGATTTTTGCAAGAAATGGCTTTTAAAATTCTTTTTGTGAATCCCTATTAAAAGTGATGTCATGCATGGCCATTTTAGTGACTCCATTTCCTCTATAACTCTTAATCAAAAGCAAATAAATATTTCTTTATTTTCTTTGCATCTCTCAGTGCACAACGATAACTATCATAAGTATTTCTCCTTTGTGCTCTTTAATCTTCATACATTTATTTCCATAAATACCAAATTCTACCTAACAAAATATTCTGATATAGTGCTGGCTTTTGTAAAAACTTACTGGTTTATTGCTTTAAATATTTCACTTAGCAATATTTATTATTATTATTTAGATCAAGTAAAAATTATTTTGTGCTACAGTCAATCAAAACATATTTGAATGCAGCTCACATTTGAATATATTTAATTGGGAAATGGAACACCCTGATTGTTCCTGGGGCATTTCTAAACTGTTTTGCTGACTCACACAGCAAACCCTCAAATTGCATAATCCTTTTTTTTTCTGCTTACATTTTTTTCTGTCTATTAAACTAGTGATTTATGATCCTTTAGGTTTAATTTTTCCATCTTGCTCAATTTTTCTACAGCTTTAACTGCAGCAATGGGTTAGAAAGCTTGGATTTCTTACATTTTCATGGCAAATTGAATGTGTGTGTGGTTCCACTGTAGAATGCATTGATGGTTAATGTTCATTCTCAGACAGAGTTCCCTGCAAAACAGTTTCCAGCTTGTTTGGGAGTGTTCCTTCCTCTCCACACCCCACTGCATTTTTATACAGGTATCTGTTTGTCCTCTTGATATTCTGATATCACACTGCATGGAGAGGTGTGGCCCTTGTTGGGCACACAGAATTAAAGCTGCTCCTCCTCTCTTCAGCTGTTTCCAGAGCTGGGCTCTGGGGTGAGCCAAGCCTTGCTGCAGGGTGTCCCTCGGGCTGAGCTCAGCCCAGGAAATCCCTGTGGCTGCACTTCCATTCAGAGGTATCCCTGAAAATCCATTTGATTCTGGGCACACTGCAAACCCCACAGAACATTTTAATGCCATGGCAAAAATTAAGGGCTTTAGCAGATTGAGAATAAACTCTGGGAAAACTGCAGAGAAATATCACAGAGCTAAACAGGTGAGACCAATGACACTGCCATAATTCTTGGCCTTTGCATTAGGATGGAATTAAAATGTCATGATATGTCTACAGCAGCCCTTAGCCTTGCAAAAAAATTCCTTTCTGACTCAAAATCAGCAACTCTGCAACTGTATCTGAAAGGAAATAACCATATACAGAAGAAGACAATAAATGCAGTAATAGTCAAGGAGAGGGGAAAAAGCCCAATAAATTCTGGTCTTCATAAGTGGACCAGAAGCAGTCCTGAAACAAAAAATTATGCTTTACTTATCTATTTCTATTTCTAGACTGAGTAGGCTCAGTCCCAAAAATCAGAATCTAACATTGATCTTCAGTGTTTTGCTGGCATTGGCCTCAAAGGTCATGAACTGTGACTTAATCCTCATGTAATATAAGTAGTAATAATAGCAAAATCATATTTGAATGCAAGGCATTTGGGATGGCAGAAGAGAAAGAGAATTACTTTGACAGCTCACGAGAAGTGCTTAGAATGGAATGAGGTTGCAAGTAGAATTAATCTATTTGGGTTTCAAGTCGATTGACTCATTTTTCTCTTTTGGACAAAAGAAAAAAAATTGTATTTGTTTTCATCTCTGGATTTCTACCGTCTGCATCTGTGCAGCAGCACTGCTGTCATCTGCCTTTGTCAGGCAATTCACATTACATGAGCATTCTGCAGTGTGTTACAGATATTGTTACTCAGCTGGAAGCAGTGTCAGCTCAAACAGTGAGCTGAGCACAGAGCACTTCAAATGCTGAGTGCCAGATGGATGACATATCACATTACATATGGGGTATCTGAAATAAGGGGTCCTGGTTAGAGGCACCCTTTTACCCCAGTGACTGGGAATGAAAATTGCTGCAAAGAATTCATAAATGTGTATGTGGTGGAATAAATTCCTCATCTGAGTCCCCTGTATTTTTATTTATGTCAATTTTTAATATATTTGACAAATTCCACTATTATCAATGTCTCTATTCTCTGAATAAGTCACCTCGAGAAAATGAAACTTATAGATACCAAATGTATCCTTTCTAAAGCATATGAAGTATCTTAGCTAAATTTGTCCTTTAAAAAAATTGAAAAGTAGCTCTTTAGGTTTAAAACTGATTTTTAATATTTATTTAAACAAGAAAATGCTGTAGTTTTAAGATGTGTAAATATATGCTGTGTCAGAGAATTATTAATTTAATTTCATTAAAATTCAAAATAATTAAAGAACAGTAAGTCTTGGTCACTTACAACTACAGAACATCATTGTGTGTATTTTAACAAGCACGGGTGTGAAATGCCATGCAGAGATTAATTGTGCCAGCAGCCCAAAGTCCTTTAGCTCTCTGCCTTCTTCAAACCCCATTGATGCCACTGACTCATACCAAGACCCCAAACAGTTTCCAGGCTGCACCTTCCATTGCTTGTTCACAGACCTATTTTTGGTATGTCAATGTGTATTTTATAAAAACTTGGGTGCTGTTGGATGACAGCACCATTGGAATTGATGCTGAATGTAAAAGAATCCTGGGTCATTAAATTCAAATTGTTGTTCTTACCAGCAAGTGCATTACATTATCCTTTCATAAGCAGATCAGGTTCCATCTGGGTAGTTATAAACATTTGCCCTACTTAGTCGTGGTTTTTCCTTTCTAACTTTTTACTTCATGTATCCAGTATATGTCTTCTACCTATGCTGTTTTATTTTAATGGTTTTAATCCCTTTCCTTCCCACAACTGCAATCCTATCTTCTTTCTTTTTGCATCACTAAGCAAATCAAATCCTCCACACCTTGTCTGCTTTTTTTCTTCATTCACTTGCTCACTCTACCAATCGTCTCTCTTTCCTGTTTGAATTCAGCTGGGGATTCTCTCAACCTGTGGTTTCATTTTACAACTCATTATATCTATATATGTCTAGATAAAGCTCTGACTCATTCCTTCTAGCTCATTAGCTTTGGGACAGTTTGCTCTTTAAATATGTAATCTGCTAGATAATGTTTCAAACCAGGACTATCTCATTCAAATCACCTTTCCCACATGCAGGGCTCAGGCTGTGGTTCAACTGTCTCTGCTGATTTAGAGATACATAACACACTTATCAAAAGAATCATCTGTAGGATTAATTTTAAAATGATTTGTGGAGTTGTTTGGGCCGATAACTACCAGGCGTTGGACTCAAAAGCTGGACATCTGTGCTGCTTTTTGGAATGTTTTCTGATACATGGGCCACATGTTAGAGCTGATTGTGTCAGGACTGCTCAGGGCAAAGGCAGATTCCTTCAGAGGAAGGTGGCAGTGACATCAGTGGTTTTATGCAACCACCCTAGATAACATTTTGTTGCATCAAACCCCGTGTACAAATAGTTTTGGGGTGAAGTAACAAAGCAGGTAGAGGTGATTAAGGATTCCTCTTGCATAGAGTGCCTGCAATTAATGGTCAGAAGCATCCCTGGGTTTTGTTTCAGAGACTATTTTATTTATTAGATACCACTGCTAATGCAATAGGGATTCGTGTAAAGGATTCGTGTAAACTCAGGATTAGAAGAGAACTTTGAGCAAAGTTATTTGGCAGCATTATATCTGGATGATATAATCCAAACAAATCAGAAGTTTCTTTATCAGCTTGTTCTGAAAAGGGTGTAATGACATAGGAATTCGAATTGGGTAATCTTTAAGGTCTCTTCCAACCCAAACCATTCTAGGATTCTCTGAAAGTATCTGGTGTAATTTTACATAAACTGTGTAGTGAATTTTGTAGTGATTTCAAAGAATTTTCATCAGTGAAGGATGGAATGCAAAAATAAACTCAAATTTCAAACATAACCCTACTCTTGTAGTTATATCTCAACAAGGAGGGCTAAATTCTGAAAATTTTATATTTAGTCCTGAAAACATTAGTCAAGGATAAATTTGGTTCTCTGCATTTTCTGTCTCGAGGGTTACTTCCCTTCTGTATTCAATTAGCTCCAAAATTACACATTTCTCAATGTTATACAGCTCAGTGTATTTCTCAGTGTTATACAGCTGCTTCTCTGTACCAGAGAAAATAAGTTTAGCCTGTAAAACTCTTGCCTGAGGTGCCTTGAAAGCTAAAAATTAAACACCATTAATGATGGTTTACCTGCTTCCTATGTACATAAGTATAAATTCTTTTACTAACTCTGAAAAGATTACTTTTGCTTGATAATAGTGGTTTTTTTCATTTTTTCAGCTGTTCTTCATATTCATCTCCTTGACTGAAAACTGTGAGTAGTCACTCATTTGGAAGACTTACTCTATCTGTATTGATTTTTTTTTTTTTAACTATGTATCTATCATTTCACTTGTTCATCTCCTCTGTAACCTAAATACTCCTGATAATATTTGTCATAATCTGGTTGTCTTTTTCAGTCTGTAATCACTCTGATAACCCTTTTTGGGATAACTTTTACTTATGTTTACATATTTCAAATCAGCTAAGTAGAACTGAAGCCATTATGGGGAGACACTGTTTAGTTTTCTGTGGCATATAGAGTCATTCTGACTTTTGTCTAGTACAGGCTAGTTTCTCAATGACTCTGTTGACCCCTCTACTGTAAACATATCCCTGTGAAATGCTCACCCTGACAATTTATGTTTTCCTAAATGATAGACAGAATGTAGTGGGGTTTTTTTTCTGAATTGGGCCCTTAATTTGCATAAAACAGCACAGGGCTAACAAAACTGGGATTATGCCATGAATATTGGAGTGGCACATGAACTCAGCTGGCCAAAAAACCAGAGAGAATAATCTACCTTTGCCATTAGAGATGAATATTTGTTCCCAAGCACCAGTCCTAGGTTGAACATGCCTCATAGGAAAATCACTTAAAACCAAACCTCCTTAAAAAGAGTCAGCGGCCAGAAGCCGTAGTAAAACAGCTTTATCTGACTTTCTTAAATCGAGATAAAGCAGGTTACTTTCATTCATATGTGTTTATGGGAGGAGGGGGATGTGCTCTGTGCTCTTCATACTAAATCCTATTATAAGCCCTTCACGAAGCATTAATATGTAAAAGTCGACCTCCCGCCATCTAATCTAGTATAATAAGGGCTTGGATACATTATTAATTTTTGTCACACATCTGAGGCCCCCTTTTATCAAGCAAAACCCCCATCTAAATCCCTTGTTGCATCATTAAATTGTGAAAACAGCTTCATCATTCATGACAGAAAAATGGAAGGACCCTGAACCATATGGCAGAGGAAGCAGCAGCACCAGCCACCAGTTTCCCCAGTCCCCTCCTTGCAAACACTGGTACTTTAAAGAATCTGCAATGCAGTAGGGTGACAAAGTCATCTTGGGGGTTTTTGTGCAATACTGACTTATTTTCCTGGAAACACATGAGCCCCACACCAGTGCCAGGGATCAGAGACCAGTTCAATCTGCAGGAGTCTGGACTGAATTTGAAGGCTGGGGTTGGCAAGTGCAGCTCTGGGGGGGTTCCCTCACAATGCAAGGTCAGTTTAAGGCCCCAGAAGTTCAGAAGTTGGCACTTGTTTAATCATCCACTAATCCCCTACTCATGCTGTGAATCAATCATTGTTTGCAAATCAGAAAACACACAATATGCCTACCTGCTGAAAGAATGGAACAATTTCTCTTTTTAAAATAAAGAAATGTAAAAACGTGAATTTCTGGGACATTTTTCTATTTGTATTTCTAAACCAATTCTTTACCTCAAATCTTGATGCTTGTTGTCATTAAGGCTGTGTTAGAGAGATCCTGGTTTCACTGACATGCTAATGACAGTTTCAGTGAAAATCTGTGGGACCCTGAGACAACATGCACTGACAGTTGTCTGAAATATCATTCATTTTATTCATACCAATAATCCTATCAGATTACTTGCTGGGAAGAAGGATTTAGCCTTTAAGAACAAGAAGAATGGCACTTGAGAAGATTAATTTGAAGTGAAATGTTAATTTGTATAATTTCTTTCAGATTAGAGTGACAATGATTAAGAGCTCATCATAGATGAGAGATAATTGCATTGTAAAGAAATGTAGTATAGTCATGTAGTTACATTTTTAATGTGAATAGTGCCAGGATTTGAGCTTTGACAGATAATAAGAAATATATGTCATTAGCATAGGTGATTTAAATTTTTAGAAAATTGGCATTCTATTCTGCCCTTTGTGTTTCTTTGTGTTAGAAGGTTCTAATGTTTGAGTATACACAAAGGAGCTAAAATGGTCACTCAGCTTTGTTTTATAAAAAATAGTCTCTGATTATTGCAGATTAACTTTTGAAAAAAATGCTTGGCACATACAGCCAAAACTGGAATTTCTATTTTAAATATATATCTGCATCGGGAATTTATTATCTGTGGTGTAATCTAACAATGCCCTATTAATTTCAAAGAATCTTTCCTGATTTACAGTAAATTTAAACAGTTCACTTAGGAAACCAGTGAGGAAATACTGCCACAGCATTTTAGTTCTGCTTCTGGTAGGGCAAGGGGTTTGTTATAGATTTCCAACATAAAGTATATTTAAAAGGTGGATCAGAAGTTTAAAATAGAATGATATTAAAATTATCTTGAGATGAGATGATAAAACCGAGTACAGTTTCACACCTTTCCATATGTGTGTGACAGCACAGCAGGTAGTTTATTCACAGACAGCTGTGAAGTAGCATGAATGTGAGATAGGGAATATTAATTTGAATTAAATTATTACATTTCTAGATTAAAAACAAAACATGTGCTTACTTATAGGACCACATAGCCTGAAATTCATTATGGCACCAGCCCTTAACACTTAATTATCCCTAATATTTTGCTTAATTATCCCTCTACTGCAAACATTTCACAATAGCTAAAACATAACTTCCATTATAGGAATTTAAAACCCAATGAGAAAAACTATCACATAATTTCTCTGGTTGGATCAGTGGTGGGTAATCATTATTGTTACTATTTAAGCTTTTTAAAATTTGTGTGGCTGTCAATTGCTGATGCTTGTAATCTCTTTCCAGAGGACTAAAGCATACACTTATACCAAGCAATTTTTCCAGTGGAATTGCATGCATACTTACAATCAGATTATCTCCTAGTAATCTTTTTATATACATGTATCCTGAATACATAGTTCTTGCTATTTCTTTCAGTAGGCATCACTTTATACTGTCATTTTTGAAGCAGTTAAAGATCTCTAAAGCAAGCTCTAATTTTTCAACACCCATACTAATATGAATGCTCCAAATTACCCACAAAAATCCAAGTTCAACGTCATTGACTTAAATACACTCACTGCACTAAAGAAAGAAAAACAAACGTTCTAGGATTACACTGATTACTTTAGTAGAGCATCAGGCTGAGAGACTGTGATGTGTTTCTAGTCCCACGTGGCTTAGGATCCCACTCAGTGAGACTGCTTTTCAGACTGGTCCCTCCCTCTCTGATGTTACTTTGCACTCAAGTATCATCCATTGAACAGAATTCAGTCAAACAAAAGTTTAATATATCATCTGACCGACTGGATCTTTTTGTACCCACACGTTTATCACCATTTATATATATTCCCCAAATGACGGATGAAATGTGAAGACCACAGCAAGTCTCAGCAGTATCATAATGGTGTCTGAATCTTTGAAAGGGTAATAAACTCTAGCCAGATAATCATCAGTCTCCCAAGGTGATAAATATCACTAGTCCAATTACAGTTGTGAAAAACACAAAAAGAAAAGAAAAGGTTTCATCACACCTTTTGGGGCAGATACCCCAAGTAACCTGGGCTCCCTACAGAATATATAGGCAGAGGGAGGCCTGGGAATGATACAATACACCTGAGAAATGAAGTGCTTCCACAGGAATAATACCTAACTAGATAAAATACACCTAGCTTAACTGGAGTACTCCTCAGTTATTGTCATAAATGTAAAGGTTTGTGAATAAGAGAAAAATCTGATTGGAACCTGTCAACTTGTGTGCTTCTACTACTGACTTTTCCTGGCAATGTCCCCACCATTGTCTTGCAAATCTCTGTAGTTGCCTCACTTTACATCTGAATTGGTTCAAATGACTTTTCTGATGTTGTTTGGGTGAATGAAGACAGCTTTTGATTCTCTGGGTCAGATTCTGCAGCCTTTAATCTTGACAAGTTACAGACTGTGTAAAGATGCAAAAATTATTAAAGGAGGAAGAAAAGGTAAATAGTCCTTTGCTGTTAATGGCTATTAATGGCTATTTGAAAAAGCCTTTTACATTTCTGAATATTAGTGTTTTCTCAGTTACAGAGCATCTCTCCATTTGGAAATACTAGTTTCTACTGTAGATCTCTCGAAAAGCTTTTTATCTTGAGGAGACCATTTTTTTGCTTTAGCCACACTCGCTCCTTGCTCTCAGTCTCAAGCACACACATAAGCCATGTCAGGCTAAGCCTATCTGCCCATCCAGGCCTACCCTTAATGTTGCCCACTCCTGAGAAGAGTTAAAGGTATATGGGGCTGAGTTTAGTGTCCATTTGCACTTGGTGTGGTACTGGTTTGAAGAGTGGCACTAGGACCTTTGCTGCTTCTGCAAACGATGAGCCTGTGGCATTAAGCATGGATGTGAAAGCCTCATGTGTCTCGAATACTCAGTGGATCTAATTAACAGGTAGAATCGCACCCAGGGTGCTTGAAAAATTGCCAGACACCATAGAAACGAGACCTTAAGTCCCCAGACCATCTGCACTTCCTTTTCATTGTGGAAGTCTCATTTAAACATGTTTTTCGACCATTCTAAATTCATTTATGCTTTAATGAGAAAATCCTGCTGACGGTTTTCCTTTTCATTAAAACAAAAATCACAAAATTCTTTAATTTAATCACTGGGGGGAAAAAGATATCTCAAGCTTTGATGAAATAATGAATCTTTGAATTAGCCTCTGAATACGTTTTCTTTGAGTATCGTTGCCACAACCTCCTTAAGTGACCGTCTAAAGGAAAAGGAAACCAACATGAGACATCCCCCGCAAAACGAGGGTGTTGCTGGAAGGAGGGTGAGCAATGCACCAGCGCGGTGGAGTTCCCGGATCGCAGGCAGGCGGTCCTTCCCTTCCTAAGGCGCTGCCTTTGAGCCCGGCTTAAGCTGCGGGGGTGCAGCAGAGCCCCGCCTGTCCGGAGCTCAGCCCCGCTCCCCCCGCGGGTCCTGGCGCTTTTTAGGCGCTGTTTACCTGTTTGCTGCCAGCCGAGATGAGATGTACCCTCCGGGGATCTGGGTGATTATGTATCCCCAGAAAAAAGAGCCGTGGATCATGCCAACTGTTTCAGGATCCCAATTAAACTTCGCTTTCTTCCAGTGCGAGGGACCGGGACAGAAAAAGAGAAAGACGAGAGGAAGGCTGTGATTGTGCCACTTCAGAGCCTGAGCTTCACCCGCAGTGCAATCGAAGGGGTTCGGCTGCCGGCTCCGGGCTCTGCCCCAGCCCCCACGGCAAGAGCTCCATCAGCAAAACCAACCCAGTAACAGCAACAGAACCGGCACCGCCCGTGCCTCCCGGGACAGAGAGGGGCAGGGGACCCGTGTGCCCGGAGCATCCCGACCGAGGCACGGCTGGCGGGGCCGGGCAGGGCAGAGCTGGGACCCCCGGCTCACAGACACAGCCCTGCCCGCACTTACCTCTTACCTGTGCGGGCAGCAAGCCCTAAGGGGTTTGTCTGCGGATTTGGGTGTTTAAGACTCATCTGCATTTGTCACATCTTTCCCACCACGCTTTAACTCGCTTTAAAACGGCTCTTATCATTTAACGCCTTTTGTCAGCGCAAATTCACCGTGGTGTTTTCAAACATTCCTGCAAAACCTCCCCGCCTCCTTTACGGCGAGGTGCACCCGCTGACAGTCCTTCTCCCATCCCTTACGCTTATTTTAGGAGATATCTGTGTTTTTCAAGTGGAAAAGACAGGGCGGAGGGCGAATTGTCCGCACAATAATACCGCGAATTAGGGCTAGGAACTGAAATGGAAAGGTAGAAGTAATCGGTAGAAATTGTTTCTGCGTCAAGAACGGGATTTCCGTCCTTCGAAAGGCAGGGGGAGGGGGGTCCTCGCCTCGGGACTGGGGAGCACCGGGGCTCAGGTGAGGGGAAATGCCGCGAAACCATCCAGAGCCCGTCCCACCTGTGCTGAGGTGTTTGACTGAGAGTTGTACTGGGAGGATGTGGGATTTACGAGGGAAAGGTTCCCACCTCTTTAATAATTTTTCCTCCTCGGTGTATGGTGCTGTTATTGACCATATCCACGATGGCCACTCCCAAGTTACATCGGATCCCGAAGGAAATGCAGAATCCCAGTCCGCTCATGATGGCAATGATGTACCTCCGGGGCAGCCCGAAGCAGGTACAGTCGCACAACGGCGCTTTCTTTTCGGGCACTTCCATGGGCTTTCCATCTTCGGTCAGCTCGATGGTGTCCCCGGGCTTCTGCCTCTTCTCTAGCACTCTGCCCAACACAAGAAGGGAAAGTCAAGGCCTGGCCGCCTGAAGGCACAACAATTTCGGCGAGCTGGAGGCTTAAATTCACCGTTCCGCTCGCTCCTTTGGCTTGGAGATTGATTTGAGGATTTATTCCTTGCTTGCCATTCACCTTCAGCTGTTCTTTAGCAATGACCTGTGGGAGTCACGATTAGTCATCCCCAACTCCCCCCGCCACCCCTCCGCAGCAGCCCAGGGAGGAGCTCTAGCTGAGAATTGCTCATCTATCATTAAAGACTTCTGCTTAAATATGTAGGACGCATCAAGAAGACATCATCTGTAACCACTGCAGAGGCGCCATGTTGGGCAGCCCCAAAGGTGCAGGAATAGAATCGGTTCTGGAGGTTTTATCACCTCCCTGCTGCATTAGAAACACCGAGGGGATGATCTCGGTGTGCACCTCGCTTTCGTTCTGGGAACAAAAGAAATGTTAAGAGAAAAAGACGGGAGGGAGGGGCGAGGAGGAGGAGGGGGAGAGGGCGATATTGCTATTTATTTTAGATTTGCAAAATGGCTGTCACATGCAGTTGAAAGAAAACATGACCGAGAACTGGCATCTCCGGAGAAGGCTTTCCCAAAATCTCAGTGCTCAGCTACACGTTGTGAGCGTGTGATCACTTAGTGCTTAAAGCTGCTCTGAGGAGGTTAAACCTGCTCTCTCCTTGCCCTCACTCGAAGTTTTACTCGAAAATCGCATCCCCTAGATAACAATCTGAAAGAATCTAAAGGGAAATGGTTGTTTGCAGCTATTTCCAATCAGCTGAAAAATACCACGAAAGGTTATTTAGAACATTTAGATTTGTGTGTGTGTGTAAAATCTTTTAAAATGCTGTGTCGGCAGCAAGAAAAATCAAGTTTATAGAGCAAGCGTCCCATACTGAATCCCTAAATCTTTTTCTGAAGTCACTGAGATATTTAAAACCAGAAAAGATAATCAAATATCTCGTATTGAGAAGCAAGTACGTGACCATTTGCCGGCACTCAGGACTCTACAACCACTGCCCTCACCTCTGCTGTAGAAGTGTTTTCTCACTCGGAGGAGCATCTCTTTCAGGTTAACTCATGCGGCTGATAGGGCGGTAACAATTAGCAGAATAAGGATTAAAAGGTTATCCGTGTTCGGGAGAAAATATAGGGATTTTCTCCGAAAGCTACTCAGCTGAAATTCTCCTGATTTTTCTTATCTGGGCGTATTATTTCCATGCTTAAAGATCGCGGCATTAAGAAATGTCTTAAAGTTGTGAATAAAATAAACCACCGTGGGTTTTTGTTCAAAATTCGTTCGTGTGGATAAAGGGTTGGAGTGTTTTTTTCTCTGAATGGGCGTCTTGTCTTAGGGAATAGAATGGAAATCAATGTGTAAGAGGCAAGAAAGAAAATTGTTTAGATTCTAAGAAGAGTAAACAAAGTACTTAATTGCCGTGAGCTGAAAAAGATTAGCAAATCACGCGTTTGTTAGTCGAGGTGTGAATTCAAACGGAGTTTTGCTGGAAAATACAAGCACCGTTTCTCCATTATTCACTGTGTGATTACAAATAGTAGAGATAATAGTTTTATTTAAATGTTGTAGCCTTTAAGAACAAAAAGAAAAGTTTTATTTCCTTAATCATATTTTAAGCAATTTTTCTGGATTATCCTTATTATTATTAATTTTCAGCAATTGAAAATGACTTAAATATAACGATAAACTGTAGGAAATCGAATGCATTGATGATGGCTTTAATTTTGCTTTTGGCTTTTCTTAATGGTACACTTCCTCTGAAAATGGAAGCCTTAATTTTGTCTGTATCACTTCACTGATATGTCCCCTTCCCTTAAAATGGCAGCAGAAGTTGTGACTCATGCTGTGAAACAGCCTGGTGTCTGTGCCCAGCACTGCCGCATAGGTATGGAAAAAAGATTTTTACGTGACCTACCCATGGCAGACAAATCCGCAGTTACTTTATAGCTGCAATTCGGGGGGGAAAAAAAACAACAAAAAAAAAACCCCAACAAAACAAAAAAACAAAGCCACACCACCACCACCACACGAACAAAAAACAAAACCAAAAAAACCCCACAAAAACCCCAACAACAAAAAAAAAAAAAAAAAAAAAAAAATCAAAAACCAAACCAAACTAACAACACACCCCAAGACAAACCAAATATTTTAGGGTAATTTCTAGCAGACAGTACAATCGAAAATTTATCGGAATTTCACAGACTATTCTCAAAGGCTGTGGAGGTCACTAAAGTCACCAGATTGGATGGAGAACGATGTGTGAACTTTAGAGCATGCACTTCGCAGGTATGCAAGAATCTGGGCTTATTTATCTCTGTGCACAGGGCTCGACGGTGATAGAAATGTTCTTTACACACAGAAATATACAGGAGTGATGCTTTTGAGTTTAGCAATTGCAGCCGTATATAATTTATAGAACAAGCAGATGCTTCTAAAGGCAGGTGGATAAATAATTAAACACATTCCTCTATATGTTTCAGCTTCGGGAGAAAAAAATCGTTCGGATATCAATTATTTATGCATCTCCATGTTTACCTTCATCTGACGACGAACTACACAAAGGACAAGACTAATCAAAACCAGAATTTTTAAAAAAAATATATTTGTTAAGGGCAGGGGGCAAGAGCCTGTGAGTGCATTGCAAAATTAAGATGGAACAAAAATATAGGTTGCTGCTCTCTCCTGATTATGATTTCAAGATGGGATCCTGTTTTTGTCGAAGAAAGGTGGGGTAATCTTTTACTACATCTTTACTGACACCATCTACGAGTCAGATAGAGAAGTTACGAGGGTGCCATATTGAGCAGCTTCAGCACTAGTTTCCAGGATCTAGATTATATCCAGCAGAATCGCAACAGCTCCCGACCCTGCCACCGCTAACCTCCCCAAAGCATTCGACCTCCTGCAGCAACGGGCGCTTAAGAAAAGCTTCCAGTTTTCTTTGTTTTCTGGAGAGTGGAATCCTACAAGAGATATCTGTCTTACCTGTAGAGTTGGCCAAGAGATTTTCCAGCAAAATTCTTCAATCCCTCCTTGCCGGGAGTCAAAATCCTTTGTTTTACCGACTCCATTCCTGCGGGGATGCTCACCGGATAATGCTCTGCTCTGGATACGGCACTGCTATGAGCAACGATGATTCATATTGGTTTAATCTCTTAACTTTTCGTCCTCATTCAGTGGCTATCGGTTCACCTACGGGTAAAGGGAGAATGAGAGGAAGAGTGCGCGTGTGTGTGTGTGTGTGTGAGCGAGGTGGAGACGGCGTGCGGAGTCGGGGGGGGCGAGGGGAGCGAGCGCGCCTGTGTGCGGCGGCGAGAGGGGCAGGCAGCCCTGGGGGTTCCCGGCAGCACGGAGTTGCCAGGCACGGTCAGGAACTCTCCTCGGCCTCACAGGGCTCAGCAGCGGCGGGCGGAGGCAGAGCCATGCCCGGCAGGGCGGGGACCGAGGTCTCGGTGCGGGGAGCGTGTGGAGGCAGTGCCGGCTCTGCGTGTCCCCGGCGCAGCGCTGGCGGGGGCGGGGTGCGCTCGCCGCCCTGGGCACACGCTTGCCAAGTCCCCGGAGCCGCCGGCCGAAAAGGCACGGGTGGAGCGGAGCCGCTGCCCCCGCCCGCCTTCCCGCAGCGCTGCCCGGGCCGCGGCTCCGCTCCGCTCCGGACGATCAGCACCGCGGCCAGCGCCGCTCCCGCTCCTTCTCCTTCTCCTTCTCCTTCTCCTTCTCCTTCTCCTTCTCCTTCTCCTTCTCCTTCTCCTTCTCCTTCTCCTTCTCCTTCTCCTTCTCCTTCTCCTTCTCCTTCTCCTTCTCCTTCTCCTTCTCCTTCTCCTTCTCCTTCTCCTTCTCCTTCTCCTTCTCCTTCTCCTTCTCCTTCTCCTCCCGCTCCTGCTCCTTCTCCTTCTCCTCCCGCTCCTGCTCCTTCTCCTTCTCCTCCCGCTCCTGCTCCTTCTCCTGCTCCTCCAGCTCCCGCTCCTGCTCCTTCTCCTTCTCCTCCCGCTCCTGCTCCTTCTCCTCCCGCTCCCGCTCTTCCCTCTCCTGCTCCTCCCGCTCCCGCTCCTTCTCCTTCTCCTTCTCCTTCTCCTTCTCCTTCTCCTTCTCCTTCTCCTTCTCCTTCTCCTTCTCCTTCTCCTTCTCCTTCTCCTTCTCCTTCTCCTTCTCCTTCTCCTTCTCCTTCTCCTCCCGCTCCCGCTCCCGGTCCCGCTCCCGCCCCGCTCGTCCCGCGGAAAGGACGCGGTGTCCGCGCAGCCGGTGCCGCTCCCGGGCACACCGGGCACCGCCGCCACAACGCTGCTGTAAGGCGATAAAAACCCGTTCCAAAGGTGTATTTACCTCCGCGTTTGCTCGCACAGCTTATTTTAGGTGGTGTTAGGAATCCGTCAGTCACTGCTTTCTCTAAAGCATTTAGTATTTTCCATATTTTTTGTCCTCTGTTTTCATGCCTCTGAGTAGGCCACTGTAAAACTCAACCTTGGTTTGCGGTACTTACAGCACTGGAATGAACTGAGCATATTCTAACAGAATTATTTCTCCTTTCAGAATCTAATAATAATAATAAACTTTTATCTCTTCGAAGAAAATTGAAGATGCAAAAATAGGCATTTCTTTCTAAGTCATAACCATTATATTTCTCTTAGATTTCATTTTAAAGTTTCTGTAATGTGCTACTTTAAAAAAAATTACAACTTGTGTTTTAAACAAGTCCTTCTAATATTATTAAGCTCCTTCACTTGCCCAGTTGGTAACTAAATGCAAATTGTATTTTCAAAGGAAGATTCCCTGATGAAAACATGTTGTAGTTGCAATAGCCTAAAAGCAACTGCCTTTTGGATTTATAGAAATATTTCTTTCAGATATTGCCCTCTGCTGGAGGGTTAATGAAGTTTTACAGTGCCAAAGCACATTTTTACAAGACCAATTATTTTAATATTGGAATTCCCATAATGACTGACCCATGTAGAATTTCAATAATTCCTTTTAAAATTCTGAAAGAACTACTAAGTACTAGAGTAGAAAATAAATTATAAACAAACCATGTAATATGTAATTGAAATGTTGCTAATTAGCATCATAACACAGCCCTGATTTCTACATCAGGGTAGCTATTGGATGTGCTTTGCAGCATTGTCACTACCATTTCAAACCTGAGAGGATTTTTCCCAGAAGAGGAAAAGCTGCACAGTTACATAAGCACGTCTTCCCAGTGTATCATGGCTTCACTGTGCCATTGCAGATGCTCAAAGGAAACCCATATTAATAGATTTTTCTGAGAGGCAGCAGGAACAGAATATTGTTTTGCAGAGATGCATTAAATGGGGTTGGATTCTGTAATTCAAGCCTTTCAGAAGGGTACTGAGCCCTTTTCTGAGCTGGAATTTGAGGTTGTAAAGCCTGCCAGGAAAGGGGGCTTTGTTTATTTATGCTGTGCAAGGAGTTCTGGCCCTTTTTTTTTTTAGAAAGCTCAGCACTGTCATGGCTTTGATGCCATGGCTAATAAGTAGCAGCAATAATTATTAGCAAAATAATAACATTTAATAAATAAATTATGACTGATTTGGGAAAGATAAATAATTTGTCATATCACACCAAAATGGAGAAGAAACGTCCAGATTGTACATTCCTAGTTGTTTCTCTTAGTAGAGGAGAATTAACTAGTCCTTACTTGCATAAAATATGCAAAGTAGAAAGCAACCTTGGAAAGTAAAATCCTGTAGTGACTGGGCTCTGCTGCTGTAGCTACCTGAAATGGAAATTTTATGTCTATCAGGTGGTACATCCAGATATTACTGAGTCACGTCCTGATCAAGTTCAGCTGGTTTGGCTTCACATGAGAGCAGTAGACAGCTAATCTCATTGGCTCTACAAAATTTGTACAGCCTTGTCAGCTTTTAAAACACGATTTTAACCTTGGTAAAATCAGCCATTTCTAGAAGAAACAGCACATGACATTAATCAAAATTGTTATCAATAATTATTTTTATAATAAACACCTGTCACAGTCAGACCATTCACAAAAGTGCACTCAAACTTCAGTGGAATCACAAGGAGCTCTTTCCACTGGTGTCAGTGGAGAAGGGGAATAGGACATTATTCAGAACATTCTAGTCCAGATGATCACTGCTAAATGTTCACATATTGACCAGGAGGAAAGAGATTCAGCCAAAAGTTGCTAAGTAAAAAACTGCAGCTCTGAAATGGCTCTAACAATATCTGTGGGATGGTTTGGTGCAGTCCAAGATGCTGCAGATGGCTGTGTTTTTCACATAGAACAGAAAACTTATTGTTTCATGATGAAATCTTGCAATTAAATAAAATTTTCTTCACGTCATTGGATTTTCTTTAACTTTTGCTCATGTGAAGGCTAAAGGATTGAATCTTTACCTGCCCTTTTATTTCTATAAATAATTCATTTTTACGAATTTCGAACTGAGTTATTTCAAGAAGTTAATCGCTTTTGGAGGTGGAGAATTACAGATGTGGTTCTTAGCTCGTTTTATCTTATTGCTATGTATCTAATCTCAAAATTTTCTACAATGACCTTCAGAATAATGCCTAAATATTGTATAACTCTTTTAGAGAGGTTCAAGGTCAATACACCAATAGAAATCCCTTCTCTCTAAGTTTTAGTCTTTCTGAAGAAAAATACACAGTAAACTAAAATTTTCATCATGGTACATACTTGTGACTTTTAAAAAGTTATTATTTAAATCCCATTTTTGATCTTATCTTTGCTGTTCATTCACTGCAAAATGAATTTTCTCTTTCCCAAGTGTCATGCAAGCAGAATTTATAAATGAACAAATATTTATGAACCATTTTGAAAAATAAGCATGTATGTATTACTTTAACTTCATATGATCATACATTCAAAGTCTAAGATATTTTGTTATTGCTGTTTACTGAAAGGTGACAAAATACTGCTCTCAATAATACAGTGTCATCTTCAGGAAATAAAATTATGTCCTCAAAATCTTAGCTATGCCATTAAACCCCTGTGTGTAATACAGACTTCTGGTACTGAGGAGACCATAAACATGCCTCAAAAATTATTAATTATGACCTAATTATTACTCCTGTTCATGGTACTGTCTACTAAATCCAATGGAATTTGATGCCACCTGAAGAAAAAGCAATTTTTTACCTTCCTTGGTTCTATGGAACTGTAAAATCACACAGCAATACCAAAATAATTATCATGCTTGCCAGGCCACCAGAAAGAAGATTTTCTGGAAGAAGCAACAGTTTTATAAACTCTTTTTTAGTAAACTGTTCATTGAAAAAAAAAAAAATCATTCATTAAAAGAAAATATTTAAATAAAATCTTGTGCCAAACCTTGACTTAAGAGGCAGAAAAATGTGACAAAAGTATTGTTTTAAACCAGGAATTTTCTCATTCTTCCTGAAAATTTGCAAGGATCACTTCCTGAACACCTTTGGTAGGCTTTTGTCTTATTCTCCAGAGTCACCATGATTCACTGCTGGACAAATCCCTTGAAAAACGGCACAGTTCATCACTGTGAGGATTTAGATGTAGTGTCCATGTGTTGACAATTAAAGATGTGTCTAATCCAAGTCAAAACTACACGAAATTAAAACTATATGAAATTGAGTTGACAACACTTTATAGATAATTTTGCCTTTTGGAGGCATCATCCTCACTATCCATGAGTGTCCAAAGCCATATTTCATGAAATGGGCTGTGCCTAAAACTCCAGACCTAGGCTGTGAGCACAAAGTGGTTTTTATGTCCTGTTGAGGAGTGTATGACACAATGGTGGAAAAAGGAACAGCTGTAATGTGGTACAATGCTCACAAAATCTCTTTCTGCTTCCTCACAATCTGAGATATTTACATCTTGAGTGGTGCTTTAATTTCCTGAGCTGCAGGCCAGATTGGTGATTTATAGGTCACACAACAAACGTGGCAGAAGTTGAACTGTTGGATCAGATCTTGACTCTACTTCCACAACAACACAATTATCCTTCTTATTTTGTGTCAGAGACAGAACATGCTTGGACTGAAATATGCTAAGGAATGCCTGTGTCTGGGCAGAACTTACACATTCACGTGGTATTTTGGAAATAGAAAACCAGAACTTTGGGCCACGATCACAGGGACAAAGAGAAAAATCTAGCAGGAGGCTGGCCACAGAGGAAATATAAATGTGGCTGTGGACTTTGCCAAGCAAAGCTGAGAAGTTTTTCCACTGCTTCAGCTAAGTTCAATATATGGCAGCTCAGTGCTTGCAAATTGGGCTACTTTTTCAGATGCCCTTATTCAGTTGCTAGGATATTATTACATTGGAGGTTTCCTATCAAATTTGCCCTAAACCAGGACAATTGCTTTGCCAGTAGTCTAAAAGGCACAAGAAATGAAACATGATAGACTGCAGGAGTTGCACACTCATTTCTTCAAGTGGTTTCTAGTTTTAAACCAAACTGGTGGTAATTTGCTCAGAGATCTCTCCACTAACATAGATGATGAAATATTCTAAAGATATGCAGCAAACTCCAGGGTTTTGTTTATTTGTTAATTAATCTAGGAATATCTTGTTTCTAAAGCATGTAAATTCTTGGTGTTCATTCTAATAATGTCTAATTATCAGATAATCTAGCTCATGTTGAAGCTATTCCTGCAGCCCTCTAGTGGTAAAAGGACTAGGTAAATGACTAGAGTTCAGTCAATTCTTATGTTCTATTGGTATTGCAAATTTCACCGTGAAAAAAAATAATCACTAGATGACTTGCAGTTACTATATAGGACCACTCCATGGCTGGAAATTTTTCTGTTATGTTACAAAAAGATTCATTTATTTCCTCCATCCTTCCTTTCCTGTCTAAAATCTAGTTCATTTTTAGTATTAGCAGATAGATTGTTAAAAAACCCCCAACAAACTAATAAAAATCTACCCATCGCTAAATGTCTTTTAAATCATGAAAACAAAGATATTGCTTTTTACTTTTTTTTATTTTAATGATATCTGTAGAGAAATTTAACAGCATTGAATACATTTATCTTAAAAGTAAATGGAGATGCTTATATTCTTCCCACATATTACAGGAACATCTGTTCCTTTGAATTCCAGTACTGTTCCATGAGTTACATGCAGAGGATCCCACAGGACTGGAAGCCATCTGTCATTTTACACAGACAGAAATGCACCTTCCTCTGGGGCTCAGACACAGCAACAATTCCCTCAGTACCCAAGACAACTATGCAACACTTGGTGAGTGGGATGCAATTACCCATAAAAAAATTTAGCCAAGGATTTGTGACTGCAGCACAGTATCCTATCTTTTATTATGATGGTGATTAATGATTAATGTCATTAATCTGTCATTACATTGCTATTAGAGGATGACCATCACTAGATTGTTTAACAGCTTAGAAAAGGCTTTTATGCAAGGGCCAGTTTGGTCTTAGTGACAGTCAGGTCTCTTTTCATTGCATGAGAAACCTTGTGAAAAATGAAGTAATTGAAGACTATATTGTGGTGGCTTTCTATTGCAAGAATTAGAAAATCAGAAGCAGATTTTATAAGGCTGCAGTAGTCCTTTATTTTCTGTTTACTTGTGTCTTAGCATTATTTTGAAATGTATTAAGAAAAGTTGGGGGAGGAATCACAAGCTGCACTGATCTGAACAGGGCTTAAATCTACTGAACATGCTTTATTTGCTAGAAGAGCACTCAAAGAGATACCTAAAGTAACATCAAATAAAGTAACATAATTTGATCAGGAAACTATTCCTGGTGGGGGAAGGCAACCCAAGAAAACTCATAATAAATATTTGGAAAGTAATTGTGCTTAGTACACAGCAAACTGAGGTCTGAGGTGGTGGGACAGGCTCTGGACTACCATGTTGGGCCTGAGATTGATATTACAATCTAAATTTGTCACTCAGTTCTAATGTGCCTCTATTTTGGGGGGTTATTCTTCTTTAGGATAAATATTGATTTTTCAATAGACTAAATTAACACAAAAATACAGTAAATGCCATGTAGGAAGAATGTATGTAGATTCTTTTACATATAAAGTTGTTTCTCTAAGGAGAAAGACATACATATAACTCTAATTAGAATTTATATCCAGAAATACAATTTATTAGTGGACACTTGCCCATTTTCACGTGCTAAGCCAAAACATTTCTCTGTAGAAGGATATTAAGACAATGAGTAGAACTCATTGTAACAAAACATAAATAAGGAGGAAGTATGTGTTTAGTTGATATTTGGGGTTAGTGGAGTCTGTAGAAAGTAATTGTTGTGCTCTCTCAAGAAAGAAATGTGAGGGAGACTTTCATTCATCCTATATTTGGTTTCATTTCTTGACAAGCTGACAACCACCATGTGAATTCAAGACTGAATGTAATTCATTTATTCTCTTGAATTTTCTTGGAATTAGCATAAAATCATTGTCTCCAACATGGGTCCAAAATAGAAGAATATGAAATCTGTGCAGGTTTCTTATGTTATATGTTTGCATCTGCATCAGATAACACTAATCCAAGTTAACAATGCTAGCATGTATTTAAATGACTAATATTTTAATAAAAATACTCCCATCATTGTATTCATAATATAAAATCAAATATTGCTTGTTTTGTGAGCACAGAAAGATAAAATCATAGAATCATTAAGGTTGGAAAAGACCTCCAAGGTGACTGAGTGCAGCTGTTAATGAACACATCTGACACCCTGAGGTTTCCTGTCCTCAGGAACTCTGGTTTTCTGCTGTCCTTTCCTTACATCAGGCCCTGCTCAGGATCTGTGACAACTCAGCTCCTCCCCTGCATGTTCTCCAATGCTTTCCTGTCAGCATACTTAGTTCTGTCATGTCATCAACATATCTTTTCCCTCTTCCTTATTGTGCCCTTTCTATTTTCCTTTACAGTGCTGCTTTGGGTAAATTATTTTTTTGAAAATGGTAGGGAACTCGTAATTCTGGCACATTTATATTTCTGCTAAATGGGACCAAAATGGGTTCAAAAGTGATTATGAAAGGAAACGACCACACACACACACACAAAAAGAGGTCTATGTCTTATTTTGTTAGAAAATAGGAGTGAACGCATCCGTGTTAAATGCCGTTGGTTGTGTTGATCTCATGTTTCATTAATAGCAGAAGCTATCTTTGATATTGCTGTGTCTTTTGAGGGACAATATGTGGGCCTTCTCTAAATCACAAGGTCTTCCCTATTTATAAATATTTCAGAAGTGTTAGATACCTTCTGTGGAGAACATGGGTTTGAAGGTAGAAAAGTCCAAGTGTTCTTGTTCTTGCAAAGGAAAACCAAAGACTGTGAAAGATTTTACAGGAATCAAAATACAGAAATGCTATTCTTGTTGATACGTGGAATACATAAGATGTTCCTTCTCCCCCAGAAATATTAGAGCAGCACATAAATTAAGATGACAGGAAAATATCTGCTTTATTTTAGGGCACTGCTAATGACCTCAATGGTGGTTGCATTGTGTTGCACGGGGGGAGGGATCAGGATGTTGCATAGATAGATTACTTCAGGTCAAAGCACTCAACCTATCCACTTAAAAATACCTGTGATCTCTAAATGTAACTAAAAATATCAAGTTCTTGATTCAGACACCTTTTCTAGATGTCAGCACTTAGATTCCATACACATTTCATTTTATAATCTGGTGTTTAAGTAAGTAAGTATTTTACATCTATTTTTTCTTATTGTTTGTTATAAATAAATCATCACAGATTTGGTAGATCAGCTAACTGATTCCCCTGGAGGAAGTCTGTTGATTTTTGTATGACTCAGTCTCTGTGTGACCAGTTCTGATGTCTTTAGCTATTCCAGTGTTTCTTCTATGGGGGAGGTGAATTTTAATTACACATTTAGTGGCCTATTTGCAAGACTTGGAAGTTTGAGCAGTTCAAAAGACTTGTACTGAACCTTCTTCTCTTTCAAGGCTCAGGGTTTCCTTGTCTGTCTCTTGAGCTGGTGTTATCCTGAAAGCCAGGACAAGCATTTTCTGTCTTTTGGTTTTCTTTCCAACAGCCCTCATCTTAATAGTTGACATCTGCTGGGCGTTTACCATGGCCTTTTACTGAATTACATCTGATTATTACAACTCATTCTGTACTTGAGTCACTTTCTCCTCTTGGGGCAAAGATTTGCTGGTTGTTTCCCTTTTCTACCCAAAGGCCACTCTTTTTTGGGCTGTTCTTCACTGGCTTTTTTTCTTTCCAGAGCTGGAAAAGTGATCAGAAGCAGCCCTGGTGCTATCCCTACGTGCTGTGAGAAGTGATCAGGATTGCCATTAGTGCTGTCTCTGTATGCTGTGGTGTGTGATCTAGGGATCCCACTCTGTTTGCCAAAGCCAAATACTGAAGTGCAGATAGAAAGCTCTTGTAAGACAATGCTATTTATTCTGTTTTAGTGCTACAGAAACTTCTCAATCTATTAGAAAAATAACAGCTGGAAGGAGGAAAGAGACAAATGCCAAAGTGTCTGCTTGGGCTGTATTCCTGCCTAGTACAGTAAGATGCATATCTCTGCATAATATTCAGAAAGGAATTCAGGATTTGCCCATCTGTATGGAACTAATTTAAATGTTCCCATGGCATTCTACCAGCTGAGAAAGATTCCACAGAATTTTCACATCCTTTATACTCTCCTTTCAGAAGTAATGGCAGTTTCTCAAAAAATTGTCTTAGGATTCGTTTGTTCTGAAGCCCTGTTGAGGTATTTCTTAGATACTAAGCCTGCTTTATCCATGAAAAATGTCCATCATGCTACAGGCAAGCAAAGATCACGATTAATAAATATGTAAGAAAAGGGAGGTTGCAAGCACAGTTTTGTTGCTGTTTGCCAGATGTCCAGAGCTCACACCCCGGGGCTGCTGCCAGGTAATTAATGTCTGCAGCACCTGAGTTGTTAAATTTGTTTGTTTTCTTGTTCTCTCACTTAATATTTTCCTGTATTTCCACACTGTATGTCTTACTTTGTACATAATTCCAATAAAATCACTGTAGTTATTTCCAGAACAATGGAATTACAGTGATCTGAATGTTTTCTGTACACATTTTTTTTTTCTCTGACTTTTAGGTACTAGTTTTCCCTAGTTTTGTTTTATTTTGATGTGTCTAGCAATTGGTCTGAGACTGCCAATTCATCCACAATTCACACTTACCGTGATGTTATATATTCCTTTTTTTTTGTGGAAATGTTCTGGCTTCTGAAGTGCTGAACACATCAGAAGCATTACAAAGGCTAGATTTAGTGCCTTTACAACATCAGGCTTCCTTTTTTTTTTTGGTTTTCTGTTAGGAATAATCAAAGCTCTGAAATAAATACATATTTCCAAACTGGAATGGCTGGAAAGCAAGTAGTCCCTAAAAATCCATTCTGTCAATCATGTCCTCTTCACTTCCTAATTCTTTTTTACTATGAGGCCTCACTGGCTTATGAAAACACCTTTCCCTGGAGGAATCTTATCTTAAATAAAAATCTCCACTGAATCCATGCATTAAATCAGTCTCAGGTTACTGAGTCACTCCTGGTGCATTGAGATGGTCTCCTGCTTTCCTAGACAAATTTCCTTGGCAGGTTGCCCATTTCTGGCCATTTGTGACAAGAATATTAATCACTCTCTGATCAGTGTGTGCTCCATCATCAGGACACACCATAAATCATGGAGAGGCACAAGTGCTTCACCCAGCACTTGCTTTCCCCATCTACACGAGCATCTTCCCTTCACTCGTGTACCTGGCACCTGTGTGCTGTGCTCCAAAAGGTTTCATAAACTGACTGCTTGTCCTTCAAAAGCTGCCCTGAACTCTCCAGCACTTCTAACAGATTTCAAAATGATCCTCATTAATCCTTCTTCACTGAAAGGAGGCGTGACCAGTCACAAAGCCTGAGGGACATGGAAAAATATGAGCAGTGAGGGGAAGACAGAAGAGGATCCTTCTCTTATTGGACCCAATCTCGAGGAATATGACTTTAAATACAAAATTTTCTCATGAGTGCCAGCATTTTTGGCAGTGGTAACTGGTAACTCAGTGGTGCAGTACAAGATGAAAGACTGAGAATTGCAAGAAGTAGTAAACTTTTTGCCTTTGATGATGGCAAAAAATAATTAAAATTCATTAAAATCCATTCTTAATATTTTAAAATATTCCCCAAACATATTTAATAACCATTTGGAAAATTTTCCGTGATTTAAAGCTTTTTCAGTTAAAATCTGATGATGGAGATGTTTGTTTTTAATGAAAAATACTTTAGAGAAATTTTGCTAAAAGAACAATGATCTAATTGTCTTCGTATGTTAAACAGTATCAATTCTTTTTCAGTTTAGTGGCTTAATTATGAAGTTTCAGAATGACTGTGAATTTTGTGCATTTTTGAGCCAAATATGCACCACATAATTGGCATTTACTGCAGAATGAAGAAGCTTCCCAATGTAGCCCTATAGGAAGTGGTATTTGCTCTCACCACAGCACGAGCTGAAGTTTCATTGCTCAGCATTTGCCCCATCCCCACCAGACACCTGAGGTCTGTGGAAAAGCCTTGCCCTGTGATTTTCTTAGCACCCAGTAATGAGCTCAGTCGTGCAGTGACAGATGTGTGACAATCAGGGGTGAGAGGTGTGTGCACAGGAGAAATGGGGGCTGCTCTGTGCACCCTGAGGTGTCTGGTTACTCTGGTTAGAAATTTCAAGCAGAGTTTGTCCAGCATTGAAAATGAAGCAAACACTCCAAAGGATTTCTTTGCAGTTAATTTCTTCCAGGTGCAAAAGCAAAGAAAATCCTGCTTTTCCCTTTTCAACAGAATCAACCTCTCAGATGCCCCCTTCCAATTCCTGTATTAAATAATAATACAACTGGGTCCTCTCTCCAGGGGAGACCTGCTGACAGACTAGCATTTACATTTAAAGGCTTCTTCTTTCTACACACCTGAATATTAAAAATTTCTGTACAAGTGCTGGCTTCAAGCCTGGCGGGTGCCTCAGCTTTTCTGTTTTCTCCAGTTCACAAGGCCTTACACTTCTGTTTATTCACCTTCCTCCTTCTGAAGATAAAGTAATTAGTTAATAAAGACTTCATAGTTCCTTTCTATTTTCAATTCCCTCCACAAGTCCAGCACATAACCCCAGCACTCTGAATTTATAGCAAAAGTTTAAAGCAGGTTCTTTTTCTGTTTTGATTTCCTCTACCCATGTCACCTCCCTCAGTTCTAATCACAGCAGTGACCCCATTAACTAGATCATCATCTTTTTATCAGTCCCACAGAGAGTACTTTCAATTGATGAAAAAGTTGGATGTTGGTACCTGGTGACTCAATATACTGTGGCATCTCTTAATTAAAACACGAGTCGTTGTGACAGGCAGGTTGTAGCCACAGAATAATTTGCTATTTCTACCTAAATGCAAACAACAAACTAATGAAAAAGCACTTATTGATTACCATAAAACACACAGGATCATTCTCCCTTACTCAAAATATGAGACTTTTTTGCTATTGCCTCCTGTGCTGTTTCTGAGGAAGCTAAAAAGCTGTCATTGACATAGAGGTAATCAATCCTATGTGAAAGGGGAAATCAGGGAACCCTTCCTGATTGCAATGCACTAGTGGCTTGCTTAGAGCAGTGTGAACTTTAGATACCTTAAAATTAACACATTGCTATTAAATGGTGAGCTGTATATAAATCTCTTGGCCTAACTGTTTCATCTGTTTGGTTTTGTACCTGGATCTTCATTACAGAGATGTCAAAATCTTGGCCACATCTGAAAATAATAGTACACTTTACATTGGAATAGATGGAGACAGAAGTTTAGCTGAAGAATATGTAGATGCCACCAGCAGAAAAAACAGGCTTACCTGTAGCATTACTGTTTGCTGGCACTAGTAATGGGCTACTCTCAGCAGAAATGTTCATTTGAGATAACCTGACAGCAGAACTGTTTATTGTGAAGAGGTAACATGGCAGGGAATTCAGCCTTCCCATCAGTTTTCCCTGCTAAAACCTTCTGTCTGGAGTACTTTTATTCCTTTTTGAAAGACCTATTAAAAGAGCTATAGAGCATTCAGTGCTGGAACATTCCAGTACTATTTGTATTACATTTCACCAAGCACTAGCTGAGAAAAATAAGTAAAAGCCACCAGCATGGGAGATGCAAGGATCTAGGAGCCATCTGAGCCAGAGCTTTCCTACCTTTGCAATTTTTCATTGCTGAGGATGGTGTGGGCCAGATCAACCCTACAAATCAAGTGTTTCAAACTGACTGTGGTTAAGGAAGGGCCAACATAAAAACAAGGCTCATTTATTTAATGCCTCCTGATAGCAGAAGCAGCTACTATGGCTTCTGCATCTTTCAGTATCAAAACTGAAATGCTGAATAATGTTGGATGCTTTGAACACCCAAGGGCCAAGCAAGGTCAGTCAGCGATTTAAAAACAAATGTTTCTGACAAGCCAACAGCACTGGTTTGTTGAGGAGTTGAAAAGAATAATTCAAAAAAATCCAGCCCTTATCAAATGGTTCAGACTGACTCATTTCTGACTGAGAAAGCATAGTCACCAATTATTGCAGGGGAATGTGCGTATGCACCTTCCAAAAATTGATATGGCTGCTGAATTTCACATCCTACTCATCATCTCCCAGCAGACTTCTCAGTACTTGCTTAAAAAAGAACCTGAGTTGCATCTGAATGATGTAAGTGTTGTGTTAAGACAACTGATTATTTAAAACCAGAATGAGATTTAATTTAGCTACTCCTTTTTAAGGATACCCAGGCAAGAATTGTTGTGACGACCCTCAACAAGGCAGACAGACAAGAAAAGGTAGCTGTGGCTTAATAAGGTTACACAGTAATTCATATAGTCTGGAAATAATTTTGTTATCCTTCATATGGTAATGATCATCCTTTTTTCCCCTTTAGTTCTTTCCATCTGTTTAGGGAAGGAAGGTTTTTTAAATAAGTCCTTTGTGAGGGCTCCCTTTACCCTCTCTGGATACAATCTCTTGCCACACTACATGTTAGGACCCCTGACCCCTCCCCTGTCTCCCAGCATTGTGTCCTAAACATTTAAGACAGTATTTTCAGAAACTGTTTTTTTAATTAATTTTGAATATTTTGAGGAATATTAGACAAGATTTTATTTGTTTCAGAGCCTACACATCTCAAATTGTAGACTTCAGATGCTGGCATATTGTTTCTCCCACATCTTGCTGTTCTTTCCCACTAATCCACTGGTGAATGGGTTCCTTATTTTTCTACTCCTGTAAGACAAGATATTTTACACCGTTGGAGATTCAAATGTTGGAAAAATGTCTTCTATTTCAGTGCTCCCTATAATTTTTTTTCTTTGTATAGAATAAACATGGACTCGTTTTTAGAAAGACTCTTTAATCTGGGTAGATGATATAGATGCCTTACCTACTTTTCTGATTCAGAAAGTAGAACCACTGAATTTTGGTGCACAAGTTTAATGAATGAGTGTCTTGTTTAGGGGAAATTTGGGAGGAAACCTCTGAATTGGGTCCCTCTAGGAAACAGACTCAAGTGGCTCCTCCCCTAAACGGCTCGGGAAAAGATTTCCTCAGAGAGAAGTGGAAAAAAGCTGTTTATTTAACAGGCAAAGCACTCCCCAGCACAAAAATGAGCAATACCAAAGAGCAGAACCTCTCAGTGCTCTGAGGAGATGACAAATTCAGCAGAGTCCCTTCCGTGGCTGCAGCCCGGCTCTCTCAGGCTGTTCTCAGTCCCTCCATCCCTGGGAAATGTCACAGCCCAGCCCAGCCCTGGTGGGACACAGGTGGGAGCTCCTGGGGCTCCTCCGGGTTTGCAGTCCACAGCAGGTTTGAACAGCTCCAAGAAAAAGGAAAAGCCACAGGCCAGGGAACTTGTCTGCCTCAGCGAGTCAGAAACTGCCAAGAGCAAAGGAGAGCTCTGAGCTGCTGCCACTGCAGGCAGCACAGTCAGGGGGAAGGATGCAGGGAGCAAGGGCAGGCTGTGATAACAAACTCTGCCTCCTCTCCCCCCTCACCCTTGGAACCAGCCTTAAAGTGCAGAACCCAATATCCAACACAAACAGAACTGGGGACACAGGCAGCACAAAGTCAGCCCAGGACAGACTTTTGAAGGGTAGCTACAATTTCTAATCATGTGGAGCACCAGGTTTGTATCAGAATTTGTGAATGTCTTCTCACAAGCTACCATGCTACTCTTTTTTATAAAATATACTTTGCTTTGGATGACATTGTACCCCTAATTCATTCATTGTACCCCTAAATTTAAATTACTCATTTACCACAGGCCTTGGTGGAGGCAAGATTTAACTTCCAAGAATAAAGCTTGAATGCACCTGAAAATCCACAATTTAATATATAAATATTCCCCATATCCTGCGAATCAACAGCACCTTCTTTCATCTTTTTTTTCCTCTCTCCTCGCTTTCCTTTGCTACCAATTTCTTCTCCTTTTTAATACTTTTTCATTTTCATACTTAAATTTTAAGTACCCTATCTCACCTCAGTAATGAGCACAGTAGTGGTACCATATTATATAATTACACTTTGCTTGCTTTGGTCTTTTTTTTCATCTCTCCTTTTTTAATACAGAGAAGATTCTTTTATTCATCTTATACCTTTCTCTAACTTGCTTAAATTGCATGTGTCTTAGTTTATGATTTCAAAGTTACAAAGGAAATGACCTATCAAGTCTGGCAGGTGACCCTGTTCCCCGAGTCCTGCCAAGGTGATACAATAGGACAGGTGACAAGCTGAGATAAAAGCACCTATTGAGAGCAAGCCATAAAGTTCAAGCCAGATTCCCTGTGATTTAACCCAAAGCCCTTCACTGGTCCCAGAAGTGACTTTTAAGAAAGATTAAAATATGTATTGTAAGACTTAGCAGTTCCTTGGGAATGCTTCAGCCCTGCCATCTTTTCCAGTACATGTACTCAGAGCTATTTATAAAGTGCATGTATGTGAACCACTTGTGCTGCGTGTGGAAAGTGCCTGTGTGACTGAGAACTTGAGAAGTCACCTCAGGTTCTGGCACTGCAGGAATAAAAACGATATCCAGATAACACAGGGAAAAGCAGCCTGGCTGAAAATGGATCTGTATGAACACAATATACATGAGCTGCAGAAATCTGTATGAATATTCTCCTCCAGGAAGCTCTCCAGGCATTTGACTTTTAGTACTCCAGCGCTTCTCTCTCAGTTCTTGGAATTTTCACACACAAATTGACAGCACATTAAAAATGAACACAGCTTTATTTGCTAGATTTAGATCTTATTATATGTGCATAATAAATGTTAGCAGAATGTTTAAAAAATTTATTCCAACATTAGTGTATCATATATATCAGCAACATACTTAGCAGACAAAAATGCCACTCAGATTACAAGACAGTACAAGTCAAACAAGTGGTACATGTAGAATAGTTAGAAACTCCATCTATTTTCACTCCATTCTGTTGCCTCAAACTGACAGTATTACATTAAAAAGTAAAAGCATAGTAAAAAAAAAACTTTCTAGAAAAAACAGGATAGTGTCTTATAGTAGTTGCAGTCCTTTGCTTAGAACATACCACACTAAACCTTCCCAAGGTAAAAAACCTAAATTTTACTTGAAAAAAAATTTTAAAAATCCCTGATTGTATTACACTTGAAAGGTCAATTTTATTTTGTGTTACCACTTCCAATGAGGCAATCTATTGTTGCTTAAATTACAGTAATTGCAACACAGAATTTTATTCACTTTGGTTAAAGGACACTTTTAGATATGAAATCACATCAAAATGAAATCTTCCAACAGTAAGAATCAGCACATCTCCAGACTGACCAGGCTTTCCTTACTTTTGTCACTTTTCAAGAACACTTTAGGAAACATATATGAATCATTATAAACACAACCATACCGACATCTTTAGTCAAAATACTGCTTAATGGCAAGTATAGACAAACTATTATGTAAAAAGGTGTCAAGACTAATTTTTTATGTGATATTAGCTTTTAGTATGACAACATATACTCTTTTCAATACCTTCTGTATACAAAGAAGTAATGCTATGAAGTGTAATGACTTATTTTTAAGATACATACATATTTCTTTCTAAATAAGCTGATCCCAGGGGTTTTTCCACTTTCTATTGTATAATACAACATATACAAAACATCTGTTTGTACTGCATTAAATAGCAAGTGATCTTAAAAAATGAGTTTGTATGAAGCACAAAGTAGGAGTCAAAACATCAATTTAAATTCCAAGGTCTGCATATCAATGCTGTATCCCAAAAAAATGTATTTCCTTCTTTTCTTCTGTCTTGCTTTTAAATAGCATTGTTCATTCACAACACACCTACTTTGCTGATATCTTTTCAAGGGTAGCATATTAGGACACTTTATTACTTGAAGAAACTAATCTTCCATAAGTAGAAATAGTGCATCTAATGTTGAATTTCCAAATCTGTTTTCAGCTTCAGTCAGGCTGTACATTTTGCACAGAACCTTTTGTATCTCATTATCTTTCTGTTTGAAGCATCTGTTTGCATTGCAAACAGTAACAAACTCACAACATCTAAATTAAGCAGTTTAATTAACAGTATATGTGCAAGATGCAGCACAGTGCTTTCACAGTGCAAACTGTGGTGTTTGATATGTGATTACTGATGGCTGATACTCTTCTTTGGCTTACACATTAAGCAGCAGAGCTAATTTATTTACACATGCATACCTCCAACAAATCCATTACTTCAAATATATCTGAATATTCAAGAACATGATCAGTTCATCATGAACAGAAATTGCCAACATGCTTGATTGATCAAGCCACCTTAGAGAATGAAGGTGAATAACTTACAGTAATGAGAAATGTACATCAGCATCAACTCCTGCACTGGCAGCCAAACCGTGTGATGTGTGCTCGAGGTAGGCACTTAATATTAATTCTTTTGCTAATAACAACAGCTCCACTCAGGACATTGATTTCAAACTGTTACAACGTTAAGGTTACTCGCCAAGTACTCCAAGACACAGGCAAGGATTGCTAAAACAAAACACCCTAAGTTGTGGTACTAGTAAACAGTACATCATTCAGCTGATATGGAATATAAATCCCAATTCTTATACGTATACTTGCAAGGAAGTATAACTTTCAAAGTGCAAATAGAGCAAAATTTTCTCATCTTGTCTACCTTGTATATTCAGCACGAGAGAACTCAATAATCTGGGATTAGAACAATCTGCAGTCTAGGCATGAACTGCACTCCAACAGTCCACATGGCACTGAAACAGAAGTGTGCCAAGGCAGGCATGGTTTGGTAACACTGAACAGTTCTGTCTGCAGGTTCACAGTATCCTGATGCACTCATTTTGGAAATAGGCACTGCCCTGCAGAGATCATTTTCACACCTCTTGCCAAATGCAAAGAAACAAGGCACTAAGCATGGAAGCGTTGATATGTTTTAAATATACAGCAAAATCATAAAAATGCCTACCTGCTTTAAATTAGAAAATGAGGGCACATTCTTGAACAGCTGGAAGCTACTTTGCACAAATAGTTATATATTTATAAACTCAGTAACTTTGTAGAAAAGCCACCTAACAAAAAAAGAAAAAAAAATCCCTTCCCAAAGATTCAAAAGAAAAAAAAAACCAAAAAAACAGAACAACTCCCAAGCCTCAGGATACTATGTGTAAGGACAATAACAGCACAAACATAGATTATTTGGCATGCTTAAAATCTTTTGGACAAAAATCCAAGACCAAACCATTCAGCTAAATTGACTGGTATAGTGGTCCAGCTCCCAAACCACTGCCATAGAGTGCAGGCACACTCCATAGCATGAATCAAGGACAGACACACAGCTTTAGCCCTTTGCTGGCATTCATTGAGAATCCAAACAAAGAAATAAATGAATGAACAGCTTTGGCCAAAATCAATGTCAAACAATCTTCCAATGGCAGTTTTTAAGAATGAGAAATTAAATAACTGTTATTCTCCAAATCACATACATCTTTTCAAAACCTACTGCAATTAGGTGATTCCACAATATCTGCATTTAGAGAGCAAACTCTTCCATAAATTGTATCTTTATGAAAATAAATTATGGCTTTTTTTTCCCTTCATTAGTATGTATTAACTGAATTTTGTGCCTATAAATAATTCCAAGTGGAATTAAGCCAATATATCTTTAAAATTCAACTTCTTCTACAAAACGTATAGAAGTTCAAACCAATGCTTCGTAAGACATAGTGAATATAAAAAAAGCCCCAAACTTTAACCTTTGTAAAAGGAGTGTTCTATTTAAATTATCACATAATAAAAATAATAATTCTCAGCATTTTCCACAGCAGTAGTCCTCTGTGGTATCCTTTTCAGTCAGCTGGGATACAGCCTGGAATGTTGCAATTAGCAACAGCGAGAGGGCTTGGTGGAAAATGACTTTATCATGTCCTGTGAGCCCTTTGAGGTTAACAGTCCCTGTACCAAGAGTCCAAATTCTAGGATTACAAGATTACATTTTCTATTCAAAGTAATGGGTAAATAAAAACCAGTGTTGAAATCATACAGTTAAATAGATTTCCTAAACCTTCAAAGCTCAGCAAAGCTTTTAAAGAAAACTCTAAAATCTTTGGACTGAAAGAGAAGGGTTGAACTGTCTTACAGCTTTCAACATGATGCATACTGAGCAAACCACAGATTAAAAAAGCTAAAACAAGTTAAATCCCAAGCAGTTGGGGTTTTGGCTACATTGCTCTGGATAGCTCCATTCTTCCTTCTGTGGCAATGAATTCTTTTTCTGTGGCTCTTTTATCACCTTGGCACAGTCTCTCCTTCAGTTTTTCAAGTTCATATTCATGTAGGATTTTTTGTGTTAAATACTTCTCACGTTTTATTTTGGCTTTCACATCTGCAGGAACATCAGGGATCATCCATGCTACAAAGAATTTGACGATGAATACAACATGCTAAAAAAAAACAACAAAAACAACTCATTACCAAATGCAACACCTCTTGTTTTATCTGCCACCAAATAGGCCACTTTTTGTTCACAATAAAATACATTTCATTTGGCTGTCCTGGAACAATATGCAGCAAATTAATGTGTATATATATGCATGAAGATTTAAACCCATCTTTTTATGCAGAAATTTCAATTCCAAACGATTAATGACTTAGCAAACCCAAGAGGAAAGTGTCAGGGCCTGAATCTCCACCATCACTTTTTAACTGCTCTGTGCAGTTTGTTAGAAAGTTCACTCAGCTGTGCTGGTAACACTTAGCTATTGAGAGCTGATGAAACACAGCAGGAAGTGATGAGATGAGCACTTGAACTACTTCCTTTTCTCTTCATAACTTGCAAAGCAGTGGCTTAACACTGAAGTGCCAGTTATCCAAACTATTGATTTAGCTGGTTTTAACCAATATACATCACTGCAAAATGCTGTCTGGATTTTTAACATAGTCATCTCACATACAGTTCTTTAATGAAAGCAAGAGGAGTGGAAGTGCTAGTCCTGGAGGCTTTCATCTCTTCCATTGGCATAAAGACATTTTTTATTTTGCTGATTATTTGGATCAACATTTGCAGTCTCCTCAGCCATTTTCACTGTTCATACTCTGAGGTCAGGTCACTGATGTTAAAAGGCCCAATAACAGTAATCATTTAGGACATGAGTACTTGGTATTATCCAGGGAACAAATTATTTTATACTCCCAGCAATTCTATTTTCTGTAACATTAGTAACTATCTAGAGAAATCATAAGGTACCAAGTCAGAAGGAAATTTTGTAGGGAACATACCTCCATAATAATTATAAAGGCCAGTTTTGCAGCAAGAATGTGCCAGAACTGCATAGTGTGCAAGTATTTCCTTTCGTGTTCTGGAGGATATCGATAGTCTCTGTACCTGTTGGAATGACAGACATGCAAAGGTGAAATGTCACATTCAGCCTGGGACAGACTACAAGCTTAGTGACACTTACAAGCAAGTACAACTGTCACTTAAGGAACCTTTTCTTGTTTTAAATGGTCTGTTTCCTTTTGCAGAAAAAGGTTGCCTCTCAATTTGTTTCTATCTTTGTGTTTGCCTAAACACCCTCACTCACACAGCAAGGGAGCAGAGATGAGGATGTGTGATGTGAAATTTGGTACACAGGTTACTTGTTTTTCAGGCAATGATCAAATAATACAGGACAAGGTGATGGGTGATAATACAGGACAGGATGTGCTACATCCATACCAATAATGGACTCTTATTGAATAAATGTGCCAGACATGAGTAGATCATGGACTGGACAGATGCAGGGTTTCCTGAAGGGACAGACTTGAATGCATGTTCTACACCACCAAACAAATGTAGCTGTTTCTCAAAGTGCTGGGCTGGTTGGTTTGGGGGTTTTCTGTTTGCTTTGAGATGTTTTTCATCCAATCAATACTTTTATTTTACCATTTCCAAAGTTCTTTTGCAATTATTCTAGAATCTTTAATGCTGCTGCTAGCAAGAAAGGATACTTTTTAAATGAAAGCACGATAGGCCTGATTTTTGGTCCAATCAAGCAAAATAAGGATTGATTTTAAATATCCTATCTCATTTTCAGCTTTGAGATTTAATCATCTCCTTTATTCTGCTTTCTTGTCCACTTATTCGGCCCAAAAATCTTTGAAAATATAGGCTGAAGTTTGCAACTTTAGGGACATGAATTTCCTTCCTCGCTCAAAAAATCAATAGTGTAATTAAGTAAAGAAAAAATCCAATGAAGAAAAAGCAAAATGCAAGTTAGCAATGAGACTCTTAGTGGTGATTTTTTTTTTGAGGTGATTGTTTTTGTTATAGGCTTGGTCTCTTACCACCTCAAGCATTACCTTATCAATAGCCTAAATATTACTTCTCACACTTGAGAATTATAAGAACGACATAATTTATTTTCTAATGGACTACTTAGATCTGCATAGATTTTTTATGCTGTGTTCTATACAAAGTGATAAAATACTATTACACCAACCTGCATATGACAAAGTTTTCTGGATTCTCATTAGGTTCATTTCTCTCAGGAAAATCTGAGATTAGAAACACTGACAAACTGTTGTTTATGTATCCAGACATTGGCGAGTCTTCATTTTCAGAATAAGCGTAGTAGTAAACTAAACGAGGGATCATATCTGATGTGAATGCAACAATAAAAGCCTGAAAAGAAATTGGAAAAAGAAATAAGGGAAGTGGCACACAAAATTTGAGAGCAGATTTATAAAGGGGTTGTGGCTCTGTGACATTACCCAGAATCTGTTGAGAACAGGTGAGAAGCATGATTAGGGCACTTCACCTTGGTAAAAGATGCTGACTGCAGCCTCAGCACATTTTGCCTGGAAGCCTGAGATATTTAAGATGCTGAGGTATTGTGCTACTTTGGCAGTGCCTGCAAGTGGGTTTGTTGCCTGAGACACACTAAAAAGAGGCATCTCTTGTGCTCAGTAGTCTGCTTTACATTATGTTTCCAGTGAAACACTGGCATAGCATTTAATTACCAGTTTATAAAAAACACTTGGAGCCACTGCTCCCACAGAGGCATCCAGAAGAAGAGCACAATTCTCACAGAACAGGCCTTATAGTGACAAGGACAAAAATGCATCTGACCCATAGAATTCATCCACCTTTCCTGTCCCCTACAATTCTCTCTGGGCAATCAGTGTGCTTCATCAGAACTAAGCTTCATACTGGCTTCTGCCATTCCAAAGGGCTGAAAAACACAGAAAACTGAATGAAAGATTATGGCCGATAAAATGTGGATTGGGAGCTGCACACTGTCAACATATGGACAAGCCAAACCACTTAAATGGTTTGATAGTATCTTTGTAGGTTAACATGATACAGTGTTGATGAAAGAGAAAAAGCATCAGCTGGTTTTTAATTCTTCACATTTTAAATACATGGAAGAATCAGTGTTGATGTAGCACAGTTAACATACTTACATTAGTGACAACAGACAGGATGGCCATCCCGTTGAGGATTTCCTGCCACACCCCTATGCTATGTGCTTTTGCAGCCACAGGTCTTCTATACTGAGTGGTTAATTTCCAGGAGTCTACACGAATCTCCAGGATATTATTCATCAGAGCAAGAAGGGGAGCCAGGGGAAAGGATGCCACAAAAAGTGTAATGAATCCAAACTGAATGACTGCAAGACAGAAAAACAAAGTGTCAAAATCTGCCCTACCAGAAGCATCCTCAGAGCGAGGAGTCTGCCACTAGCAGACAAATGGCAAACTTCTGCCAGGCTGCACAAGTCATCTTCAGCCCTGGCCTGAGCTCAGTGACAACCAGCCCCAGTGCCAAGACTTCTCCAGTCCCTTCAGGCTGCCATTCAGCAGCACCCATAGGAATGGGTATTTGGGTCCTGTGAAATGATGCTGCCAGCAGTGCTGGATACCAATCCTCTCATGGTGCTGCAGTTCTCATATGAATGGTGTGTAATGTAGGCGAATTGAGATGTATTCATCCATCAAATTTCTCAATTGTTATCAGGCCAGTTTTGTTCTCTTGCAGCTTGTACCATCTTGTTCTTTTACTTATCAACTTGGACACCTCACAACCTTACCTCCACCTATTGTTACTGATTTAATCAAAACATTCATAACAATTCTATATGCAATAGTTCCATTGGAGAGTCTTGACAGTCTAAGAATTGCAAACAAAATATACCAATGATCCTTTCAGTGGTTACCAAAATTAAGTATCTCAGTACAGAATGTGATAATCCTCAGCAGACAGCCAATACTGCCACTACATTTCAAATAAAGGAAACAGAACATTTTGTAGGTAGTGGATAAAAACAAATTCCCACACACCAGTCATTCCTGATTTCAGTCATACACCAGTCATCTACCACGATTTCAGTGGTAAGATCCTCACCTCAGACAAGCAACAAAATTTCTACTAGCTTAGCAGCCCTGGGATAAGGCTGGATCATAGTTCTGGTTCTGGAAGTGCAAGGACCTGGCTGGCAACAGTGATTGTTCTGAGTGTATTAGTTTCACAAGACCACAGCCCTGTATAAATTTAAAGTGATAATAAAAGTATGCATCTCTAGAACAAGGAAAATTATTTCTGCAGAAATAAAACAATACAAAGGTTCATTTTTCAACAAAATGTATCCTTCTAATAGCCCAATATTATCTTCTTAGAATTGTCCTTTAGATTTAGCTTGGCTGCAGTTCTAGTTTCAGTTTCTCAGGTTTTCTAAACTACTGTTATATGCTGACATGGTCACGCTGCCTTTGAAAACCCATATCCCTTGCCCACACTCCCTCTGCTGGTCGAACGGACTGAACTGAAGCACTGATCAGTGCAAGACTAAAGCTGCAGGGATTCTCCTCTAGCCAGTTTGTAGATCTCATGTCTGCAGTACCCATCCTTACAGTACATTTGGCACTCATCCCATACTTAAAATTTCCACTGACATCAGCTAAGAACATGCTTTGGAACAAGAAAAGAACAGACACAGAGGCAGCTGGTTGCACTGAGAATAATGTTCCCCATTCAAATGAGGAAAACAGAAAGTCTTTGCAGTGTTTCTGTGAAATTCCCAGCAGCTCAAGATGCAAAGATAGTTGTTTTTTTTTTTAAATTGGGCTGACCTATTTAATGATTTCCAGCAGTGAATTGTCCTGTAAATGCAGATGAAAGTGGTGGCATCAACCCACAACAATTAATTGAGAAAATTCGTTCTTTTCCAAGTGTCAGTACAACGTGTCCTGTCTTCAATTCCAAATGTGTAATTTTAAACTTACCCATTTCTAAATATTCATAGAACAGGCCTAAGGCTCCAAATGTCTGCAGATCATGGTCTTGCTCCCAGCGACTGTATAAATTTTCAGGATTATTTCTGGCTTTCCGGCGACCCCACCAGTTACATATCCAGCTGTACATGAGAGAAGCAGATCAGACTGGCTCACTTGGATAGAGCACGGTGCTAGTAACACCAACCTGGTGGGTTTACTGCCTGTACAGGCCATTCACCTAAGAGCAGGATTGATCCTTGTAGGTCCCTTCCAAATCAGAATATTCTGTGAAATCAGCACCACAGAATTACTAGGTTGGAAGAGACCTTCAAGACAGAGTCCAATCCATGCCCTAATACCTCAACTAAACCATGGCACCAAGTGCCACATCCAATTTTAAACACATCCAGGGATGATGACTCCACCACCTCCCCAGGCAGACAATTCCAATACTCTATTATTCTTTCTGTAAAAAACTTTTTCCTAATATCCAACCTACATTTTCCTTGGGGCAGCTTAAGACTGTGTCCTCTTGTTCTGTCAGTGCTGCCTGGTGAGAGAGACCAACCATTACCTGAGCACAGCCACCTTTCAGGGAGCTGTAGAGAGTGACAAGGTCACCCCTGAGTCTCCTTTTCTCCAGGTTAAACAACCCCAGCTCCCTCAGCCCTTCCTCACAGGGTTTGTGTTCCCAGCCCCTCCCCAGCCTCGTTGCCTCCTCTGGATGTGCTCGAGTGTCTCAAGGTCCTCCCTGAACTGAGGGGACAGAACTGGACACAGCACTCGAGGGGTGACCTCACCTGTGCTGAGTACAGGGGAACAATGACCTCCCTGCTCCTGCTGGCCACACCATTCCTGATCCAGGCCAGGGGCCATTGGCCTTCTTGGCCACCAGGGCACACTGCTGGCTCATGTTCAGCTGCTCCATCAGTGTCCCCAGGTCCCTTCCTGCCTGGGCACTGTCCAGTCACACTGTCCCCAGCCTGGAGCACTGCAGGGGGTTATTGTGGCCAAAATTCAGGACTCAGCACTTGGATTTATTAAACATCATCCTATTGGACTCTGCCAATCCATCCAACCATTCCAGGTCTCTTTGCAGAGCCCTCCTACCTTCCAGCAGATCAACACATGCTCCCAGCTTAGTGTTGTCTGCAAATTTATTAATGAAAGACTCAATACCCTCATCCATGTCATCAATAAAAATACTGAACAGGACTGGCCCCAGCACAGACCCCTGGGGGACACCACTGGTGACTGTCCCCAGCTGGATGCAGCACTGTTCACCACTGCTCTGGGCCTGGCCATCCAGCCAGTTCCTAACCCAGCACAGAGTGCTCCTGTCCAAGCCATGAGCTGCAGCTTTTCCAGGAGTCTGCTGTGGGAGACAGTGTCAAAGGCCTTGCTGAATGAAAGAGACAAATCCACCAGGCAGGTCACCTGGTCATCAAAGGAGATCAGGTTGGTCAAACACGACTTACCCCTCCTAAACTCACGCTGGCTGAGTCTTGACCATGCTGTAAGTGCTGCATGATAACACTCAACATAAACTGCTCCATTACCTTACCTGGTACTGAGGTCAGGCTAACTGGCCTATAATTACCTTCCTACCCTTTCTGTGAATGGGTGTCACACTGTCCAGCTTCCAGTCATCTGGAACTCACCAGTGAGCCAGGACTGTTGGTAAATGATGGAGTGGCTTCGCCAGCTCATCTGCCAGCTCCCTCATCACCCTGGGATGGATCTCATCTGGTCCCATAGATTTATGAACATCCAAGCAGCTCAGCAATTCTCTGACTGCTTCCTCCTGGATAACAGGGGGACCATTCTGCTCCCTGACACCATTTACCAACCCAGGAGGAAAGCTGTCCTGAGGACAAACTGTCTTCCACTAAAGACTGGGGCAAAGAAGACGTTAATCATTTCTGCTTTCTCCTCATCTGCAGTTACTAAGTTCCCTCCTGCAGCCAATAGAGAACAAAGACTGGTCTTACCCTTCCTTTTACCATGAATATATTTAGAGAAACAATTTTTATTATCCTTTACAAAAGTTGCCAAATTAAGCTTGAACTGAGCTTTGGCCTCCCTAATCTTTTTCCTACATGCCCTAGCAACCTCCTTAAATACTTCCTGAGAGACTTGACCCTCCTTCCAAAGACGATATATCCTCTTTTTATTTCTAAGTTCCTTCAAAATCTCATTGCCCATCGAGGCCGGATGCCTGCCTCATTGACTCACCTTTGGCACACAGGGACAGTTTGTTCCTGTGCCCTCAAGTTCTCTGTTTTGAAGCAGCTCACCATTCCTGGACTCCTTTGTTTTAAGAACTCTCTGAGTAAATCTCCTAAATAGGCTAAAGTCCGCCCTCTGGAAGTCTAATGTAAAATTCTTATTGATGCTCCTCCTGATATTACCAAACATCAAGAACTCTATAATTTCATGATCACTATGCCCCAAGTGGCCTCCAACCACCAGATCTCCCACCAGCCCATCTCTATTTGCAAACAACAGGTCTAACATAGTCCCTCCCCTTATCTGAACAAACTCCTTAATGCAACATGCTTTTACAAGCATGGCTTTCACAAAAGAGGCTGAAAGCCTTTATGAAATAAGTGTCAGAATTTGTGCTTAATTTACAGAATTCTTATTATCTTCCTCATATGGCAATCACACCTCCCAAGAATTTCCTGTGGTTGTAAGATGGGCACCTCAGTGTCAGAGAGGACTTACGGAACAATAGCCTCTTGGATATTTCCCCAGATCTGCTTGCCAGCCATGACTATGGTGAGCTGTGTCGTCAGTTCTATCAAACAGCCTGCAGGATCACACTGGTGGAGACAAAGCAAGTGTTAATGGACATAAATAATGGGTATCACCCAGATAAACTGTATTTTACTACAGTAAAAGTGCAAGAAAGGAGATCTTAAAACTTGTAAGGACAATACTTAATTTCCACATGTATTGCCAGCTAAGCCACTCTCTCAAGAAGGCTGTTACAGAAAGGCCTTAAATGCTTCAAGTGTGAGACAAAACACACACCAAAACGTAACAACCATATGAAGACAATGTAACTCAGAGATGCTTCAGCAGGACCTGTGTGCAGCACACATGCCTCAGCCCCAGCAAGGTGAATCTTTTGCACTCAGTGAGCTCTCAGCACCAGATTTTTTAAGACCCATTGTGAGATCCCCACTGGCATTTCAGAACTGGGACCAAGAAAAGCTTTATGATTTCTCACTCTTGTGACTGACAGATTTTCACTGCTGGTGTTACCCTGACTAGCAATAGCAGGAAGAGTCATTGGAAGTCTCAGCATCAGCTTCAGGACAGCCAGCTGAGGCCCAGCTCATTTCAGACCAAGCTTGCAGTTGGAAATTTATGACTATGAGGGCTGAAGGGAACAATCCACCTTAATTAAGAAAATCTCACCTCTTCATTTCGCCAGCGATTAAACATGTATGTGTAGGCACCTGGGTAACCAACAAACTTCCCTTTGAAGAAGGCCACGTAGAAGCAGGATGAGTAGTAGTTGACAAACTGGAACAAAAACATTTTCATAGTGAGCCTGTTCTCATACTCCATATGAGTTCTGGGGATCTCTGTGAAACCAGAAAAGAATAATTTTATGTTCCTTTATTCCCTTTCAAAGGATAAAGATTCACAAATATTCATCATGCACACTGACCTTAAAGAAAAAAAAAAGGAAAAGAACACCTACAAACATTTCAGCAGATAGAGTTCCTGCTTTCAGACACCCTACTCTTATTTTACAATGCAACATTTGATGTAGGAAGGCAAAGGAAATTAATATTTAAAACTTCTATAAAATTTAATTTCCCCTTCTTTGTCCTGTCCATTAGCACTTGTCCATCTCCAAATGTTACACTATTTTAGGAGATCTGCGATGAATCTCAAACAGTAACTAGAAGTCTCCTCCAGTATGAAGATTTCACTGTTGGCAACACACTATTCTTTTTTTCTTTGTGGTAGAAAGTACATTACAATATTTCTTCCCAACATACTGTATGTGCATATCATTAAAATCAGCAGAAACTGCATGACCCACGTGCCTCTGAAAGACAAGGTTCATAATGGGCAGAAGAATAGGGGAATAGGGGACAGTAAAGGCATCTTGGAGCTACTGTACATGACCAGACCTTTGCTTAGGATTTTGCTGCCTTTTGCTGCTCATTATCTGTCACATTTATATCCCTGAAGGCAGCAGGAAGCCTTAAGCATATTACTGTCAAATGTCCTGTTAAATGATAACATATAAACAATTCAAGTTGGGGAGTAGCCTATGAAAATTCACTACAAACATTCAAGTCCCTCTGAATTGGTCATGGCCTGGCAGATGAATTCATCTGCCTTATTATAAAGTTGATTTATATAATTGAGTAAATTAATGTTCCAAGCTTGGCATAAGTTTGCATGCCAGAAGAACATGAGGTGTTTACTGGGAACCTGACATCAGAATGTGTGCAGGACAGAGGAGGCAACACTCAGGTGAGGCAGTCTGACTAGACTGCAGCTCCTTAAAATATTTTTATTTTCAGTCAGCTGTTAAATATTGATGTGAGACACACACTGTTCACAGCACCAGAGGCAGGTTATACCTGCTTGTCTGAACACCAAATCTGGCCTAACCATTTCAATGAGTTCAAGAGTGAAAAAAGTCTGGACAGACACTGCTGACAGCCTGGGCTAGGTACAGGAATGATGTTTCCAGCATGCAAGCATACACTACATACACTACAAAAGTAGTCACTCTTTCTGGGCCTCCAGCTCTGGAGGAAGGGTACTGCTATCAATGGCTACTGCCACAATAATACATCTTCAGCACAGCTTCTCATCCTGCTCAAACTCTGCCTTCCATCTTTGTAACTACAAATCTGTACAGCCAGAGCTAAAGGAAAAAATGCTCAGGAAAAAATGGAAAATGTACTATCCCATCCCATCTTTTCCCCCACACTACGAGTCACGATTATTTAGTCTTTTTTTCTTGTAAAGATAGCTGTGATCTATTTTTTCAAATATATTTACAGGATTTCTAAATTGAAATACTACTACTTCAAGACAGTCGGATTTGGTTTTAGTGACTCAAGATGATTTTTAACTATGTTCAGGTCTGTGATTGTCTCTGTAGACTAGTTCTAATATAAACAAGCATTATATGAGGAGAAACTAGGTTATGAGAAGTACTGATGTGCAGGGAAAATATTCATTATTGCCTGGATACACGTCAGTCATTGCTGCAAGCTGCTGCAAGCTACAGAGCTGCCACTGTGCCTGAGCTGAGAACAACAGTGCAGAACACCTTGATGGTGCTCAATGGAGTCTTCAATGATTCCTTCCAAGTTTTGCCTTCAAGTACCCCTGCTTACCCATATCAGTAATCCAGATGGCTATTCTCTCATAGAAGAAATTCAGTATCATGATGATGACGAAATTGAGGCAGGAGGCTGTGACAGAGGTTGCCAGCTGAGGGGTCAGTAAGCCACTGATGGGCTGCAGGGTCTGCGTGTTCTCCATGAGGCTGGCGAAGGCAGCGTACACTGCAAGGCGATACACAATCACAGCTATCATGCTGGCTATGATCAAGGACACCTGAGGAAAGGAGGGAGATTTCAAATACACTTGCAGCTCAGTGTAGCTATACACTATAACTATATGCATGATGCTTTGAAAACAAGATGTAAACCATCATGCTTTGTATTTTTAAAATTTTATTCTTTGTGGGTATGAGTTCCGCAGCACTGAAATGAAAAGAGGACAGGCAAAATACTTTGTTATATTATATACATTAAAACCAACAAAATTATTTTGATAACATAAGAAAAGCTGACAATTTAATACTGATATCTGAGAAAGTGCAGAAGAGTGTAGACAGGAGATGGAAAGGACAAGTTAGACTAAACTGTCCACTCTAAAACTCACTCTGTATTCATTGTTGTGAATTCTTTTTTTTGTTTGCCTTTACTACAATTTTTTCAGTGTGTCTGCTAACATCAAATAAGTCACAGAGAAGCTACCCCATGCTAAAATGTCCAATCAAATTACTAATTAATGGCAGATTTCCAGTGCCTTTAAAAAAAAAAATTATCAGAATTGAAGTACACTTTGAATGGCAGGATGAAATCTGCAGAACACTAATAAAAGCATGTGCTAACATCATGATTAAAACCAACTTGTATTAATGTGATGATTAGTAACGATCAGCATCTCTGATATATGTTAAAATGATGATTCAAAAAGATGCTCACCCAGAACAACACCGTAGCTCCTGAGATGCAGAATCGCACAGCCTGGCTAGTTAAAGGCAAATAAGGCTCCATCTCCTGAAACAGGCAAGTACAGCACAGTTCATGTTATTCCCACATCTTACTCCAACATCAAGCAGCACACAGAGCTTCCACCAGCTGTGTGAAAAGTGCTCACATCTAAGGGAAACCATGCAGAACCCTGCTCTCTCAAATGGCAGACAGCACATCATTCTGAGTGTGCTGGGAAGGGTGGGGGGAAGCAGGGTAGGGCAGGGCAAAAAGATCAGGACAGAAACGGCCAGAAAACTGCTACAAGTCAAGGAAAGAATGGTTAAACTTTTGCAAAATCAATCAGTAGCTAAAGATAAAGACCAACTTCCTGAGATGAGGCAGGCCACAACTATTACTGTAATGCCAGGTTAGCTGTCAAACAGCTCTGAGTCCACAACGGGACTCAAGTTTTATAAATTCTTCATGCCGAGACTGCTTAAAACTTGTCATTTGGATGTGCCAGTCAGAGAGTGCTTTTCTTCACTCCTTCAATTTTATTCGTTTTTGTAGTTGAAGAAATGGCTATGAATGTAGCTGCCAAGCTCTGCTGCAGCACCAGGCAACTGGGTCTTAGCCATGCCAGTATCCCCAGACAACACATGAACAATTTTAAATGCTCACATAAAGTTTGTGCAACCAATTCTAGTTCCTAAGATATCAGAGTACATGTTTTATGAAAGAATCTTCTCTTTAAGAACTAATGTCAGTGGAAGAAAATCTAGTGAAAAACAGTTAATATCTAATATTTATATGGAGTGTTTAACACAGTTAAGTGTAATAGTATCTCAATTACATTTCAGAGAAAGAACTTCAGCAACCTGCATCCCTCTGGTGCTCCCCAAACAAAGTGGCTGTGTATCAGAAGCAAAACTACCGTTGGACCAACTTATCACTTTAGATCACAGTGACTGCTTCTTCATATATTGTGTAGGGACAAGAAAGAGTGGTTTTAAAGGCATGGAAGTTTCAGAGACTGCTATCCTGAATTGTGAAAAAGGTAAAAGCCATAGACTTTACCCTTATTTTCCTGATTTAATGTATCAATTTCCATGTTACAAAACTTTCAGCATATAACTGAATTTGCACACATGGCAATGCAGCATGTTCATACCTGAGTTACAGGATTCCTCTTCTTCTGGGTACATTTTGCCTCATACTCAGGCCTCAGCTGGAGCTGTTGCTGTTCCTCCTCAAAATCAACCAAATCCCATTCATATTTCAGTCTTGCTTGCCGCCTCTTCCAAAACTCCAAGAAAAGTGTAACTAGAATTTGCAAATGTTAAAATAGAGTCAAGGAAGAAGTGAACAAGTTCAGGAACCAAGTAAAACACCTGCACTGGCTTCTTTTCTGTGGTTAATATTATCCTTACAGTGTGACTCACTTATTTTTACTAACTACCTACTATAGTTCACAGATAAGATCACAACACGAATTCAGTGATTTGTTAGCTAATTGAATTCCAGAAGTAGATGACAAGGAAGATGCCAAGACAAGATATGGGTATTTCCATGGTTATGGTGACCATGTTCAATTAACTACTCTGTGTATGCAAAAAGTAACATGGAATTAAGAAAAGAACCTGATAATTCAACTAATTGCTGTGTATAAACCTTTAACACATAAATAACTATTACAACAAATAAGCAGAACAGCTTTCAAGTAATATGGCCAAACATTTCTGTTGTTTTTTGATGTCATGGTGTCCTAGAGTGACTTTATGATGTTGAATTTTATCCCCATTCGCCTGTTTAGCCCAAAAATAAGTTCTGTGCCTTTAAAAATGGATTTGAGAGTGAAGGGGGGGAGAAGGAGAAGCAGTGGAATGTCTGAGGTGGCTGTGTTCAAAAACCTGGAGATAAGAGTTTCAGCATTCTCTCTCCTGGACTGTGCTGTCTGCAGCACAGACAGGGAGCAGGAGAAAACTCTCCTTTGCTTTCAGTTAGTTTGTTCAGCTGGCTGAGGCAGAACAGTTCCCCGAACTGTGGCTTTTCTTTTTCTGGGAAATGTTCAAAGCTGCACAGGGAGCTGATGCCTGTGGCCACCAGGGCCCAGGATGCAGCATTTTCTAGCACAGGAGGGACTGATGAGACTGAGTGAGCCGAGCTACACCCAAGGAAAAGACTCTCTCTCTGAATTTGCCACACTTCGGAACAACGAGAGGTTCATTGTTTAATATTATTCAATTTTTATGCTCTTGAATACTTTGCTTGTTAAACAAACAGTTTTTTCCACTTTTCTCGAAGGAGATTTATGTCTCCTGAACTGGTGAGGGGAGGGGCCACTTGAATTTGCTTTCTAGAGGGCCCCCTTCAGAGGTTCCCTCCCAAATTTGCCCTAAACCAGGACACACAGCCGTTTTAAAGACAGTGAAAATCTGATGATTTTCATATGATCAAAAGATGGGCTGACCTAAGAATTTTTTTAAGACACTAGAGGGAACTGATTTAATATATCAACAACTATAAAATTTATAATACTATATAACATTTTAAAAGCCCTTTACTAACTACTTTAAAATGTAAACATCTTGTAATCTGACTGTTCTTATTTGAACTGGGGACATTTTATGGTTAGACAAACACAGGAAAGCTTATCTTCTGCAGTTCTGAACTCTTTGGCTGGGACTTCCTGAATGACTAATCCATGTGATGTGAATGCTAGTTCTCAGAAACCAAGAAAAGCTTAGTAAAACAGCCATACAACAAAAATCTTACTAGATTTTAAAAAATAATTCTATATGAAAGAAGTGAGTGGTTAGATCCTCTGATAAAAAATACACAGGTTTTCTATTAGCACACAAGAATCTTTGTGAGTTATTGAAGTATCTTCATACAAGTTAAAAATTTAATTATGACATTTCATACAAAGTATGAAACAAGATAATTGTATTTAGGGAAATAAGAAACAACAACTATGCTATCCTGAATTTACAAACCTTCATAGAGTTGAAGAAAAGATCATGTATTCAACACAGTGTCCTTAAAAGTCTGAAGAAGTATCATTGGTGTGAAACTATGATTACAGAGGCCAGAAATCCACCTGTGTATCATCAAAACATACTGCAATGTATGAAGTTCACTGGAGTAGAACCCAGTGAGTTTTCTCATCCCAAAGGTACAGCTAATACAGTGGCAGTGTACTAGGGGTGGTACAGACCACCATCCATGCAGTGAAAGGACACAAAGCTCCCCAGTCCCTCACTGGGACACTGAGGATGTGCAGGGCTGAGCAGAGAGGACTCTTATATGGGCTGCACAAGATGGGACCCCTCTGGTTACTAAGGAAAGAATCAAATGTTAGCAGCTAAGAGTACACAATTCTTATGATATTCTTATGGTATCCCAGATGCCTGTTTGCATTTCTTTGCCTTAATTCCTCTGTAACTTTAAATTATTTTCACTTGTTCATCACTTCAGCATTTGAGGCAGGATACTAAGGTGAAGCAATTATTCCCCTTCTTCCCATTTCCAGTGTCCCTCAGCAGCTTGGCCAAGATCTCCTTATTGCTTGACATATAACTTATCAAAGGTACTCACCCCATATACCCATGAAAATGGCAAAAAAAAGAGTTGCCACGTTGTCAAACAAATGGGAATACTGCAACAGAATACCCAGGAACAGGTCAGTACCAAGACAGTTTTCAGGATGAACAAAAATGCCAAGTGGCTGCAGAAGCAGATACAGACCTGTGAGGACTCACAGGTGGTGTTTAGTCTCCAGTATTCACAGTCTCGGTCACAAAGTGGGCACATGATGATCTCTCCTCCAATTGCAGGGTCACAGATTTCTTTGCTAAGGAGGAAAACATTGTAAGGTATCTGTTTCCACAGCACCTTAAAAGCTGTTATATGAAATTTATTAAAAAAATAAATAGGAGTTTAATTTGTTCTAAGCTAAACATTTGCAGCTTCACAGCAAAGATGCCACATCTTGTCACATTCACTGGGGTTAACCAGTGGCTGGTCAGGGCAGGTCAAGAATGAAGCAGCTGCTACAAGGAGTAGAATTAACAATTCCCTCGATATGGGATTTTTGGCCCTACCAGCAATGAATCAGGAGCCTGTCAGGAGCTGTACTGCACATGCACTGCTTTCAGGTAAGATATAAACCATGTTATTTCTCATCAGGTTAGCAATAACACCAAAACACCTTTTCTAAAAGCAGAGAGACCACCTCAGCTTTGATAGCTGCAGTAAAATTTGCTACTTCAATTTAATGACAGTGGGTAAAATTTACAATCCTATGATAGTCCTTTGGCATCCAGAGAAATCTCAATATGTGTAACAGTATTCCCACATGAATTCTTAACCTAGCTAAAATATAAGGCTCAAAATTACATTATTCAACGGAATAGATGAGAATTTTAACTTCTAGTCACCTTTTATGGTTAAAACTCAAAATTTTATGGAAGCCTTCTTACAGAAAACAGTGAGCAATGAAAAGTCAACCCACTTTTCCTCTCCCCACCCCCAACCCCTGAATACAATGAATCTTTGGACTTCTGATAAAATAAATACTATGCTTATTAAAAAAACCCACCAAACTGGCTTCTAAGATACTGGATTCCTCTTTGATGGGAGAACACTGCTGATCTGTTTTACTCATTGTTTTGATTAGTACAAATGATGACCTACACAAAAAGGTCAGACTGCTCTGCAAAACAGATTAAATAGATGAGCTTAAGGCAACAATAAGCACTTAAACAACTCTGAGAGATCTAAGGGGTACTCTTAGGACTTCACATATTGCAGCTTCTCCAATACAGAAACCTAAGGCCTACAAAATATTGCTTTTCACAAGTTGTCCTACTAATTGATAGTCACAAGTTCTGCATTAGTGATCCACCACCTTTTCAGTCAATAAAGACAGTTAAGAACAAATTTGTCTGCTCTGACAAGCTTTAAAAGCTTGTTATCTGTTGAGTAACAACAAGAATACTTTTTTTTGCAAGAATAAAATTTTCACATTGCTTAGCTTTTGTCCAAGAGATTTTCAACATTATACTTACCTGCTCATATTTTCATCCATTGTAAACAAGCCATAAAGAAAACAGATTAAGCCAACAACTGCTGCAAGGAACAACATCTCGGTGTAAAATCCTAGCCAGGCAAAATAGATTCCAATCTTCTCACCATAGTACTTTCTGAAAACAACAAAAAATGCAATTAATAGGAACACAAAGCAAAATTTAAAACTGTGATAGAGCAAACTGGCCAGAGTAAAAGTGAAATACTTGGTAAAATTCTCTTTTAAGTATTATGGAAAATGAGGTCTGAAGCTGGCCATGAGAAGTTACTCAAGCTGCATGAACAAGGGGAATGATCAGGATACATGGCCTCTTTTGTCCCTTTTTCCCTCCTAGCAGAAATCAACATTAAAATCACTCTTTTTTTCTACAGGGTAGTGTAAGTGAAGATTTACTTTCTGATTTTTCCAAAGAGTTACACAAATGAAACAGCACAACAGTTCTGACCCTTTGGTTAAAACAAATAGGCAATCCACAGAAATACAACCACCACAAGGAACTGTAACCTGTGAATAAAGCAACATTTTGTTGTATCACATCAGCTGAATCAAAGAGATCTTAAGTGAGTTTAAATTTGGGGTTAGAACTAAGAATCAAGATTCCAAACTGATTTTGTCAGTATTTTTTCAAGTCTGCGTTGAAATTTCAACATTTCAAGTAACTCTCTAGCATTTTTTGCAGAGATTGATTAAAAAATCTGAGATACTGTATATAAGTGTTTCTTTACAGCTGAATTATCTGTAATATACCTGACTCCAGAAGGACTGGCTAGACAGAATGAGGCTTGCTTTGATATAAAGCATTTTTCCACTTCTTAGTAGAAGGCTGTGCCATGCCCTCTTTGGACACGGCGCCCAATTAATAACTGACAAAGATTTCCCAGCAGTTACAAACGGAGATACACTGTGTTATAGTGCAAACCAAGGCCGTATTTCACCTGATCAGGTCCAAAGGCTGCTCCTTGTAGAAGCGCAGGAAGCGAGCCCACTCCATGTACAGCGTGAACCTCTCACTGTCACAGTTGGGGTCACTCGCCTTCTTCCAGTACTGGCACTGCGGGCAAATCAGAGTAAGGGGAAACACCTCATCGACAGCCTCAAAGACTCCAGTGAAAGAGAAACAGCAAGGATGATGCACCCCTCTTAAGACTGTAGTCTTGGTCATTATCAGGTATCTTAACTGTCAAATACTAAGAAAATTTTGGAACTTCGTCATTTTCCTAGAAATTAAACAACGTAAAATAACCACCGTTTCTAACAGCTTTTGTAATTTTATTTTGTGCCACAGAACTCTGCTTTTAATTGACATAGCCAAATATTTGGCTATGTTAATTATTCACTTTGTGATCCTGGTTCTCCTTTTTTCTGAATGTCTCTCAATCACAAAGAAAAGCACGAAAATTGGTTTCTAAATAGGAAGCAACCAATAGAAGTTTGAGCAACCTAAAGTTTATATTTTGAAAATATTCTGAAAGATTAAATAATTATTTTTAGACAAAGATTTTTGAGTCTGTCTCACAAGTTTTAGATTTTTTTAATAAGATTTCTTAGCATTTAAAATTGGTTGTAGTTGTATAGAAGAGATTCTTGCTTTTTACTGTCTGTGGTTTTGGTAGTCCCAACAGTATAAAGTATTTCCCAGCCTAGACTAGCATTCTAGATCCTAATCAGACAAACTTTCCTCCTGAAAACCTAAGGAATTCACTCCATTATTTTTATTTTCTAAGGAAAATAAAATATTTTCAAACATTTAAAAATATAAATCTATATACAGCATTTAAAAATGTCCTGTGGTAGAATTCAGATATATTAAAAAAGCAACTTAAGTTCACTAAAGCATAGTGACATCTGAAATAACCATTAAAAACATGGAGAGAATTTAAGATTTAAGCAAAAAAATTAAACACAACATTTAGGAGGAAAAAATTTTAAAGTGAAAAAGCCCATGTAAAACACTGTAACCTATCTCTCTCTTGTTTTCTCCGTGGCATTTCAGGACTAAATCTACATGTGTCATATTAAAAACTGATCTTACAGCAAAACTAAACACAGTATTTACTATCCTTACCACATTTCCAGTATTACAGTATTCATACCCCAAAGCTGAGACATGGACAAGTCACCATTCCACACTGAACTGCAGGGTTCAGGCAACTCACCTGACTTCAGTCCCAAAATGCTACAATCCCAAGAGTTTTTCTCTAAGTGCAGGTAGTGTGCACTACTGTGTAACTACAGTATGTGTGTGTACACACCCTATATACACACATGAATGGATTAATTTCTCATTACAGTCTAAGGCACTACAGCGTGGTCTGTGTCATCAGCATTACAGGAATATGATGGAGTAAGTCTAAAGAAATTATTTGACTGACATATATTCTAAAAACTCATCCACGGGAAGAAACATTTCAGCACATAAAAGCCAAATAGTAGGGCTGACAGGTATGACAGCAGAATCAATTACTGGGAAAAACTGAAAGGTTTGAGTGTATTTTCGTATCTCCTGGAACAGCAAATGTCACAGTAGCTAAAAGAGTGCAAACACTGGGAAATGCTCTAGGGAGCAGAAAGCTGAAATACTTACATCATGGAGGGGATATGCAGCTGTATAGGTGCCATTGTTTAGCAGTCTCTTAATCCCAAATTTTTTCTTCCCTTCTTCTGTTCCATATGGGCAACGTGTAAGAATATAATTAACCTGAGATTCAAGGATGAGAATTTCAGACCTTTCCTATCTTAAGGTCATTTAATAGAAATCTATAATGAATGTGCACTGTGCACTGTGTATAATCTGCAGGAACAACATACAAAAGCAGAAAGTATTTCTTCAGCAGGCGTTATCCCATATAAGAACGCTGGGGGCACAATTGCCTTGCAGACATCCAGAAGTCCAATAATTATTCTATATTTCTAAGCAAGATGCACAGGTACCCAGGCCTCTCTGTATTTACCTCACTTACCATGGTTTCTCTACTCCCTCCTTTCTATTCTGACAGGGCTGTGTAAATCTACATGGAAATATAAATAGCCAAATTCACATACGTACTATTCTGTTTCTCATGGAGGGTGAGAAGAAAGTGCTCTCATCATTAATGAGGTACAGCTCCTGCTTGTCCTTGCTGAATGGTGCCGTGAAATAATCTGGTTCAGGGTGCATCACCTTCTCAGGCAGCCTGAATGGGTAAAGCACACAGTCCAGGGGGTTCTCCACCATGGGGGGAATGTCATTTTCCCTGATGGGAACTTTAATGTTCAGCACTTCTGCATATGTGATCAGAACCTCCCACGGCGCATGGATCTTCACAAAAAAAATCTTGCCATCTTCAGATTCCTGCTCCAGAAAAGTTAAATCAGACATTAGACCAAACTGTGTTTTATTGCAAGATTTATGGGAATATTTTTCATATAAAATGTATTGCCTTTTACATATTTTTAAAGGCTTTCAAAACAAAGAAGGAGGGGGAATAGAAAAACTTTCTGTGTGTGTGTATATATATGTATTTATTTACTGAAAAGCTTGTCTGAGTGATTGGCTGTTCATAAAAATAATCTTCACAGTACTAAAAGCTCACAAAGGCTTTTCAAACTATATTAATCTCATACACTGAAGCTTGAAAATTCTCATTACACTGGAAACATGAAGAATAATCTTGTCACAGGCCTCACAAAGCACATATGTTTTTGTAATGTTGCTCTGCATTCACAGTAGAAGTTGGCAATCAGAAGCGTTTTTAATATTGCTCAATGAATTCCCTACCTATGGATGTTACAGAGTCTGAACTTTATCAAGAGTTATTTCACCCAATCTCTGGCACACTGACTGCATCAGTCAAAATCTCATGTCCTCCAGTTATTACACCAAACAGTCCCACTAATCAAACACCCTCAGTTGTCACAGGGTCCTTCCTCATAACTACAACATCCAGTGGGCATAACTAATCCATTCATTGCCTTCCAAACCTGTTACTCATTGTTACGTGGGATTAAAATCAGCTGCAAGCATACTTCCCATTCATGTGGATCTAAATCAAATCACAGCTACTCTGCCTTCTTCTTGTTACGAAAGCAAAAGTTTTGTTTTCGTTATGAAAGCAAAAGCTTCCTCTTGAATCAAAATTATTCTGCTTCCACAAATCTTATCAATGTGTCTGGAAAAAGCACTCAAACATATTAACCTTGTTTTTCCTAAAGTAGTCACACTCCATTGAAATACATGAGCATAATTTATCATTTTTCCCAAAGAAAGAAAGTGGTTTATTAATTTCTGGGTCTATTCTTTTGGTCCTAATTTTTCTTTTTTTTTTTTACCTTCTTGTCTTCTGTTTCTAGCTCCAAACCAGCCTTTTGCAGGTTGCTCTCAAATTCTTTTCTCCTTTCCTGAAGAGAAACAAAGACATTTTAGTAACTGATGAAGTTAACAACTAATACATCATTCACCAATGACTCACTGGGTTTTACTTCTCTCAACTGCCCTGATGACAACTCCTTAACCTTCTTTAATGTGACCTCCTCAAAGCAAGCAGACAAAACCCAGCTGATGCATACCAGGCCACTTTCCAGCTTTGTGATGGGAACCCACCAGCAATAGTACTGACTAGCCACGGGGCACCCACTGGGTAGGAAAAGGCTTGTTCTGTGCTATCTGGGCCATCACAGAAGCAACTGATGTCTTGTGTCTTCAGCACTTCTGACTTCAGGAGGCTGCTGTGTGGGATGTGTTCAAGTTTAGCTATACTTCCAAGAGAAGAAAAATTCTGGAAGCACGTGGAAGACTGATTGCTTACAGCCTCATCTATTCACCTCATCTATTTATTTTGTATAATTAGTTATACAGTCATGCCCAACACATATATTCAAGTACTGATTACAGACAATTCGAACAGTATTTCACAAATATCACTGATAAGACCAACAAGTCACCATATGTGCTTAGCTTGCATAAAGCCAGCACAGACTTCATGCAGAGATAACAAACCTCCCTGGGGAAGTGTGTGGTGGCTGCATGACTTGAGTGAGCTTTATATTCTTCTTGAACTAATTTTTTGCAAGGTAATTCCTAAGCAGTATCTTTAGGTAAGAACATTTTCTTCCTCTTCTTCTCTCTATGATTTTTTCTCCTATTGAGAGACTGTATTCATTTCCTCTTAATTATTTAAAATTTGCTGAAGAACTGCCAGAATAACAATAAATCAAGCCAAATATTGAGCCCTACCCTTTTTAAAATGAACAAGCTAGACCACAAACTTATGCCTGGCTAAACCCTGCCAGAACGCTGTCTAATGTTTCTTCTATTGAAAAGTCTTACATGACAGTTTTCAAACATACTTTAAAAACCCAAAACATTGTCGTTTTCAGCCAGTTTTCTTTTCCTGCATGTGTGTGAGGAGTAGACTGCCAAATTTGCATTTCAGTTTGCATAACCTACTCAGACGAATGCAGACTAGCTTTCATAGCCCTCAAATGTTTTCCTGTGTTAGTGACCTCTCATTTTTATGTGCCACATGTGATTTTGCCAAATATTACTAGATATTAAATTAGACACTGGACTGTATAAACTCGTGAATACGGTAACTCCTGAGTTCTAGCACATGCTGGGGGCAAAAGCAATTACATGCACCATTTTTCCTCAAAACCTGCCTAAAAGCACCTGTATAAACATGTCACAGAACTCTGCTTCGTTGCCATGATAATCAGAGAGAAAACAACACTACTAAAAGGTGATTTAAGAATGTATGTTAAGATGCTATGGAAAAGCTGACACTCAAGCCTAGTACCCAAAGCTATATGCTACTCTGGATTACTTTTTCTCCTAACAAAGCATGCTGGTGTGCATTCTTTCTCCAGCAAATACTGGAAGAGGGTCAAGCAAGTCAGCTCAGAGGGTTCTCTGCCACCAGCCAGCTTTTCTCGAGCTGTGCAGCTCAGGAACAGACAGAGCCAAAGGGTCTGGCCCCATCTTACTTATCTTTCCTTACAATACACTTAGTGTGATGAACTGCAGTGCTCTAATAGAAATTATGCTCTTTTTACCACGTTGCTCTTTTCCATAAGCCCTCTCCTGAAACCCATGCAATGTACTGTACTTTCCAGTTAATGGGAAAAACATTCTTAAAAGGAAATCAATCTGCCACAAGAAAAATTCCTCCCTCTTTTTTTGCCAAATACTGGACCCCATGTCACCGTCAAAAGCTTAAAATGGACAAAATGTACCCTTAGACCAAAGCTGGTTGTTTTTAATGTGTACTTGTTAAAATTTTAAGCTTACTGCCCCAAACCTAATAAACCATCCCTGGTGCATATATTTCTGACTCTGCTATAGATGCCACTCTGCAGTCACAGAGGCACAAGGGAAGCTCTATAAGTCATCACAGGCACCATATAATGTGGGATAAGCACAGACTAACTTTATCATCTAACACATGCTGGGCTGTAATGAACCATCCCACGAAGATTAACAAAGCAAGATCCAAAGTCCAGCAGTACTGTTATGCCCAGTGCAAATGCAACAGTGCCTAATCAGGTACCTATGGAAGAGAGATAACTTCTACAAACCTGATTGTGATAGCAGTGCTGGTACCATAACGGGTAACAATGCAGGTCCAACTCCTGCTCAGTCCCTTTTCTGACTCAGCATATTCTGTGATTCTCTTGTTCTATGAACTCCTGGGCCTTCACAGGACACTCCAAGAGCCTGAATGTGTTGTCCAAATGCTTCTTGAACTCTGTCAGGCTTGGTGCTGTGACCACTGCCCTGAGGAGCCTGTTCTAGTGCCCAACCACCCTCTGGGTAAAAAGCCTGTAGTCCCTAATACCCAACCTAAACCTCCCCCGACTCAGCTTCACGCCATTCCTTTGAGTCCTGTCATTCACGGGCCTCAGAGAGAAGAGATTGGTACTTCTCCCTCCTCTTCCCCTCACAAGAAATTTGTACACTCTGATGTACCCTCAGTCTCCCACAGGCTGAACAAACCAAGCAGGACAATCCCCTCCCTTGCCTGGCTGGTGATGCTCTGCCTGATGCCCCTCTAGGACAGGGTTGGCCCTCCTGGCTGCCAGGGCACTGCTGGTTCATTGGACTTGATTGTTGTGGGTCCCTTGCAACGCAGGATATGCTGCAATTTTTTCTGCAACTACCAGTCAAACTTCTGCAAAACTGCATGGAGAGGCCCCAGTTCAGACTGAGCCCAGCTTTCAAACACTCCTGCACAACTGGGGTGTGGCTACTAACAGGGCTAACAGCAGCAACAAGCATCTGACATTTGCTGCCCATGACTCCCTATCTCTGGTCTAGCTGGTAACTCTAAGAAAGCAGAGGTTTCTGTCTGAGCTGATGAAAACTGGGAAAGGAACTAGATAAAATTTCCTTCTGTATCTCTGTACCGCACTGGGGTCAGAGGGATTTTGCTTCCAGTCAACACAGGAGTGAGGCACTTTGCAAAGAGACCTATGAGTCCTAATGCTCTGTAGTTCTTGTGCAGAAATATACTTATGGACAAGAAAGACTATGTCTTGGTCATACATCAATATTTTGTTAGATATTTTTACAAATGCTATTTATTTTTTCATGTTCACATACATTTCATACAGTGGTAAAATATTTCCACATGTGCTGGAGGCTTTAAGGAATAATATTAAGTATTGTCTCAAAAAACTGTAATCCTAATTTCTGTTCAGAGACCTTTGTGGTTTGGATCTATTCATGTAGCTTATAGAAGGTAAGTTCCAAACAGCATTGAAGCTGGAATGTTTCTGGAATATCAAAAAAGTTAAAAGTTGTTCTGCATGAAACTAAGGGAGAATAACAGGCTGTCTCCTACATCTATATCAGGGCTATGTTGAAACACACAAAGAAGTTATTTATCTCATTCTTAGAAATGCAGAATAAAGCTGTTTCCTTGAGACTAGGAAACAAAACCCTTTGTCACAACTGTTATTCTCCTTGTATGAACACTTCTATTCTTAGCTGTTCCATTTTACTGCATCATTGTACAACCATAAAAGAAACATTTCTTTTTATGATAACTGTACAATAGCAAGTACAGTGTATGTCAGACAAATTTTCAGAGGCTGCAGTCCATCAATATTTAAATTTTGTTACCACAAACACAACAAGCACAGTACTTCTATGCTAAGAAGTCTGCACTAATTTATGGATGAACTAATTATATAAAGATCTATGCTGAACATAATTATAGGGCAAATGCAGATGCCTCAGGAACTGTGTAAAAAGAATTAGTATCTCCATGACTGTTCATCCAGTGACCACAGAGTTAATCTACAGGGCCCTGACCTTCCTCCATGGGGCCATAAACTCCTTTGCAAGGAACAGACATACACAGAATTAAATCTCACAAGACTTAATGTGGATATTTAGGCCTTTAGAAAGACAGAGATGTTTCTCCCAGGAAGTGCATTTTTAACTCAGAGAGGAAGGACAATATTGGCTACTGACTGTTGGGCTTTTTCCCACGTGACTCATTCAGTCAATAATGACATCCATGGACAAGGGCTCGGGTCTGGCAAAGATTCCTACTCGCCCTTAATGACCCATAAAGCAACGAGAAGGAAATTGCTGCACACAGTATGAGGGAGTGACTAGACTGACCAACTGACTCATTTTCCTTCCCACCTGAAACATTACCTAAATAGTATCCATTTCTTCCTTCATTTTAAAAGATTCAAGTATGACTAATGGAAAAGTTTAAGACTTGCTTTGACAAATTTTGCATGGGTATCTTTCTTCTCTCAACACTGAGTGGTCTTCTCTTCCTTCTTTTTCAAATGCACTTTGCTTCTGGGCAGAAGAAAGCATCTAGCTAGGAATACAGCCTGACAAAGAGACAGGATGAGTTTGAAAAAGTATTCTTGTATATAAACCTATGGTATCATAGCTATCAAACAACCTGGTCTCCCAAGAAAATCTTTGCAATGTGGCTAGCTGAGCAAAGCTGACAGATGCTTAATCTCAGAAAAGCATCAGAGACATGCCAAATTTTTGGATTTTTTAAGGTAATACGAGTAGGATGCAGGGGCCGTGTTCTACACTTGTATTTGGATGCAAGGGCAGGCAGCACAAGTTCTTAATGAAAACAGTATTTTCTTCATAAAAGAATGAAAGCTACATGGGATTTTTTTAACAGCCCAATCTCGTAGTATTTTTCCAACAGAAATTTGGATTTTTAATTACAAAATACCTTAATATGACAAGATATAGACTGCAACTGTTCTTTGCTTCAAAGACAATAGTTTTGATGATGATTTTGTCATAAGCATTGGTATAATTAGGTTTTTTTCAGATACCCTTATCTTTCAGAATAATATGATTACTTGAGAATGTAGTTTATTTGGTCTCTCTCTCCTTTTTACAATTTTTTTGATCATGAATAAACTTTGGAATTATATATTGGAGAAACTAGTTTTTAAATGTAAGCTCTCCCGACTCTGAAAGAAGACAGCAAATACAGAGAAAAAAAATTGTAATCCTTATTTCTTTAAAATATTGTGCTTCACATAAAATTTGTTGTCTTGACTGCCTCTCATTCTACTGGATTTTTTATATAACTTGAATTTCTGTTAGCCAAGTTAGACTCGTGTGTCAGTGTGAGCATGTAACAAACATGTGTCATTAACTCATTCCATCTGATCTATTATTACTATTCAGGAAACTGGGTCTTGCTGGCAAGTTCAGGGAGAATCACTAAGTGGCATTTTAGAGAAAGTTTGTTCTTGTGCTCTGTTACATAGGAGGGCTCTCATAAAAGCCACTTTAAATATTCTTCTAGAAGAATAAGTACACATATGTAGACAGTAAGTCAAACACAAGGAAAAGCTTCAGGAGGACATTCTATGTTTACATTACTCAGAGAATATTTTAATAAAAGAGTCTCAAAAGTATTAAGAGAAAACTGCATTGAGTCTTGGAGCTAAGAATCTATTTTTCCTCCTACTACAGTCAAAGGGTGTGAAAAAATAGTTATTGTTAAATCTTGTTTGATCTTTGCTTATTTAGAAGAATCCTCCTTCATTCGAAAGTATTTACAGGTACAAGCATTTACAAATATTTCTCCAAAGTCTCAGCTAGTCTGTTAAATGAAGAAGCAAAATAATTTGAATTACTTTGCTCCATTGTATAATATATTGCTCAGCCGAAGTAACAAGAGTGATCGATTCAATAAACATAGACACAAAAATCTAATAAAATTGGGTCCTGAGAAACAACAGTAAATTACACAGAAATTTCCATACATTGAATTGCTTTTCACACAGCTATAGATTTTTTGCTAAATTCTATTCCAGATGAGGCTAGTGATCTGAAAGTGTTAGTAACTGATATTCATCTTATTATAAATAAAAATTAAGAGGACTTCAAAAAGACAAACTTACCAACTTTTTTTCCCATTCTTTATTAAGATCATCCACATAGGAGAGAACAAAATCAATTCTCCTGACACCATCCCTGAAGAAAATAGAATCTTTGCTTTGATGTCTTTTATCAATCTGTAGAAGATACAGGCAAATGAATAAAAAAGCAAGCATTACTGTTTTTCTAAAATATAACAGAAGGCAAAGGAGTTTCCCCATATTGCCACAGTTCTTCAGTTTCTTTACAGCTGAAGATATATTTGAACAAGTTTTAACAAGGACTACATCTAGTTTAAATAATTTCAAAATTAATGGCATATGTCCACAAGCATTACATTACATGTAAATAACAGGTACAGGAAAAATAAATATATATATGTTAGTGTAGCAATACTTGTGAATACTTGAAGCAGGTAGCAAAATGTAAATTCCATGCATTTTCTTCTACATAACAACATTCACAAAATCAACCACTAGAGAGACATATGTCCCAGCAATGACCACATATAAAAACAGCTCACAAAAATACAGGGGTGATGTTTCAACATTGAGTATTTACTTTCATGGGGAAAAAATACACCTAATAAAAGATATCAATGTAACAGGGTAATCAGTATTCCAATTGATCTATTAAAGGCCATATTTTAATTTACCAACATGCCAGAATGTCTTAGTAACAACATCCACCTTTTTCACTATTGGGCCACAGTAATTAATGTTAGGCAAATTAAAGATTGTAACTCTACTCTCCTAGGGAAGTTAACTCATTAGGTAATATTATTTATTATCATATTAATATTCAGCTCTATCAAATCACATACAAGACATACAGCAAAGTGCTTTCCATAGAAGCAAATATTCTGGTTGAAATGTAACTCTGTGCTGAGGAAGGTTGGTGTTATTTTTTCAACCGTACTTATCAGCAAAAGTGTATTTGTATAGGGCTGAATTGGGGATTTATTTTATTAGAGTAGGAACAAGAGAGTATTATGCCCCTGTCTTTTCCCTCTCATACCATGCAAGGATGCATGTGCTCCCTGGGAAAGCATAGAATATGTATTTGTAACTGTGAACCTTGCTTCCAGTTAACAGAAGGCATCACACAGTGAAGCATGTTATTACTGCAGCAATAGCATTCGTCACTGCTTTACCCTGAGACGTCGCTTCAGGAACAGATTATACTTCCTTCCACTCTGCTGGAATAACCAACAAGTAGTTAGCAGGGCCATTGTTTCTCTCCAAGAACCAGCTGCTTCAAGCATATACAGCCCAACTACAGCAAGCAAGAAATCCACGTCCTTTAAAGCTAGGAAAAGCCTCCAACCATCACAAAAACAAAAGTGCCCGCAAATAATACAACTATCATGTCTTTTTTATTAAAGGCAAAGCTGAGCTGGAATCTGTCTGGACAGTAAAAAATATGTTTTAAGATAATGACTCCTATAATACTACTTGCCATCATTTGGATACTTAAGCAGATTTTAAAAAGAGCAGTAAGAAAGTGGTTTTGAGGGTAAAGCAAAGGCACCAAAACACTGGCTCATGCATAGTGCATGCATGTTTCTGTTATACTCGTTTGGTCAAACCCACTTGGACACAAAAAGACAAATGACAACCATGTAATTCCAGAGCTGACAAAACTACAAGGAATAATATACACGTAATTCATGTGTTTATCTTTAAATAGCTGAAATTAAATAAAAATAATTGAAAATCCTATTGTTCCATAGTGTTGCACGACTTTATGCATCTTCATTAGATACACTGGTAACATTGAAATCAGATACCTGAAGCAGCCATGCATTAAGGAGAATTCCTGTGTTCCTATCTTAGCCCTCGGGGAGCTACAAAATACTGTTGCAAATCAATGCAGCACAAAAAAAAAGCTAAAATAAATTATTTCCTGAAAATGCTGTCATCCGTTCTTTGCCTTTCCTCTTCAGCAATTCTGTTAAGGTTTTTTGCTGTTTATCTTACTGAGAAATATTTACAGAAGATCTATTTGATTACTTGTATGGCTGAAGTCTGGACAGCTACCTCAGAAATGCTTCTTCTTCCGAATGCAGTACATCATCTTACATGATTAAAAGGCTCACAAAAATCATGGAATCCAATAGCGGAAAAGAAAAAAGCATTTTTCTATTCTATTTTGTACTTACAGGTCTAGGTCTTTCTTTGCAAATATAATTGTCACTACATACAAACTGCAAGTTCAGATACTAATTAATCAAGTTAAAACAGTGCATGTGTGTTTTAACCACACTAACATCTGTACAGAATCAACAGTACTGTAATTATTCAGCATTACAGTAAGTGAACCCCAAAGTGCATTCTAACAACTTACAATGTTGTTGCCCCAACCACTGATTTAAAAAACAGTGACTTCATAAGCACAGAAATTGTTCTAGTGTACTAAATTCATATACGCAAAGAAGAAATAAAACAATAAGCAATACTTACTTCAAAAAAAAGCTCCTGAAGGAGTACCCCACATTGTTTGGGTTGCACAGTTATAATTAGATTATTCAATAATTGAATTCAATTCAATTGAAGAAGTATTTTATCTTTATTGCCATCAAAATTTGGTTGTTTTCTAAGATGTATCAGAATCCTCAGTAATTAAAGGTCTGACTATCATTTTAAGAAGATGCAGAAGTTATTGTCAGATCTGCTTTTAGAGGGGGAATACTTATCATTTCCTTCTCCTTCTGTACATAGGGTTATTCACTGCAGATAGTGACAGACCTGCTTATTAAACCCATAAATTATTCCTTTCCATTTTGCTGCATTTGGATTTCATAAGGAGAACAAGATCGGTCTTGCACATTCACAAAGGTTTATACAAGTTTGACGTATATAAAGTTTGTAATTTGCATTGATTCTATCAGTGGATCATTAAACACTGTGGATTTGTACATCTTATTTCTTAACAGCTCTTTCCAGAACTGCATGAATGCAGTTAATGATCCTCAACAACCTGCAGTTATTAAATGAAGTTACACCTCATCACAGAAAATATTCTGAAATGTGTTCCTCCTGCAATACAAGTAACCAAATTGAAACTTCCCAACACAGCACAGACAGCAAGTTGAAGACTTTCAGTATTTAAGTTACACCTAATGAGGAACTACAGAAGAGATGGAGCCCTGAGGCATATGGTGAAAATTCAAGAAGCAACAACCACAAGTCACAACAGGAGAAATTCCTACTGGATGTGAGGCTGTGGTTGAATGGGAATGGGTACAACAGATTGCCCAGAGTGACTGCATAATCCTCATCCTCAGAGATCACACAGCCTGATTAAGATAGACCAGGACTGATCTGCACTGACTGTGCAATCTGATCTATATTTGAAGCCATCCCTGCCTTGAGTAGCTTAGCCATCCAGAGGTCCCTTCCAATCCAACTTCACTGTAGGATTCTATGAAATCATGTTACTGCAAACATTCAGCTTTTACCAGGGCTTTCAAAAAGCTGAATAAATCCATCAACTATAAATCAAGTTACAAACCCCACCTGCTGAAAATCCAAGTAATGCCCTCCTGTTACCCTGTAATAGCTTTCCAGCCTCATTAGTCTAGTTATCTTTCTAAGACCATTCAGCTTATGGATAGATGTGCTAATTGAATACTGTCCATCATGAAGAGAGAAATTTTCCTTTCATGTGGCATAAGTGTAAGCTTATAGGTTTCATATGGTATTATATCAATAGTTTTAGTTTTCCTATATGTCATGATTTCTCTCTAGACAGCCAGCACAGGCTGGGGTATTGGACCATGTCCAACCAAACAACCCTCCAAGTACCTAGGCTTGCAATCCTCACCTCAGACACCATCCAAAACCCTGCAGTAGGAAACACAGACTCAACAGGACAGGTGACAGGAGAGACCATGATTTGAGTAAGGAAACAGCACAGCTCAAGATGAAGTAAGGCTGTAAGAGCCCATGGTTTGTTCTGCCCAGTCTGGTTTGGGTGTGTAAACACTGGCTGGCAGCCCCACACGCCATTCAGACTCACCATTCAGCACTGCTGAACGCTTGCTCAGGAGTCCTTGGCTGCCTCACTTCACAGGTGCCTCTGGGACACTTCTCTGGGGCCAAGGCAAACAGAGGGGCACGGGGAGCTGCAGAGTGGAAAGCAGCTGCTCAAGTGGCAGCAACCACTAACGCTGGCACGGGAGCGCTCCAGAGGGACGGCTGCGGGCTGCAGCCGAGTGACAGCACTGAGCTAAATGTCCCTGTGGCCTCACTTGCCCCCCTGGCACACCGACAGGGGGCCTTGGCCAGTGTGGGCAGCCACCCCCCCCATGGGTTAGTGGTATCACACTACCCCAAAAAGCAAATATGTTTTGCAGATTATACCTGAATTATTTCATCCCGTGTGTTTTTATGGGACTCTGAGGGATTTCTATTTCTGGTTATCCCTCCAACAGGAAATGTATCCTTACAGGTCACTTAGCACAACTCTCACCTTGTAGGCATGGAGCTTCCTCCAAACCTGCTACTAAATATCCCAGCCCTCTCTATGTCTGTGCTTCAAAGACAGGGAAATTTACCCTAGAGCAGTACTTTTCAGATTATTATTCAGTCAGAAAACTGCAAGTTCCTTAAGGGCCTATGTTCAGAAACATCTTTCTCAAATTCAATGCCTCGGACATCAAGCTTTCCCAAGTGTCCAGCTCCACAGAGCAGGGATTGCAGGTTCAGATCATAGCACCCTTCTCCGTCTGATTCTGTATCTTGTATCTTTGTTTTTTTGTGGGAAGGTGGTTTAGAGCAGCATTTTCAGTAACAAAGCAGCAACCAATACCAGGAGAGGGGGAGGAACCCATTAGCTTCATTAGTTACAGCACAGGGAAGCACCTCTGGCTGTGACTAACTAGAATGATGAGAGGTTACATTAATACCATAGAATGTTTTTTATGATCCCCCATCAGCACATCAAGGAATTACAATATCATAGTCCTACATTACCAGGCAAAAAAAGCCTACCTGAAACTACAACATTAAATTGATTTGTAACATTTTTCTGGCTTAAAAGATACAGCCTACAAACAAAATTTTTATTTAATTAACTGCATACCTCTGATAATCACACAGCAAGTTAGATGCAAAACAGACAGTGTAAAAACCCCAAAGAACTATATTAAAATGCAACTAGATAATTTATGAATTAGCAATCCACAGCAGAAAAACTTCCAGAATACAAAAATGGACAAAAATATAAGGTTTGAAAGCCGAATCAAAATACAAGAAATCTCCATAACTGAAAGGGTAGGAAACGTTCCACAGCTTAAAAACAAAGTTATCACCTTCACTCAGATCCCCAGTTTGCATGGAATATTTATATACTCCTCTTTGTCACTGAATTAAAACATGCTACAGGAAAAACACATGGCTTTAATTGCTTCTATGCTAAATATAAATATATATATTTATACATATATATGAACTCAAACATAACTTTATAAATGCATATCTAAATTATATAAATGTATTTCCAAAAATTCACGAAAACAGATTTACAGAACATACATAAATATACAGGTATTTTCCTGAAAATCAAAATGGCATATTTCTGGTTTATGCACTCAGTTCCCATTTTACCATAGTCCCTTGCCATGAAGTTCTTGTCATTATTCTTCCTTGAAGGAATCCATGAATCCACGCAACTGAAGAGCTTACTCACTTGAAAGGTGTGTATTAACTTAACACCACCCATCCCAATTTCCAGTTACACTTCATGCAGGCTATAAGGTTGCATACAAAGCTATAACCTTTCCCAGTCAAAGAAACACAAAATCCCATGTATTTCCTGTAGCTAAAACTTGCAAGCTGCTTCTTTCACCTTAGCCCACGTTTCAATTCTGAACCGCATTAAAATCTGAAAGCTTGAGAACATGCATTTCAAAGCACTTTGAGACACCAAGATATTTGCACTGAAATATAAATGCACATAAAAAGCCTCTCTGGATAAAAGAATACATTAAACGAGAACAGAACAAAGAAAAATAAAAAGTAAGCTAGGAGGGCATAAGTGTTAGACACCAGAAGACAAAAGTAAGCAAGGAAGACACCAGAGCTCAAAGTAAGCAAGCAGACAGTTTTAATACACCTCAGCATGTACTTCTTCAGTTATTTTAAACAATTTTTTGTACTTTTTCTCCATAAAACAATAATGATTATTTTAAGTTTTCTGATATATTTGAGAATTTATACAGTTATCTTGTCTGTGAATTTCAGTTAGTGGCTATTCTGAGCCTTTCATTATTATTTACTACAATCAAAAAAAAAAAAAAAGAGAGACAACATCTTTCAAACGATGTCAGTGTTTGTTTCTTGCTCTTTAAAACATATTAAAGTATCATGCTGACTCACAGAGCCCTCAGGACATCATGATAAAAAGGAATCCCACATTTGTTAATAACACCAGAGTCAGAATACATCCTATATCCCATCAAACCAAAACAATGATAAAAAAGCAAACTTTCCAGTTTTCTCCACCAATCTCAACTTTTCAATTTTGTCTATTATCCTTCTGGTTGACTTCAATTTATCTTTTAAGCCATCTCTAGGAATAAACACAAAACCACATTCATTTTTATCAACTAGAAAAAATTGTTTTTAGAAGGATGGCATCTTTGAAACTGGAAAATTTTCTGGTGAGGGATGTTTTGGCATACTGTAATAGAAGACGCCACACAAATTCATGCAAGGAAGCATGAATACTTCTTACTGCTTACCACTTGATGTTCAGGGATGAGTAAAGTAGTCTCAGTGGTGTTTAGGCCCTGCCAGTGGCATCACGGGAAAAACACAATGTTGTTAGCAATGATGCAAAGGCTAATTCAGAATTATAAAGGCTAATTCAGAAGAAACAATGTAGTTCCTGGGTTAAGCTGCTGCAAAGCTCTTCTGAGTGATGGGTGGATTTTCAGTCGGGATAGAGTTTAAAGCAACCTCTACTTCCTCAGAGGAGCTTGGTCTCTAGCCTACACCACCAACTTTAACATGGTCCACACCGATTTTTAAGCATTAATAATTACAATTTTTGATAAGAGTTAAACAGTAAGTATTTGTGATAGGAGTTAAACATTTCCATTAGAAAGAAATACAGTCTGAACAGGTTGGTACAGATTGCCATTTATAAACTGGTGAAGAACAACTGTTTATAGTACTCTTATTTATTTTGATACCCAAGAGAGAAAATGTACACAGCATAGATGACTGCATTTGGAAAAAATGTGCTGCCCCTTACCTGGCTATTTCTTAACTACAAACTGAAATGATACAGTGTACACTGAACAAAAACAAATGCAATGGGACAAATCCTCAATCTCACAGTGTAGACAAGGTCAATTGGTTCCAGTAATTGTAGTTACACCTAATAGGACTAGTGAGAGCTTCCCAGTGCCCAGCTCTGATCCACACCCAGTGAGGCCCTACCCTGGTGTTAACTGTGCAAGATCTGGGTGCTCACTGTTTTCCTGGATGTTGGCGTGGAGGCTGCAGCAACCCCCTCAGGCCAGACGGCACACAGGTGTGACAGGGACAACAGCAAGGGCAGAGGCCTCTGCAGAGCACAGCCAGGCTACACACATGGCCACCAGCTCCCTGGGGTGCTGCCCCACCACTGTGGCCCTGCAGCAGCCATGGGTTTGGAGACCACGTGCTGCTATTGGAATCAATAATGGTTTACAATACCTCAGCAGTTTCTCAGTATCTAATTAGTCAATAACTTATCACACTTTTGTTTTGTCTTGTTTTTGTGTGCTTTGAACACAAACCACAGATGGATTTAAACAGTGCAACCAATCAGTGCAAGTCCATTAAGAAAACACAACAGTTCTCTGTGGAATTAAATTAACTTTCAATAGAAGCACAATACTAACAGCAATTTATTATTATAGTATCATTTAGTGGTTTAGAATTGCAAAATGTCAGAAAGCTTATTATTACCCCAAATCCAATTTTCATAAAATACTTCATAAAGTAAAGTTTTTAAATAACATTGTTCACTTTGATTACAATTTTTCTTGATAGAAATCACTGAGGTCCATTCCTGTCCTGGTTACACATCAAGTAATACACATACACATATTTACATTCTTTTTTAATGACACCACGTCTGGGTATTTGCTTATCTAAGTAAATCAAAAACGTCCTTTTCAGAATGCAGTAAAATAAAACAGAAAGATCGATCTGTTTTTTGGCAAGGAATCCCCCTGAGAAACAATGCAATATAAATAGCTGCACTGTGCTCTTAACATAAGATAGTCTGAACAATTCTCCTGTCACTGATGCTACTGGAAAAACTTGCACTTTTAGCAGAGAACTAAGGGCTGAGACACTTAAGTGGAAAGTTTTTCTCCAATTATACACCATAAATACTTGCCATGGAAAGTACTGTGCAAACTAAACACCAATGAAAGCACAGCCTTGCTTTATTCAGCACTGCCCTGTGGCTCCTGACCTCTCCATTGCACACATTCCCCCCATCCACACTGGAAACTTTCCATCTGCTTTTATCCAGCCTCTCCATCCCATACTCCTCCCACCCACGGCCCACCACCTCCTCCATGGTTAGATGCAAATACAGGTTTTAGCCACCCACTGGTCCTCACTGCCCACACTGCTTCACTCAGAGACAAAATTTTATTACACTCAGTGAAACAAAGCTGTGAGGTGATGACACACAGCTAGCAGAGCATTCCTACATTCCTATGCTTTCCTGTTAGTCATGGGATCTTACCCTGTTCAGTGTAATTGTCAGAAATTAATTAGCTCAAGTCATTAGGATTAACTATTTTTAAACTGGAGTTCACACCTTCCCCTGCACATTTCCAGTACTCTGATAGAAACACTCTGCTTTTTCATGATATGCCAAAATCTGTGTACAGCACAAAGGGGCTCCAGCATTGCAAAACAACAATCAACTCAATCCAACTCTGTGGAGATGAAAACCAAGACGGTTGGCAGTGGTGGCAGCAGTGTTGGGCTGGTCCCTCTTACTCTGGAATCTGCTCTCTTTAGTCTTTAATGTACTCTGGATCTCCCCAAAATAGTCCTGGTGCTTTTGTTAGACTTGGAAGAAATCTTTTTGTACTTCTTTCTACGTTTTGAAACTAATTTTGTCCATCTTTGCATTATTAACAATTATTTTATGCTTCTCTACTTGAAGATCTACCCGTCTGAACTGAAAAATGAACCAAGTATGAAAAGTAATGCACAACATGACAGTGTTCCTTCAGAAAAACAACCAACCAATTAATTTGAAACACCTGCAGTACCTGCTGCTCTGAAAAAAAGAAAATAACCTATGAATCAAGCCATAATTGTGGTAAAATGTATTGCTTTAATAAATTTGCCAATTTAATTCTGCTAACCTGGCTTAAATAAAGACAGCTCGTTCACAGATTTTCTTATGATCAAGTTACATTATGGAAAATCCTGATTAACAGGAACTTTTAGTAAGCATTTCACTGACATGAAATTAACAGGAAGGTCAAAATTTAATGTATAACTGTGCAAAATCAATTCCTATCTCCTTAAAGGTAGAGCAGAGCACAGTTCCTGCAGTCTTACTCAGACAGTAGTGTGGTCACTTGCCTTTTATAAGGTGGAGTCCACATGCATACCAAGCAAACATTTCAAATTACTTTGTGCTTCTTAATTGGAATAAAAAATAGTCCTATGTATAGCTGGACCTCTACAGATCTTAAACTGGTGATTCAATTTTGCACAAAAGCTGTACTAATTTTACATTTATCCCATCTGAATGGCCTGAACTCTTACTATTAGAAAATGCGATACAAATTCAATTTTTTAACCTTTCCTCCAATCTTGAAATAATTGAGTGATCTTCTTTCCTCTTAGGCAGAGGAACTCTATTTTGTCAGTGTGTTTCATCTTCATTTACTTAGTAACCTGAACAACTAAATACAATCCCTGAGCAGACACACTACTGCATATTTTTCTAGTGTGCTCTCTGAACAAATAGAAAGCACAAAGGAAAAAAAACATTCTCAGGTTTTATTTAATTCATTTTCCAATTTGCTTGAAAGGACTTCCAGAGGCATTTATGTATTTCTTGGAACAAGAGCTCCATAAAGAGTGATTCAGGTAGATTCTACACAGGGATTCACTTAAGACAGTTGCCCATCCCTACCAGAAGTGGCTGCCTGTGTATGACTGATTTAACAAGGCCATAATTTGAAGCAGTCCCCATTGCAGCACTTATTTGAAAATACCCCCATTATATCCTTTTTTCTCCCCCTTCTCCAGTCTGCTGTCTGTGGAAAATATCTCCTTGCCTCCCTGCATGACAGAGCATCTAAAAATGCTGTAAGTCTTGGAATATGAAAAGCTGATGAAGTCCAAGTCCAAGATCTTATTTCTTTTGTTCCCGTGGGAGATTAAAGAGTAAGAAAAATAGGGAGACTCAAGAAGAAGCAGTTAAAAAAAAAAAAAGAAAAAAAACAGAAAAAAAATCCAGGGTGAAATACACAAGAATGCAAATTCATGAAGGACCAGTGCACCACTGATTGGTGCTCCAATGCTTTTTGAGTCCTGGACTTCATCCAACTTTTGTACATATATGGCAGGCTTCACTACAGACTGTTCTTCACTTTTTGTTTTACTTGCATCATTCCTTATATTCAAATCACATATTCCTTTGCAAATTACAAAAGAAAGAAAAAAAAAAACCAATCTCCCACTGAATGATGGATGGGTAACGTTTCTGCTCTCCATATTAAATCTAGATTTATTTTTTCCCTCCTCTGTTGCTAAATCAACAATAAGGCCTTAGCTTTTTCTCTGTGTTGCTGAACAGAAGCATACTGTTGTGGGATGTTATGATTTTTCTCTTCCAAAAAGAAAAGACAGCCTGAGCAAAATGAAGTAGTGACCTGAATGTAAGTTCATTTAACTCTTTCTCAGTGGTTTTTTTTTTTTTTGTTAATTCAATTTCTATTTTAAAATTACTTGACTTAAATTGGTTTAGGAATTCTAAACATTCATATTTTTTAACTGCAGAAACATTGTTAAGTGACGAGAAAATTACCAATCTATTACAGAGGAAAAATAATTTACTAGAGAAATGTGCTACCTGTCAAAACAAGAACAAAGCACATTGACCTGAGCTCAGAATGGCCTTGGTGAAAGGAGGAGAAACCATGATGGGATAGAAGATCCTGCTTAATTCCTACAGGAATGCATAAAGGATGTTAAGGCAGCCTAGCAAAGAACTGAGGGAAAAGAAATTCTTCCATTTATACAGAAGACAACTGAAGCTGTGACAGCACATGAAGACAAAAGATTAGCATTATATGAAAAAAAATCCCATAAATATTAAGGGCTATCTTACTATTGCAATTAATTAATAGAAAAACTTTTAAATATAGACTTAAACTGAATTCTAGAACATTAATCATCAAGAACTAAGCCTGTCATGGCTGATGAGAGTGTGAAACTGGACAAGAAGATCAAGAGTAACTCTGTAACTTTATGCCTGGCTAATGTACAGAAAGCAAAAATCAGATAAATGACGATGTGTTAGGGTTCATTGGGTAGGACAGGGCAAAGCACAGAAAAGTACTAACTTAAATGTAAGCAAACATCAGATAACCACCTGACCTGCAGAAACAAACTAAGGCCAAACAAGCTGTCTCAGAGACAGCAATGAAAACAACAGAACAAAACCCCCAAGTTGTCAACTACTTACTGATATTGCTTATATGACAATTCTTTGTGATATTTAATAACAAAGTAAAAGAAAAATACTTATGCAAGGAAACGTGTAAGTAGAAAACAAGAGAAAAGGCTGCATGAAGTTACCAAGGAGAGATTTTTGAGAGGATAACCAGATATATTTTTCCCAGACATGAATGTGCTGAAGATCAAAGCCTCCTCCTTTCCCACCCCATCATGAATCTTTCATTCTTCAGACAAGGTGCAAATCCTATTTCTCTACATATATGACACATGTTGCACTCTTTCTCCCATGTTTCCTGCCTTTTCATGTGTTCTAAGTCATGAACAAGTAGCTCAGAATCAGCTTATCATGGTATGATGGCCATTGTTCAGTGAAGCATTTGATATGGCAGTTCACTGAAAATTTTCCTGGAGAAAAAGATGATTATAATTCCTACTACAGATTCAGAAGGGTGAACATATGAACAAGTTTTAAAATGGAACTGGTAAATTTGTGAAAACATTGGGATGATATGGCTGCATGCTCTAAGAAGACAAAGATCTGTGAAATCTAGGAAGTCCTTCTGAGTTGTTTTTGTTTGATTATCTCCAGATTTGGTCCTCAGAAGACTCTGAGGACATGTTTTACTTTTAAGAAGCTCAGCAGCTTCAGTTTTCCAACACTCAATTCAACAGACAATTTCTGATCCGTGCTCATGGCCAGTATGAGAGAACAGCTGTTTCTTTTCCTTTCTAAAACTTTCTATCTTCCTCTAAGCATGTAACAACAATAAACAACAAAACAATACCAAAAAATACCAATGTAAAGATCACGTATCTTCAATACTCATTTTGAACCAATTTCTCAACTGAATACTGGCAACACACTGCTATGTTTTCAAGACATTGTGTACGTACATATTAAGCAACGAGGTACTGTGAAAAAATTTATAGATGATGACACTTTTCACGTTGCACACAATGAGGTACTCTAGTAACTCAAATCTTCATTTGCTTTCTCATTAATCTTGCTGCACTGTCACAAGGTTCCTAGAGCAGTGGAACTCTTGATTTCCCAGCAAGCCAGCAATGATACACAGCACAAAACAAAGTGTTTGGTTTGTGCAGAAAGAGTATGTTTTTCCAATTGTCAAAACATTTAAAGATCGTGTGATTCACATTTCAAGACTGATACAGGCAACACCATTAAGCTCATATTGTTTTCTACCAATACTCACTACTGTGTTGTAGCACTAGCACTGCTAAGTCTCTTCTGAGGCTCAGTGAGTGTCATGCCATATCCATAACTTTGCTCTTCCAAAACAATACAGGAAGAAAATTTTTACATGGATATAAAGGAGGTATAAGACAATCTAAAATAAACACTAGTTTTTGAAAACTAATTGTCTTGTTCACAACAACCATTCTTCTTTCCTACCAGTAGTACATTAACTAACAGCATTCATACTGTACCTTACCTCAGAGCTACTTGGGATTTCTGATCCTGAAGTTGAGATAGTTTCAGGTCCATTACATTCTTCCCCTGCAGAACATTGAAAAAGAGATTCATATAAATACATCCCATTTTTTAAAATATTGTCACATCTGAAAAGGACGTGGACCTTGAAGGCATGGAACTATGAACAAGTAAAGGACGGAAAATAATACTCATAATAGTCATAACACATAAAATCTTCAAGAATGGTTCTTTGGAAGGGAAGAAATGCTGTTAGGCACAATATACTCAGTCTGTACTACCTTGGTGTAACCTTGCACTCACAGGAATGTATTTTTAACTGTGACAGAAAAAAAATCTGGTGTCATCACTTAGCTTCCTTGTCTCAAATATCTGCTAGGTCTAAGATGGTTTCATACTCAGAGCTTTGCTGCCTCGGTTATGGAAGTTCAATTATGTCTGGAAGTGTTTGCTAGAAATCAAACTGGGGTGTGTTTTTTTGCTAAGGAGTCAGCGATGCATAATCTCAAGATTACAAATGCCCATGTAATGGAGATATGACAACAGAATCAAGAATAGTAATATGAACTTAATTACTTAGCTTCCTGTTCAAAAAGCAAACAAACCAACCCTAAAAAACCCAGCTCCAAAACAACAATGATAAGCCAAACAAAAAAACATGCCTTCATTTCAACAACAGTAGTAAATGCCAACATGACTCCCACAAATAGTAATTTCACCAAAGACACTGCTACTAAAATATTAATGCTAAAGGGAAAATCCTCTTTAGTACCTTCATCATCTTAAACTGGATTGAGATACTGGCTGGGTTTGTGCCTCTGAATTTACACTGTCACCAGTTTCCTCTGGAGAACAGCTCTGAAGTCCCTAAGCCAGGCTCCTGCTCCAAGAAGGGTTTTGTAAACAACCAGCTCTGCTGATTAGGCACATCAGGCTCTTCAATCAGGCATCTAAACCACTCCACCACCAATAGAAAAGGATAAGCAGTTTTGAAAATAGCTGATCAAAATCTAGACCATGCACCTAGAAATGGTGCCTCTTTCTTTCAGAAAAGAGGACTCATCTTCTTTCTCCATTAAGGAAGCATTGTTGAGTACACCTTAGACTGGACAGACTTACACTGGACCACTGTCAAGACAACCAAAGTGGGACTATTTCTGCCAATAAAATAAGCCTACTTTTCTTCTTGTAATCTGCAAATGTTTGATGTCTATATCCTGCCTAGACACAATTTTAAGTGGACCCTCAAAAATATATAATAAGCTACTTAAGTACAGCTTGAGAGCCTTTTGTTTCCTATATTTTTTTCTCTAAGTTCACTTACAGAAAATGCTCTCTGTAATTTATAACTATACATATGATATGATGAAAAACCAGGCAATGGTATGCAAAATACAACAAAAAAAGTTTCTGAGTGGCAAGACATTTACACTGTTGCACGCTATTCTGCTAAAGCAAACTACACCTGGGAACTCTGTATTAGTAGATATAATCTGAGCACCAGGATAAAGAATGGGAGCATCCCTACCATGCTGTGCTATCTGTGCTACCTAAAGCCCTGCAAGGCAGATGGCTACTGCAGACTTGGCCAAAGATACCAGCCCAGGGCCCAAGAGCAGAAAGCCCAAACATTTTGTCACACAACTCTCCCATTCCAGGCCAGGAACAGTGTGGCACCTTGTCCTTGCAGCAGGAACATTCTATTTTCTATACTGCTGAGGGAACTTGAACTGATTCAATGGCCTATAACTGCCTTTCTGTGGAGTTTTTTCTGGATTTTATCCTCTCTGTAATTGTGAAAGTCTGACCTCAGAACAAATATAATTCAGAGTTCCACATTTTAAATGCTTCCCCAGTACCATAGCTGATTACTTATGCAACCTGTGGAAGGAAATCCTCTTGATACCTCTGTTCCACTGGAATAAACCTGAATAACTCTAGAGCAGCACACAAGAAGGTAAAAAGAGAACACAAAACACATATTAACTGAAAAGTACAACATAATCAGTAGGTTCACTCCTTGTAAAACATGTAATCAGATTCCTGAACATAAGCAGCACAAGCAATGCACACCCAAATCATGTAGGAAGGTGTAAAGAGGCCCCATCCCAGAAATGCACCAAGCACCATGAATGTAAATACACAATTAGATCTTAACCAGGAGAGCTGCCAACAGATAGCCAACAATTGACTTGCAAATCCCACTGCAAAAGGCCTGGCTCATATGTGAAACCAATGATTCACATTAACTGAAGTCTGATTTGCAAGAGGCTCCCAGCAGAAAACAAAAAAGGAAAGGACAGAGGAAACAGACAAAAGGGAGGAGGGTAAAATATGGGTTAGTACAGTACCTTCTGACTGTGATGGCTTGAACTTGGTGAGAATTGCAATGTCATCTTTAAAAGGAAAAAACACTTCAGTAAGAACCAGAAGTATAATTCACTTTAACATGAACCCATTTCATAATTCTCCTCTATCCTTTACAATACAGCTGCTATGTAAAACAAAAGAATAAGCCCTGGATACCAGAGGCTGTGACCTAGACAGAAAGCATGGTGCAGGCTCCTCCTGGAACACCAATATTCACCTTTTTGTCCAGGCACCTTATTCAGCAACACAAACAAGGATGCCACTTTTCCTTATCAGCAGCAGGGAGGACCATAATAGTTTCTACCAGCCAAGAAAACCCTTTAAAAATTCTTCATTTAATTACTGCTTCATATCTAAAGATAGGAGTAAAACAATAACATTCTGATAAAATTAGGTATTTAAGTGTATGTCCTTGTTCTCCAACACTACGTGGTTTTATGTACATAAACAGATCTGGAAATATCTGCATGCCAAGAACAACAAATAAGGACACTTACAAACTAAGTGGTCCTTTGTCATAAAATCTCTTTGTATAAATTGCAGAAACTATTTGAAATGTTTTTTGTCCAGTACAACTCTACAACTATTAAAGCTCGCTAAATGATTTCAGAAATTTATCATTTTAGTATTTGCTCAATCTTTGGCCTTCATGGGAGTGCACATATCCTAGCTGAATGAAATGCCTCTTTTCCAATGTAACTGGTGTCTTCAACGGCCATACAATTCTTCACACAGCTATTTGTAACTCCTTGAACACATGTGCCTTGGCAGTGTGCACGTTACTGTAAATAAGCAAGCTTTGTATGACCTATAATTCTGCAGTATAAGACAACATATGATGTCCCAAACTACACCCAACCACAGGGTAACCTACTTAGAAACTTTTGGTATGCCACCCCGAAGAATTACAGACCATTTCTACTTCAATTACAGACCCAAATGATGAGAACAACAGTAGCCCACAACATAAATTAACATTCAGTACTGAAGACTGAAGAATATAATCAAGATTGATTTATCTCTTAAAATATAAGTAGTTTACTCACAAGAAAAGGTATTTTAATTATTGTAATCTTATGATTTCTATAACAAGCATAAAAATGGCTTCTTGTGTAATTAAACAATCAGAAATTCTATAATAGTTCAAATTTGTTCACAGTGTTGGAATCATTTTGTTTTTCTTCGTGGAAAAACTGATGAGTTAGGAAAAGGTAAAAGTACAAGTGTTCAGTGCTGCTGTAAAAAAGTAATGATGGCATTGTAAATCAAGGCCTCCTATTGACCCTGTTTTCTGATAACAGCTGCAGCAAGCCAAGCAGCATCAAAAAAAGGAACTGCACATTCTCTGGGAGAAATGCAACCTGTCACAGGTCATGTCATGGCCACAGCAGTGGTGCCTCGACTAGGCAAGTAAAAGTCCAGGACAGACCTAACCACAGGACTTCTCCCTCAGCTCTTGGTGCACTTTGAAGAATGGTTTCAGCTTTGAAGAACGGTTTCAGCTTTCAGCACTCTCCTAGATGGAGAAGCACACTCTGGAGGATACGAGTCTGGTCTTCCAAGCAGCATGGAGAAGTCTGCTTTGCTAGGGAGAGAAGGGATTTCAGCCAAACAGGTGTGGTTGGACAGTGCTACTCATCTTTGAAAGCCAATGAAAAAATCCTTGGCTTTTTAAATTACTAGCATAGTCTAGCCCCTTTAACTGTACCTAATGTGCAATTTTCCTGGAAGATGACAATCCTCTTACTTCAGCACCCTCAGTAAGTCCAAGTCTGCTGGGAGACAGCAAAGAAAAAAGCTTGGCTGATGATGCTGCACCTGAGGTACAGCTGGGCGTGGTGCAGCTGGGGTGCAGATGCTGCAGTCTGGCACAGTTCAGACCAACTCTGCATCAGAAAACAGAGTAAGAGAAGGCTTTTAAGTTTTCTTTTTCCCAACTTCTTTAACTCTGATTCACCTGCACCAAGCACAAATTGATAGCTTGTTTATACCACTAAAAGCATTTACATATTAGGTGCTTCCAAAATCAGGTGGCAGACGAAGAAGCAATTTTAGGGATCAGAATTTGTTTTGCTACTAAAACTAGAAGATCATCTGCATTTGCTCACCTATGACCTGTGATAGAGCTATTCCAATGGAAAAGCCACAGACAGGATTCTCATGTGGGTGTTGATAAACTGCATTGTTTAGCAGAAGTAAGATGGTATTACTACTGATTCTGCTATTTCAGTATTGTTTCCAAAATATTACTTTCAATTATTTCCACCATTTTTTTAGACACAATAATGGCATCCTTTTCAGCCAACAAAACCAAGGAAGGAGCTTGCAGGTCGTTGCCACTGTTCTACACACATCTGACACATTGGCATATTAGTTAATACACATGCCTATCCCTAGAGCAAAATTTTGATGGTCCAGATAAAATGAAAACAAAGAAACCAACAAAAATCCTAACAAATCCTGAAACTTACACCGCAGTTGTTATGAAGTAGCCACTTTGTACTATGAAGCAAATTCCCAATATTCATCTTTAACATGCTATGAAAGAAAATGTTATTCCTAGATGTCTTGAAGTTACCATCTCAATAAACCCCCTGACATTATTCCATCACCTGGCCTGGCCAACAAGAAAGAGAAATCCACTCCTCCCAAGTAAGCACCAGAATGACTATTGCAAGTGCTTCCAGATCTAAGGAAAGCAGCTTTACAATGACTTATCAGCCAAAATTATACATATACTGATCATACCCTCCAGAGCTGGATGGAGTTCCCACTGGGAACAGGAGACCCACCTAAGTGACTTGCAAGAAAGCAAAATAAGGTTATTACTCCAGCTGGCATTGTCTGAAGAGTAATAACTGTGCTGCTGAGCCAAAGGTTCAATCTTAAGACGATGTCTGAAGTGGTGATTCATGCACACACAAAAATGCTTCTAAAGATTTAAAACTATTTAACAATGAAAACATTCTCAATGAATCCAAGCAAATCTATTGGGAATATTTTAAAATATTTTATTAGTCCCTTAAAAAGAAAATTGCATTCAAGTATAGGCTGCTTCACAGACATATTAATTTTCTTCATGTGTTTTATTATTAAAGAAGTACTTCCAGAGAACAGATATTTATCAACACATCTGAAGTAAAAGAAAAAAACCCTTTTACATAAATATTTGGAAATCTGTTCCTAACAGTAAGAAAATATCATTTAGCACCTGGAAAAGACATGTAGTCCTAATCCAAATCTCCAGTATAGTAACTGGGCATTTTAAATCAGAATGGGACGTTTACCCTCAGCTGCCTCCCTTTTAAAGAACCACAAAACCACCTCTCCTTTTGATTGAAAGCCACCAGGATAGCAAAAAAAAAAAAGGATAAAAAGAGAAGTTGTGCAAATCTGTTTTTAGCAAAAAAACCCATGAGTATAGTGTTGAAAAATGGAACTTGAATAGCATTTTGATGCAATTCAAGCAACAGCCATCACTGCATTTTATGTACCAGCACGGGCAAGACTCAAAGCATGCTGTGAGCATTCAGACCTTCCAGATATCATTGCTCTGCAGAATGACACACATAAACTGATTAATAGGTTCAAATGCAATTAAAAAACAAAGTCCAGACTAGGAATAGCTGGATAAAGTCAGGTATTTTTAAACTGTACAGCATTTACATGCATGCAAGTAAGAGGGATTAGAATGACAAATAAATCTCAGCAGAACACCAGACTGCAGGAGTTCTCACAGCTCATGAAGCAATACTGCTGGGTTTGTTTGCCCTTAAGAGTATTTATATATTCGGGGCCAGATTTCAGCAGCACTATCTGGCTGCAGGAGACTTCAAGAAGTGTGAGGCACAGACTTGCTTCCCTAGTGTGCCCAGAGATACATCTCACACCTCACAGCACCATCCATTACATTATTTCTCCAGCTTCCACTGAAATCACTGATGTAAACTCTTAGGCAACAGAGTATCCAATTTCTTTCCACTTTTGCAATACACAAGAGTCCAAAAGTAGTGGAGGGCCTAATGCACTATTCATTCTGTGCAGGAACATTACATTCCTACCCTTGCATGAGAGACCTTCTAGAGATGCTGTAAATGAAAAGGGATACATAAACTAGGAAACTAATGAAGCAAATATAGCAATATTTAAAAAAAAAAATCACCTCAAATTTACTGTCTTCTGCTGGTATTCCTCAGTTTCATGTTATCCAGATATTTAATTTCAGATGGCCAATTTAATCTGCAAATTTTTCTTCCTTCTTTATGCTCTACCTCACTCAATATTTTTCTGGTTATGCTTCCAATGAAATGCATCATTGGAAATTTTTCTACTGTATTCACCAAGTATTTAATTTTCTCACATTAAACAATATAAAAACATCCAAGTATAGAAAGACATTTTATAAACAAATGCAAGATTTACAAGAATTGGCGGTTTTGCCCAAATTACTTTAAAAATGATGGAACAACTTTGGAATTCCTATACTGATCCCAAACAGAACCTGCTCCTATCAATCAAGAAAATGATCAGGGCAATGGGCCATGGCTTCCATTGCCTATACTTTTTTATGTAAACACCAGTCAATTAAAAGAATTGAAGTAGGCAAAGTGGTTTGAAGAATCAAGGTCTGAAAACCACATCTGCTAGCCATTACTTGTTGGCATGGTATATTTCTAGCACACTATAAATTGTGCAAACATACTTTCTGATTTGCTACCCAACAGTTAAGACAACTCCTTTGAATAACAATCCAGAGGGCCCTTTCTAATTTAGGGCTAGTACAGAAAATGAAAGGACAACCATGTGCATCATGAGTGCTACCCATATGGTTTGCTGGGGTTTCTGCTATCTTGCCAAAGGCCTCAAATTTTACATTTACCCATGTGAGCCCAGCAAAGAAGACAAGAATCCCTTGGGATTTCCTGTTAGAGGACTGCTCTTCATGCAAAGATATATTCACTTCCCAAAAAAACGTGTTTGGAACTTCACCACAGATATTGGTCCTCACTGAGTGAACAAAGATATGAACACCACAGCCTTAACAGCTTCAAACATACATTTATATAGTAAAATCCAAGTAAACAAACCCCAATAGACTCAGCTCCTCCCACACACAGTACTTACTCTAACACAAAATGTTATTATAGCTGTTACAACAAAATACACGATATTACACAATGTGTAACTACTCACACAATGTTCAATCTATAAATAATTCCTGAAATGTTATTCAGCTTTAGCACATATAACTGTAAACAAGTAACTGTATAACAAATAACTGTAAATCCTTACATAACTATGTTATAATTGCAAGAACTATCTCTAGCAATACAACACATGAACCTTCCTTCCCCTTTCTGCATTTATACACAAATGCACGTGGAAAGCTATCACCAAATACAATAAAATTACTGCTAGATAAGAAAATACAACCTGGTAATTACACTGCCTTTTGGTTCAATCCCCAGATCACAATAAAAACTAGTGCAAAAGTTCACTGCATTATTACCTTGCCTCTTAACATCTGATCACGTTTTCACATTACCTATACCTTCTTGATGACATGCTTAGGTTAGATGACTGTCTCCTCCATGTGCATAGGCAACTCATTGGTTTAAAGATACTAAATATGAAGACAGTGGTATTTGGCTGCTTGGTGGTTTTGTTTGGGGGCCTTTTTACAACTATATTGCAACAGTTCTCAGGCACAACTTAAAAGGACATTTTAATCAGTGCCCTTTTATCTTATCATAATATTCCTTTTATCACAGTAATTACTAAGTCTTTGTACATAAAGGTTAAAGTGCACTTTCATTTTATAATACACTTATCTGTTTATTTTTATAGGGAGCACCTCAGAACAGCACAGCACAGCAGGCAATGCCTTAGCAACAAACTGATGGAGAGGGAATCACTAAGAGAATATCACCAGAATTACACCAGAAGAGATACTGGTGGCTTTCCTGGTGTTTATTTGGCATTAACAACCCAGAACCCCTGCCCCTCAGCTAAGCCAAACCATTCCTCCAGGAATTGCTGTGAGGGAGAGACAGCTGCAGAGCATTTTCATATTCTTTCATCTTTCATATTCTGAGTGAGAAGGTGAAATTGCAGGCCCCTTGTTAAAATGCTTTCACCCATGACAGCAGGACCATCACCCAGTTCTACACCTGAAGGACCTCAGAGGTCTTTCTCAACCTTAATGATTCTGTGAATCCACCTGTATTTCCCAGCTTCCCAAAATGTGGCCTGAATATCCCATGTAATTGCTACTGGATTTAAATGGCATGCAGGAGACTTAATCCTTCCTTTGCTATTCACTGAACTGCAGACAGTGAGTTTAATCTCATATGCAGGGTTCTCACCTAAAATGAAAATACTGTCCAAGAGCATTTTTTTGTTTGTTTTTTTTTTAAACCAACACAATCTTTGGAGAAAAATCCGTATTTAACAGCTGCAGGGGAATGGATTGATGTTTTCATTTTTTGCATTAAAAGCACCACAGCGATACAGTGATATGATACAAGTTGCTGGGATGAGTTCCCAAAAGCAGGTTTTCCTACTACAAACAGGAGTTTTCTGTTACAAAGAGTTTTACCTTCCAATAACCAACCTGTATTTATACTGCGTCCACACAGTAAGGCATGGCAGCCAGTAAAGAAATTGCACACAGAAACCAGACATTGGTTGGGCTAAGAGAGGATTTTCTCCCCTGCTTTTATATTATGAACTATGTCTCAATTTCATGGAGCTTTTATTTCATTACCTAGGAACAAACTTTCAAACAGCTTTCCTCTTAACAAACCCTTTGGTTTAGCCTGCAGGAACATGATATCCCATTCAATGTTTCCACAAATAGATGAGAAATTACTACATACACTGTGACAGTAATTAGAGACAGACGTAGTTTTGAACAGAGGCCTGTATTTTACGTTACTGGTATGAATTCTGATCAAAAAAGTGCAGTATCATTTTATTAAATGACAGCAGGATTTGGCCCTGAATGCTGAGGTACTGCAAGACGGCAACACACTGGCACAAGCACCGTCTGCAAGTTATGTCATTGCCTTTCTCTGGTGTTTTTCCACCTTTCTCAGAAGGAAACAAGCAAGATGGCAACCAAGCTAAGTAAGCATTTGAATTTAGATCACTTAGAGCGTTTTGAGCATAAACCAGGCTCCTGGAAGTTCTGGAAGAGGAGCCATGTGTATAAAGGCAGCATACTTCAAATCATGGCATGGAGCCAACTGCAAGCTTCCAAAAAACTGGCAGGCTTGGGATATACCCCACAACACAGTTACCACAGCGTTAACATGCTGGGGACAAAAAAGTTACTGGAAGTGAATGTATACATAAATAATTCTAGCAACATACTGCAGTCTTCTTCCTCTGATATTTGCATTCCAATTTTGCAAATTTAGTTTTCTTGACTTAAATATTTGGAGTAAATGACACACACCTTCCAACTTCCTTTAAGGTAAAAGTTTTGGCACACAGGTCCTAACAGGCACGTTTAACTTTCTGCTGCTGGTAAACAGTTTTGCCTCCCCATAACCTGTTCCCCAGCATTCAAGTTTAATGAAAAGCAGTAGTAAACCAGAATTTAATACTCACATACTATCCAAATACAAACATGTCTTTAAAGAAAATAAGGAGCAGATTTTTCTCTCCTGCTTTGTTCCTATTGACTTATATAGGCCCTGCCCATACACATTAGACATCTAGAGCCTTACCAGGCTTTTCCTTAAAAGCACAAAGATCCATAAGAAGTCTATAGATATGTGCTATTAAGATAGTCTATAGAAGTGTTTAGATAGAAGTCCTGCTGGAAGTATATGTATATTGTTAACTTTTCTAAACAATAATTTAAGGAAGTTTTTGAGGGTTTTTTTAACCTCGAGAGACTTTCAGGCAATAAATTAACATAAACTTTAAAAAGCCTACTTACTCCATCCCATATTCAATTTGTTTCTGTTTTAGAAAAGTGGTTAATTAACAAAATTGAACTGAGTTAGAACATGATTTTGTATGGAGAGTTACGTGCTACTGTATGGCAAATCCTCCTTAACCATCCTTGGACACTGAAACGCCCCAAATCTCCTTATATTCACTATTTATGACTATAAAAACCCCACAAGGCTCATGGGAAAACTGAATACTGTGGAATGAAGTTTACAAATCTGACTTCATAGAATCATTCCCTAAACGGGAATATTTTGTGCGTTCTGTAAATATTTTTTAGTCTCAAGGTACTTCAGAAGAACAACCCATGGAGAGAGCAGTTCAGTCTCAGCATTTTTCATTGCTCCCAGGCAGTGGAACGGGTGATGACTCAGGTCTCTCACATCCCCTTTGCAACAGGATTGCTGGCCAAGAGGCTGTAATATCCATCTGCTTGGGTTCCTAAGAAGCCTGCCGGCTCCAGCAGGCCATCCCAGAGAGGGCAAACCTTCGTCTGACACCTGCAGCAGATGCCTGCAATGCATCCCCCCAGCAGGACACCCCTCCCTGCTGTCACTATAAAGAGCTTCTTTTGGACACTTTCACAGTCAATACTGCCATCATACCTCTCTGAAACAAGACCGCCAAGTATTTTGAAAATTTTTGATTTGCCACTAGTGCTCGAGCTGTTTAAAATGGCACTATATATATTTTTCTAAGAGACAGTGTAGTCAAGCTGTGAAGGAGAAGAGATAACCCAAGAAGCCAACACAAGGACTTAGTGGTTGTTTCCTGCTTTAAGATTTTCACTTCCAGGACTGATGGCAAAGCATTATACCCAAAAAAGAAATTTTTCTAGGTCAGCATTTTTCTTTTAAAAAAAAAAACACCTATACAGTCTCATTCCGAAAATATCAACATGCTCTCTTACATCTGACTGTTGATTCACGTTGCCAGGTGAGGTGCTGATAAACACACACTTGCGTCACGTTATTTTACAAAATCCTAATATTACCACATTTATTATAAGTAATGACATACCATACTGTCACGAAGTGGAAAACTGTAACATGGCTGTAGCAAAAAAGCAAGGCCGTGACACAAATGCCCGCACAGCCCCTGCCGCAGGGTCTATCCGAAGCTGAGCATCTGGGACGGGGCGAGGGGGAAGAAGGCAGCTCGCAGCTTCCGAAGCGAGTGACTGGGTCTGCTCTGAGCCTCCCGGTCACGGCAACCTCAGCCCTTCCCTCAGCAGCCAGCGCCCCATCCCAGCTGCTGCTTCGGGCGAGGCGGAAAGTTCGCTGTCCTTTGTTATCTGCTGTGTCTTTTCGGATAAAAATCTAGCGGATTCTCTAGTTTTCGTTCTTGGCAGAGTGGTGATATGAGAATCTTCGTTTTAAAGGTTTATTTGGGGATTATAAAGACCTACTCATAGTTGTATCATGCTCATGGAAAAGTGGTTTTTGCTCCTCTCAAGTGGAAGCCGAAGCATTAAAAGCTCGATGCACGAGGGGTCAGGATTCAAGCCGGGATCAGCCCCATCTCAGAGACGCCGGCCTGCAGACCCTGGGGAGGCACCAGAGCCCCCCAGACCTCGCACACTACGCCCACCCCCGCTGCCTCCCACCCGCGCCGCTTCCACGGGGCCCGGACTCAGAGCCGGGCAGGAAGCGCTACCGACCCTCAGGGGGCAAGGGCGGAACACGAGCCGCGATCTCCCCCTCCCCTCCCTCTCCTACCGTCCGCCGACAGAGCCATCTCGATGAGGGTCTCATTGGCTTTCTTCCCCAAGCGGTTCATGGTGGCCGCCTTCCCGCTGCGGCTGGGGAGCGGCTGAGGAGCGGAGCGGTGACTCAGGGCGGCGCGGCCGCCTCATGCATGCGCAGTGCCCGCGGAGGCGGAGCGGCCCCGAGCTGGGGCGGGGGAGCCGCGGGAGCGGCCCCGAGCCGGGCCGTGCCCCCGGGGAAGGACGGCACATCCAGGGGGTGCTGGCCTCTAAGGGACAGCCCCCCCAAAATTAGGCAGTGTCCCGAGCGGGGCCGTGCCCCCGGGGAAGGACGGCACATCCAGGGGGTCGTGGCCTCTAAGGGACAGCCGCCCCAAAATTAGGCAGTGTCCCCGGGGGAAGGAAGGCACATCCAGCGGGTCCTGGTCTCTACGGGACAGCCCCCCAAAATCAGGCAGTGTCTCGAGCCGGGCCGTGCCCCCGAGCGGCAGATCCAGGGGGTCGTGGCCTCTAAGGGACAGCCCCAAAATTAGGCAGTGTCCCGAGCGAGGCCGTGCCCCCGAGCGGCACATCCAGGGGGTCCTGGTCTCTACGGGACAATCCCAAAAAATCAGGCAGTGTCCCGAGCCGGGCCGTGCCCCCGGGGAAGGACGGCACATCCAGGGGGTCGTGGCCTCTAAGGGACAGCCCCAAAATTAGGCAATGTCCCGAGCCGGGCCGTGCCCCCGGGGAAGGACGGCATATCCAGGGGGTCCTGGTCTCTACGGGATAGCCCCAAAAATCAGGCAGTGTTCCGAGCCGGGCCGTGCCCCCGGGGGAAGGACGGCACATCCAGGGGGTGCTGGCCTCTAAGGGACAGCCCCCCAAAATTTGGCAGTGTCCCGAGCGAGGCCTGCCCCCGAGCGGCACATCAAGGGGGTCCTGGTCTCTACGGGACAGTCCCAAAAATCAGGCAGCGTGCCTGAGAGCAGGGGCCGTGGTATGTGTGGTACGGGCTCAGCTGTCCCGGCTGTGTCCCCTCCCAAGCTGCTTGTGCACCCGCGGGAGCAGAACGGACCCGGACGCTGCGCAAGCTCTGCTTGCTCAGCGGTATCTAAAGCAGCCCTCTATTATCAACGCTGTTCTTATCACAAACCCAAAACTTAGACCCATAAAAGCTGCTGTGAAGAAATTTAACTCGTGAGGTTCCGTTGACAGCTGCTGTCCCTGCTCCTGGAGCTGCTACCATTGCCATGTCTCTAACAGCCCCGGCTTCTTACCACTTTATTCATCTTCTGCTACCTGAGTAACCATTTTATGCGCCAAACTGACAAGGAGTTTTGTTACTTAGGCAACCGTAACACAACCAATAAGAATTCATGGAATTTTTAATAAAAAATAATAGAGTCAGATGAGTCGCTGGGCTTGTTTTCAGATCTATATACAGTAGTAAGCCTTTATTTGTGCAACGTAACTGCTTCAAGAAGTATATTTTTAGTCAGGAGCAAGACCTAAAAATGTGTCTGGTTGCTCTCCAAAGCCTACAATGTTTAGTCGGGGTTTTAATGTCCCAATGCAGTATGGTGGGAACAAAGAGGATGGGCTTGGTGGACCAAAAGGTGCCCTGGAACAGCTTGTGATCATACAGTGCACCAGGTCATAAGGCTCCATTTAAGAGCTGTACTTCTAAGCCTTTAATTTCCTCCTAGCACTACATATCTTGGATAAATGCTGTTTTGCCTACAGAAGATGCAATTAGAGTTGCTATTTAACAAGAGCCAGAAACAGCAAGAACTGCCACGGTCATTGCTCAGTTTTCCTCCTAATTGCATGCTTGCTGTTCCCAGCTCCACCCAGCAGCAAACCCAACCATACCTACAGCTGTGTAAGTACCTCAGCCAGAATGCCAAAGAAGATTTTAATGACCCCTGTTATTGCACAGGCTGATAGTGTGTTGAGGCACTGACTTTGTGTAAATTACACAGTGGCCTGTGGTAGGGATGGGACAGAAGCATGCTCTTCCAGGATGAGGTATCTGTGGAGGCACACAGGTCTGTGCAATACCCAGCGCTGAATTTGCTTGCATATTCAGAGTTGAATCAGCCATTGTCTGAGTCGGTGCTTCCACAGTTTGCTCAAGTGATGTAGGACCACACTTCCTTACACACACCTTTTTTTCTTCTCACCTTCCAGTTTATCTCTGAATAAGAAATGCTGATAAGATGATGCGTGACTTATGGCAACCTATTAAACCAAATGATCATGTTGTTGCTTTGGGGTTTTGGGGGGCTTTCAGTTCCACAAAACAACAGGTAAGGCCAAAATAAAGGAAGAGATGTTGAACCACACAATGGCAGGGCCATTTTATTCCTAAAATATTAATACAGTAGCCAGGCACACCATAATATTTCTGCTTTTGGAGTTCAAACACTATTTCTAATACAGTTCATACATAAATCAAAAACTAATAAAATACCTAGAAGGCTGTGAGTAAAAGTAGCAAGCATCACCAAAATTACTGGCAGTGAATATACTTAGTACATTCAGTGGCAAAGGGTAATCCTTTGTTTGTGCTGAAGGAGAGCAGGTAGTTTTTATCTCTTATAAACTCTTCCTTTCCATTGATTGGCCTTTTCCAAACCATGGAACTGATTTTTAGGCCTTCATATTTTAAAAAATGTATTATTTAAACACAGAAAATTGGTGGGATTGGAGGACAAGATTTCAAAGATAGCTCAGTGCCTATTGTTGTCTCAGGTAGATACTCTAAGGCTGTTCAAAAGAAATCCTAACATACAACCTGAGATGCCAACTTTAAAAATTACACTTAGAGCATTATCTAAAATATTTGGCACTGAAGCATCTTTGAAAATATAACCTGAGGTTTTTTGTGAAAGGTAGCAGAATTGATGACCACATTCTCCACCAAGAAACTGTCGTGGTTTGACACTGGCCAAATGCCAGGCACCCACAAAAGTTGCTCACTTGCCACAGCTGGGCAGAGGAGAGAAAAAATTTGATGAAGGCTTCATGAGTTGAGAAAAGGACGGAGAGAAAACACCTCAAGTGCAAAACAGCCTCAACTTAGAGGTATAAAGTGAATTTATTACTAAAAAAACAGAGGAGGATAGTGAGAAATAAGCCCTTAAAACATCTTTTTTTCCCCTAACCCCTCCCTCCTTCCCACTGACAGTGCAGGGAGACAGGGTATGGGGGTCAGTTCATCACCATCGTTTTCTTTCACTACTCTTGGGAGAGGAGTCCTTCCCCTGAGGTCCCTCCCACTTGACACAGCTCCCTGTGAGTGGATCTCTGCATCCTCCATGGATCCCCATGGGCTGCAGGGGCACAGTTGCTTCCCCATGATCATCACCTTGACCTGCAGAGGAATCTCGGCTCTGGCATCTGGAACACCTCCTCCTCCACTGACCTTGGTGTTGCCATATTGTTTTCTCTCACATGTTCTCATCTCCTCCTTTTCTCTGGCTAGAAAAAAAACCTGTGTGTCCTTTGTTTTGATTTTCTTCTTAAATATGTTATCACAGAAGGTTTACCAGCTTCTCATCGTCCCAGCATGTCCACCTTCGGAGCCATCAGGGATTGCCTCTAACTGGACATGGTGGAAGCTTCCAACACCTCCTCGCAGAAGCCACCTTTGTGCCCCCCGTTACCAAAAGCCAGGCTGTGCGAACCAACACACCTAGGCAATAACATCTGTTCGAGTTTCAACACGTCTGAAGTGTGGGAGATCACAGGACAGCTACTGTGAGCGGAGGGGATCATCCTCTCCTGATGGTCGGGCTGCTGTAGGTGCGGGGAGGGAGCAATCACCTAGGCAGGAGGCAGGGATGGATGAGGTACCGTGTGCTCCCCGCGGAGTTTGCCACTGCAAAGAAAAGAATGTAATAGCCGCTGTCGAAAGGGAAAGCCCAAGGGAAATCGCAGCTTGTCAATGTTTCTGTCTGTGCTCCACAAACTCTTCCCGCACATTACTCAGTGGTTGTTTGAGATCTGACTCTTGCTTTCCATTACACACAGTTCCTCAGGGAAACCTAGCTGCTTGAACACCATGGGCAGGGGCTCAGAAATTCAGCAAGGCTTCCCGATGGGCGTTATGAATTTGTGTATCGAGAGACAGCTGATTCTTTGTGCCTGCTGCAGCACAGCCTAATTCCACCAGGAAACGGAAAGGGAGTGTCATAAAGAGCCGTGGTGAGAGAAGGCAGAGTGCCAACGCTTCTCAAAGGAAGTAAAAAGTTTTACAAAGTATGCAGAAAGTTCATCATTAGTCACTGGATTTTTTTTTCTACGTCATCACTTTTCAGTTAGCTGGAATTGCAGAATGCATTGCAGACAGCCATAAACACCTACAATATCTAAACAAACAGATGACTTTACAGATACATGTTTTTCTTGGCCAGACTTACTACACATTGACAATAGCAGAACTAAAACCAAGCACCCGGTTTGCAGTGTCCCCAGGGGTAGGAAAGCGCCCGGGCGCGGTCCCAGCCCAGCCGCGCTGACGGCGGGAGCAGCCGAGGCTGGGACGCGGGCACAGAGCGGGGAGCAGCGGCTCGGAGGGGGCTGCTGGGGAGCAAGGAAACCTTCACGGCAGCCTGGACCCCTTTCGGCAACAGGCAGATGTTTGAGTTCTGTAATCTCGCGCTTACACTCCTTTAACCGGATTGCCCAGGTTACAACTGCCGACAAAGCCTTCTTAAAGCGTTAATTCAAAGAAACCACTCCCAAAACCTCCCATCATCCCTGAACCACACCCAACCCACCCCTCAAGGTCCCCCAAAAACCAAAAAAAAACCCTAACCAAAAGCAAAACCAAACAGCCCCTCGAAAAAACCACACAACAACAAAACAACAACCCCCCCAAAAAAACCCCAAAAGCAAAACCAAACCAACCACCTCAAACCCAGAAAAACCCCAAAACAAACAAACAACCCCCCACAAAACAACAACAACAACCAAACCAAAACAAACAACAAACAAACAAAAAACTAAACCCCGACTCTATGAGAAAAAAATACTTTGATGTGTTTTGGGGAGTGGAGAGAATTATCTCTTTCTTGCTAAGAGAGATTGTTAAGAATAGTTGAATATGTACAAAACCTGCTCACGAACAAAGTACGAGGCTTGATACTTCTCTCTTGTCATGTCGCCATGGACATAGTTCCACTGATTTTGCTAAACTTCTAAACAACGTGAGTGAAGTTCAGTGTTTAATTGTGATGGGTTGTGCACTGATGTAGGGACACTTACAGAAAAGATTAACGAATAGGGTGGGGCTGGGAAAAGGCCACTCCATCAGTTCTGGCTCTTAAAATGGATTGCTAAGATAAGAAATTACATCATCTTACTAAACTCCTGTGTCGTTCTGGTGAAATCAGGAATATTTTCGCTTTTATAGTCAATTTGGTTTCTCGGGGTTTAGTGCCCTCTGGTGGTGTGACAGTAAGGGATGCTGGCACCCAATGCGTTATTTTGGTTATCTGTTGTCTGTTGATTATCCCAACGAGGTAACTAGTTTGAATAAAGTCAAATCACATTATTTTTTAACAAAGGACTGTAGAGTAAGTCACTGAGTCCGATGTGTGAAAGTCAGAGCATTGAAATGATCCAGGGAGCTCGGTAGCTCTAGCAAAAATAATAACAAAATCAGTTCAATTCAGTTCAGTGTGCATTAGTACCTTAGGCAGCAAAGCAGAACCGAATGATAAAGATTCCATAAAAGCACAAGAAAACGAAAAACCTACAGTCACATATGAGACACACACAAAGATTCTGTCATCATAAGTAAATTTTTTTAACAATTTCTTGTATGCAGCTTTTAATGACTTGTATATCTTTCATAAATGCCCATTTTAAACTTTTCTTGATTACATATTTCATTACAAAGTGTATTAAATTATATCAGGAGATCAACTTTTTTGTAAAAAATTCTAGAAAAAGGTAAACTTCTCAGTATGCATATTAGTAAGTTACTTTTTGCAATATTCAAGCACAACTTATGTAGCTGGCAGACTGATGATAATAATAATAGAAGTAATGGTACAAGAGATTGTCTATTCATAAGGACTGTATTGAGTGAACGTGTTCTTCTCTGCTGTTTATAACATTCTCCATTAGTTATAACAACAGTTATAATATGAGCTTTAAGAAAATATTTCACATTTGCTGTTATAAATGACTGTTAAATTCTGCATGTTTGATAGACCTATATTTGGTTTTCAAAGCTTCTATTCATTGCAGTGCACATATATAGCACTCCTATAAATAACATAAAAGAAGGAAGCATCCTTTCCATGTTGGCTTCTTGGATATCAAATTATCAAGCTACATATCTCTTTTCAGCTCATCTTCTTGAGTAGACTCTGCAGTTTAGCTCCAATGCCTTGGCTGAAGGTTTTCATCCTTTAAAACCTCATGCAGCTTCCAATTTTGACCTTTTTTGCCATCAGTCCCATTCTCCTTGTCCTGTTCAAAAGCAGAGAGATGAAGCTGAAAAGGCCTCTATCTTACAGAGTGGTGTAGGCATAGGTTTACAGGTAGCACTTCTAATCAGAAATTAGTGAAGATAGATGGGCCAGGGGGAAAAAAAATGCAATTTTCTATGGAGATTAGAGACAAGGAGAAAAATAACATTTCTAAGAGCAAACAAGAGAAAGGGCTGTCTGTCTCAGGGAAGCCTGTTGGATGGTCATAGGGAAAAAGGAGAGTGACTAAGACGTTTCTGCAGTTACCAGCCCTACCCAAACACAGAGGCTTTCCAGCTCCTTGGGGCTGTGCAGTGGCTGATACTCTCTCCCAGCACAGCTGCTTGCTTCAAGGGGGTGTTGTCTGGCCTGTGCTGGCCTGTACCCTAGTGGATGTTGAAATGCTGATATATGCTGGAAGGCAGCATAGGAGGTAAATTAAATAGTGGATGATGTCAGCCTTGATCCAGTATTACTCAATACAGTCTTGTTTCTAGTTCTAATAAAACTGAGGTGTGGAAGCTCTTGGTTACTGCAGCCCTTCAGTTTCCTTCTCATTTTCACAATTTCCTCACACAACTGCAGTGACTGTGTGGCTTCCAGCCTTTCCCCATTCCCTAGCCATAGCTGACCCCTATCCCAGATCCTGTCTGAGTAATGCAGCACTTATTTCCTCATCCAGGGGAGCCCTCAGGCAGAGTTGTCAGGGCATACAGACCAGTTGTGTGAGCTCTGCAAACATGATAAGCATCTAGGAGCAGCAGGAGTCATTAAACACACAGGCATCCTCAGCCACATCAAACAAAATTGTAAGTATTGAGCAAAAAAGTGAAGTGACAAATTTAAAAAAAAAAATCTAAAAGTCAGTACTTTAAGATCAGAAGTATGAATAGTAGGATGAAATCAATATAATCTATTAATTTATGTACAGAATCTAAACAGAAAAAAAGCAGAGTCTCTGAGAAACAGAGCGAAAAAGAATAGAAGCAATAAATAAGAAAAATGTAATATTAAACTAAAATGTTAATTGGCTGGGAAATATATTTAACATTTCAGGGGAATACCTAAAAGCCCTCAAGATGCAAGGTGATTCATCTCCTTTCTAAGGGGCTTACCAGTACCATCAATAAAATTTCTTTTTTTGCTGTTTACCTCTGACTTCAGGTAGGAAAGCCAAAGTGTAACACAAAGAGGCCAACACATAATTCTGTAATGTCTGTAGAGCCAATTTGCCATTTGAACATTTTTTCAGTGGCTGCCTCTCAGAATCTTAATTCTCCTTTCCTGTCAATTGGCTGAATACATTACAGGAGCTATGTATCTCTAATAAGAGTCAAATCTCTTTTCTTGAGATCATTGCTACTGTCCATAATACAGTTCTTTTCATGAATTGTAAATTGTATTGTTTAGCAGAAGAAAACTACTTGGGGCTTCTAACTATTCCCTCTTGGATATCCATTCAATTGCATAATATATGAGGAAGAGTCTCATTTGTAATTTTTTTTTCTCTCATTTTAAAAGTTCTACGGTTTCACACCAGTTCAAATGTGAAAAGCGGCAAAAGGTTACCATGGTAGTTATTTATTGCATAATTTCTGAAATCCTCAAGTCTTACTGTGTTAATTGTTGAAGATTTTTCCTGATTGCTGAATTTGCTAATTATCCTATACTTCTGAATGGTTTCCTTTGGGTTACATCTTCAGGAAAGTCAGTCTGCTAAAATAGCTGGTATTGGTGTACCTGTCAAATGCTTGAGGTTACTGGGATTATCCTTATCTTCAAACATAAAAGATGAACAGAGGTACTTGTTGATTGCCCAAGGTATTGTAAAGGAGAGAAAGTGATATCTGTGTAATCTGATAAACAAACTGTGGTACTTCAAGGATGTTAGCAAGTCTATTTTTCAAGAACTCCTGTTGGTTTTTTTTCTCCCAAGCTAGGCCTTTAAGTCTAGTCTTCATTTTCTGAGATCAAACTTCAGTTTTCTCACTATTCTCCAGCACAATCATATACAGCTTCTCAGAGACATAGTCTGGGCTTCACAATTTCAAACTGTGCATGGATCAAGAAATGAACTAGTTATCCTGGAGTATATTACACTAGTATATTTATACACTAGGATAAATATACACTGGGCTTTTAAAACCAGTCAGTTGCACAAGGAGTCAGTGATCATATTTTCCTCCTGCTCTTCTGTGTGTTACTGAAGAAGCTACAGTACCCAGATTTGCTGGTGTAGTGGGCTGGTTCTGGCTCTGAATTTGCTCATCCCCTGCCCCATCTGTTCCAAAGGGTGCATTAGAGGAGTCAATGTGACATTACACAGGAGGGGTAACACAGGCTTTCCTGAACCATTCCTACCTTAATTAAGGCAAATGATGCCACGTAATTTTTCAGTTCAAAGCACATCTGCATGTTTTGATAAAAGTCTTGAATTATATGAATATTCAAGGCCATATACCTTTTGATTTCCGAGCAATCTTTGGAAATAGAAGCAAAGCCTTATGTCTCTTAGTGTCTCTAAGTACAACAGTTCTTAGCCCGTTTTTGCCTGATGTTCCCCTAAAACTTGTCTGACTCAAGTTAACGGAGTAGGCTTATTTAATCTCTTCACTAAAACTTTTGAGGAAAAGTTTCATAAAAGTTGACCTTTTAGTAATAAGTCTGTGGCTTCTGATGTGATTTAATTTTCCTGAGTCTGACACATTAAGAACTAAAATGGAATGACATTTTTTAGAACTGTCAGTAATTGCTGCTGTTATCAATCATTAGCCAGCAAGGCACCATCTGCATCAGCTAACTTTGCCTTGGCCTGCCTAATTTTGCCTTTTTTTCTTCATTTCCTTTTTACTTTCACAAAGTAATGACATTCTTAAGCTTCATCTCTCTGCTTCTATTTGTAAAATTGATATCCTCCCCACACATTTCCTGTCATGCTCAAATGAAAGCCAAAACAGGCAGAGGATTTCTCTTTTCCCTTGTAGTTATGAACATCTGTGTTATTTTTAAAATGGTGTTTTACTATCTCCATATTACAGCCTTCATTAATGCTAATGGTCTGAGTCCATCATTGTTTTTCAATCTGCATGCCCTAGAACTTATGTTTAAAATCGCTTTTTCTTCTTCTTCTATAATGCTTTTTGCAGACATCTGATAATCTTTGTTCTGAATCAATTTTCAAGATCCTGCTTTGCTGCTAGATTTGGGCTCATATTTTCTAATACAGTGCAACTGCATATGTTTTCAGGGTTAACAGCAGTTGCAGTATGTGCTTTAATCAATCTTCCTTAACACTGATCCTTTTAGCAGTCTTTAGATAGTGGAGAATTGATTATTAGTATTGTTTTATTGTGGTACATCTTACTAAACCATACAAGAGAGCTTCCTCCTCCAAAGACCAGCGACTTTAATACAGTCATTTCCTGAAGCATGGTCAGTCTCCTATGCTGCTTCATGGGTACTTTTTTACATTTTGAGAAACCCATTTCACATGTCTCCTGTATTCTTCCACTAATTTTTTTTCTTGTTAGTGTCATTCGTTGTTTTTAGAGCTTTGGATTTTGTAATTCTTTCTATTGCTTTTGTCTCACAAGAAACTCTTGACAAACAGTTGTGTTCCTCACTGTGATAATGTGGTGCATCAAGTGCAGTGACCATGACTGCATGCTGTGTGAGCAGCTGGATTTGAAACTTTACCTGTGTGGACTCCTGACATTGGTTTTAAAACAGATTTAAAAACAGGCCCAGACAGTGATAGGATAAGCATTGTCACCAACTACTCTGCCAGAACATTTCCCATTGTCCCCTTGATTGAAACAGTCCCGTGATAATCTATCAATTCCAGTTTCAATAATAAAATTATTAACAACAGGAATATTACTCTGTGTTTTTACACTATACACGTCAGCAGTTGCTTATCTAGCAGGCAAGGAGTGTGTCAGGAAATAGGGTCTGGGGTGAGCTGTATAAAAATGAGCAGAGAATGTCCTCAATTTTATTACATGCTGTGAACTTGGCCAAGTGAGATTGGGTTTGTGCACCAAATTATTTCCAGTTATACGTTTCAAGATGCTATCAATTTACCAGTGAAATAAGTTGGTTCAGCAGGATGTCGACATATTTGAGCCAAATCCAAACACATGGCTTGGCCAGGGCCCTGTTTTGATGTTTCAAAATGCAAAATAACCTGCAGGAACCAGGAAGAGGAAGGGGATCACAGTTGCCTTAATGTTACAGTCCATAATAGTGATGTATTTAACTCTAGTCAGAGTAACCTGAATTTAACTTAGTTTTTCTTTCCTAACTACATTTGTACTTTCATATCCTAAAACCTGAACTACCTCACGTACAATTTAATGTCACCAGATATAAAAACCTTTTTTCCTGCTAGTTCTCTAATTTTTCACTCTTGTGAATTCAAAAGGCACTGCTTTGATGTGGGCTAGTCAACCTTGACCTTTAGCAGCTTTACTTCTAAACTTTCTAAACTACCTTCTAGTTGTAGACATGGCCAGAAGTAAGACTTTTCTTCTGATTGCAAGAGGCTTAAATAAAAATATTTTCCAGTACAGAACCTGAACGAGACTTGATATCAGAGCTGGCAGGGCAATGATTCTTATACGTGATGGACACACTCAATAACTAGGGCTTGTTAGACACATATATCTAAAATACACATTTAGATGTTTGAAAGTGTACTTGGAACAAGGAAAAGTGACAGGAAAGACAGACCACAGAACAAGATATTAATCCAAAAGTTTCCTTTAATTAAGACCTTTTTTTTAAATTGTTTTTCTTAATATTTCAGAACAAAAAAGTTTTCCTCTCTGTATGTAAAAATATGATCTGAGAAAAACAAGTTCTCTCTCTACTTTCCTTCATACTTTACAGCTTTTATTAGGTTCATTTCCTGTTACAGTCTCACACTTCTAATTTCACATAGAATGAAATTATCTATAATGTGAAACAGAGATTGATGGTTCAGGGGAAAGGTGCTGTCACAGCAGTCTCCTGGTATCCAGCATTTACCCCTGGGGAGGAGGAAATACTTTGTGTCACCTTTGAATGCACCCTTGTCTCTCTGTCTGCAAGTATTTGAAATTTAACATTCGAATATATAAAACGTTTCACATCAGACTGGTGTGGGTTGTTGCTGATCCTGTCATCCTTCAGTCCCAGCATGTTCCCTTTGAAAGTATTATGATATCATTCAGAGGGAAAAAAATATTTATCCATTTGAATCTAATAGTGGTGAAAATTCTATGGACCTAATCCTAAAATATTCTGTTTGCACATTTCCAGACAAAATTTGCACCGAAGTTAACGGCTCAAGATTTTTTGTTACTGTTAAAATGCCATTCTTGTCAGAAGCATTTATTTTTAGATAGTAATGCATTTTCTTCGTAGATGAGGAGAATCTACTGGAAAACTAATATAATTGAGAAGATCTTTAGGGATTACAGGCATTATACAATGAATTGAGATGCTTTTCTGTAAGGGTTTGATATGACAAGTTAGAAATAATCTTAATTTCTTTTAAATTAGCTCCTGACATTTCCAGAGGTTCTGTCTTGTGTTTCAAAAGCACAAAGAGGAATACTGTCCCCAGAAGAAGATGATATTCTATATAATTTCTTTCTTCTTTGCTTGCAATCAATCATTCCTTCAGTGATGCTCATCTTCAGTGCTGCTCCTGGGCTGCAGAATACTTCTTGCCATATGAACCCCATGGCTCTAGCTCACCATAAAATGATCATCCAATTTACTAGGTGCAGTCATTTGTGGATAGCATCTGGAACATGGTATTTTGATTTGCTTTAATGTGAAGAAGTGTTTTCTTCCTTTCCTCCATTGTTAAATGCTTTCTGAGAAGTATTTGTGCCTTGCTTCTGGCTGATGGAGTTGCACAGCAGTTCCTCATGGAGCTCCCTTCAGTTGCTCCTCCTGCACACAGATTAGTTAGAAAGATGCACAAAGCTCTCGTTTGGGGAACACCCAGCAATATTTTTGTGTATTTTAACCACCATTTAGACATTCACAGTCACTGACTTTTTTGGATTCAGACCTTAAATAACAGATATATCATTCAACTGAGAGCCCAACTTTATTTTCAAGAGCTAATGTTAATAATTTGATTATTTTAGTAAGAAGTTTGCTATTCTTGAGAGTTTTTTGTTCAATAAAAACAATTGCTTATATTCTGACCAAAACAAAGAGAATTGACACAAGGTTAATTATGTAAGGCAATGACAAGGATATTAACTTGGCAACAGAGAAATGCCAGATCAGCAGAAATGCTGAGTTAGAGCTGTTGCTTGAGAATATCTCCTATCCCATGGAATCTCTTGCTATTAAACATGGTTTGTTCTACAGATGTTTTGTTCTGTTACTTTGTTAACAGAGTCAAGATTAAGGGAAGTGACTCTACTCCACCAGTTTGGGTATATTTGAAGACCAGCTGTTTTCAAATATACCACATGCCCCACAGGCATAAAGGTTTCTGTTAGAATGGCAGGAAATGATGACTACAACACACTACCAAAAATTACATTAGCATCTGTAACACAAAGAGGGATAAATATAATTACAGTAGCTGTACACAGCAAAGTGTGGATGAGTCAAAAAACAGTGAGACAAATGCTATTCCTGCTGCATAACCTTTGTGTGCTTGGAGAAAGAGATTTCAGTCTTCCTTTGGTTTGTATAATCTGAATATTTGCCTGGCATAATTTTTTGCCAAAGCCCAGATATAGCACAGATGTGGGGTTAATGATCAATTCACATTAAGCCACAGGTGAAATCTAGGATTCAGCAATTCAGAGTTGATATGCCCTGAAATGCTTACAGACTGAATAAAAACTCTTTGCTTCCTTCACATGGTAATATATTAAGTTCTCAGTGATTGCAGATCGGAATAGTAGAGATGATCAATGAAGTTGCCACAACTATATGTTTGTCAGGGAACTAAGGAGTGGAAACATATGAGCAGAGGGAATATTTTGAATGACAGGAGAAAAGTATCTTAGTGCAGTTCTCAGTCTAGAATGTGTATAGCTGCTGCTCTGCAAGCAGAGAGAGTTTCATCTGAATTGAAATAACTCTGACTTTTTGAGGCTTTTATTTAGGACACATTTAAGTCCTTCTAAAAAAAATCTTCAGCTTTTAGTTTAAGCCTCAGATAGTTGATTGCAAGCACCTCTGAGTACATAATGCCCCTCCATCACGTGTTTCTTGGTGTAACAGGAATATTCACCATCCCTTTCTTTGGAAAGGGAAAGCCATTTTGTCAGCCGCAATACTACAAACTTTTGAACGCTGACTACATCTAAATGAGAGACTTAGGGATTATGGCAGTTAGCAAATGCTGCTGCTGGTGTAATTCTGTAAAACTTGATGCACTTTTGCTTTTCTAAAATTTCTGTGTATCAGCATATTAAAGGAAGCTGGTGTCTGTACACAGCTCTATAAATTCTCTAGTGTCTGGGTCAGTTTATTAAAGTTATGGTCTTTCCTGTCTCCATTGTTCTGGCTTCTCTCTGTTTTTCTTAGAAAAAAAAATATAGATTCTGTCTTATCAGTGCTTAACCTTGTGTTTTGTATTTTAATACCAAGACTACCTCTTAGATTGCATAACTACCTGACTCTAATTCACCTTGTGTTTATATTTGCCAGAATGCTTCTATTGTTTCTACATCCTGCTTATACAAGAATGTCCCCTGGTTTCTTTGAGCTGGAAGAAGGTTATTCATGAGCTTAAAGGTGATAGAAATCTTCCTTTTCATCTATCCTTCTCTCCTCACCTCACAGCCATTGTGATATATTAGTGAAGTGATTCTCTGAATATCAAGCATAGAAGTGTGAGGTTCAGCCCTAGTGCTTCCTTCTCAGAGTAATCCAGCTGTACATAGTAATCTTGCTGAAATTAATTGCTTACTGGAGTGAGAGCTGTGTGTGGTGCAGGGCTCGAGGTTGTCACAGCACTAGAGTTACTATTCATTCTAGAAATGAATTTGCTGTATTCTTTTAACAATGGAAACTAAATGCATCTTGCTAAAATCAAATCAATGCCATCTGGATCAGTCACCGGGGGTCTCTTGATCTCTCTCTATCAAGGCTTTTGTTATTCAGACATTCCCTACAAGCTGTCAAATGGTTCTACTCAATAACAACCAATAAAGTAACCACCCCTTAATAATTTCCCCAGGAAATCTTTTTAAATGGAACAAGGAATAATATATCTTGCAGTGTCAATAATGTTGAAAATGTTAATTTGGTTGATTCTACTATGTGCCTTCTCAAGTCATATTCCAAATGCTGTTCTGGGAAGATGACTCCTACTTGAATTCACTCTTTTGCTCTCTGCCTGCAGCACCAGTTTCAAATCTGTGACAAGGGCTATCTGAGATAGGCTGTATAAGAAAAGTGTTCTGGTGCTGACTGCTTTCTTAACCTTTTAAATCTAACTACTAATAGTGATCCTCTTAAATTAAAGTTAGATGGCAAAGATGAATGTGCTGATAAGATGTTCTCAGATGGCTGACTGATAGAGTCCCTACATGCAGCAGCAATGTGTCCCATCTGCTGAGCATAGCATGAGTCTGATTTACTATGCAAAGCTGGTTTAACACCAGTATCAATAATACCATTTTCTTTATTATATAAAGTGGGTAAAAAAAGATCTTACTATGCAAATTTAGTCTATTAAGGACATTTCTGAGAATAAATTATACTAGATGTTCTTTTAATTCTTGTTAGCACAGATTTTTTTTCACAGATGTCATTTTTGGGCATTAGACAATATTTTTTTCTCCTGCTGTTGTGAAGGAGAACTGCAAGTACTGACATTAAACATTTTGGGAAATTTGTTCTGTTCTTTTTATAATAAGGGAAAGCAGTCCTGCCAAAATTAAAACCTTCCAATGACTTAAAGAATTGTTTTACTGTATTATTTCTTAGGTGCTTGATATAATCCTAAATAAACTAATTAAGGGGACTGTTTCTGGAGTTCCAGTTGCATAGTTGTACTCCATAATAATGCTTTTATTTGTTAATTTGTTAAAAAATTTCTATCTGCAGTGGACACAAACCAACAGCTTTATGTGTGATTACTAAAATGTGTTTTCAATATAAATTTGTGGATAACTTCTGATTACTAGATGTTCATTTTTGGCTTTATGTATGTCGTGGGTTTAGCATTGGCCAAATGCTGCAGCAGAGCAGCCTAGAAATGGTGCATTTTTTTACGATGAGGGTGATGAAACACTGGCACAGGTTGTCCAGAGGAATTGTGGATGCTCCATCCCTGGAAATGCTCAAGGTGAGGTTGAATGAGGCTTGGAGCAAGCTGGTCTAGTGGAAGATGTCCCTGCCCATGGCAGGGCGTTGGAATGAGATGAGTTTTAAGGTCCCATCTAAGCCAAGGTATTCTATGATTCTCTGTCCCAGGGGTGTGCATGAGCGTGGGTGAACACTGTCGTGGTTGGCACAGGCACCTGTGGTCCTGCACGTGGTGATGGACACACTGCTCTGGAGCCACTGGAAAACACAGAGTGGGCACAGACACAGGAAACTGTGCATAGATGTCATGGTTTAACTACAGCTGGCAGCAAAGTACCACAGAGCTCTCACTCACTTCTCCCCACAAACCCGTTTGGATGAGCAGAATTAGGAAAAAAGAAGTGAAACCGGTGGGTTCACTTTAAAAACTGAAACAAAATACAATGTACGATGTAATAATAATTATTATATTAGTAAAAATAGTGATTAAAGGGGGATGGGGAAGAGAGATAAAACCCAAGAAAGACAAGTGATGCACAATAACATAACTGAAACAAAATAACTTTAATAACGGAAACAAAATAAAATACAATGTATAATGTAATAATAATTATTATATTAGTAAAAATAGTGATTAAAGGGGGATGGGGAAGAGAAAGAGATAAGACCCACGAAAGACAAGTGATGCACAATAGCATTCCTCAGCACCTGCTGATCGATGCCAAACTCATCCCCAAAGCACTCTCAGGTAACTCCCCATTTTATACAGAGGACATGGTGTGGAATATCCCCTTGGCTAGTTCGGGTCAGCTGTCCTGGCCATGCTCCCTCCTGGCTGCTGGCGAAGAAATGAGACGCTGGGAAGTCCTTGGCTTACATTAAGCCCTACTTAGCAACAATCACAACATCAGTGTGCTATTAGAATTAGGGCCCTACTGAATCCAAAACACAGCCCTCTACAGCTACTAGGAAGAAAATTAAGTCTATCCCAGCCGAAAGCAGCACAAAATAAATAAATAAATAAAGAAAAAAGCGAAAGCACCGAAAGCGCCTCGGTGAGTTTGACGGTGAGCGCCGGGCCGGCAGGGGGCGCTGTCAGCCCGCGCTCCCTGCTGGGAAAGGCCTCGCGCTAAGGCGATGGGAGCGCTGCCCTGGGACACCGTGAGGGAGGAGAGCCGGGACACCGTGAGGGAGGAGTGCCCGGGACACCGTGAGGGAGGAGTGCCCGGGACACCGTGAGGGAGGAGAGCCGGGACACCGTGAGGGAGGAGAGCCCGAGACACCGTGAGGGAGGAGTGCCCGGGACACGGTCCTGTCTGGGACACCATGAGGGAGGAGAGCCGGGACACCGTGAGGGAGGAGAGCCGGGACACCGTGAGGGAGGAGTGCCCGGGACACGGTCCTGTCTGGGACACCGTGAGGGAGGAGAGCCGGGACACCGTGAGGGAGGAGAGCCGGGACACCGTGAGGGAGGAGAGCCCGGGACACGGTCCTGTCTGGGACACCGTGAGGGAAGAGTGCCCGTGGGACACGGTCCTGTCTGGGACACGGTGAGGGAGGAGAGCCCGGGACAGCGTGAGGGAGGAGAGCCGGGACACGGTCCTGTCTGGGACACCGTGAGGGAGGAGAGCCCGGGACACCGTGAGGGAGGAGAGCCCGGGACACCGTGAGGGAGGAGAGCCCGGGACACCGTGAGGGAGGAGAGCCCGGGACACGGTCCTGTCTGGGACACCGTGAGGGAGGAGTGCCCGGGACACGGTCCTGTCTGGGACACCGTGAGGGAGGAGAGCCCGTGGGACACGGTCCTGCCTGGGACACCGTGAGGGTGGCGTTCCTGTGGGGCACCGTCCGTGGGGCACCATGGCGGGCGGTGTTCCTGTGGGACACGTGGCTCGGGCTGCCACTGCCACCGAATCCTTCAGCTTGGAAAGTGCTCTGAAATCATCCAATCCAGCCATTAGCCTGATAAATACCTCCAGGTTTGGTGACTCTACTGCTTGCCTGGGCAGCTTCACAATGGTTTCTGGAATTTTTTTTCTTAACACCCTTTGCAGGGTAAAACTAAACACTCCTTTTTGGTTTAAAATATTTTAAAGGCCTGAGCTGGCTCAAGGATGATTAATAATTCTAATTCTAATAGAAACCCTCTAATCTTGTCACATTTCTCAGATGAGAAGGCGATGGTTCTACCTGAAGAGTGAACACTGGCCATCGTTTGTGGAGCAGGTGCCGTTTCCAGGAGAGCTGAGGACAGTGCTGCTGGTGGCCTTGGTGGTTTATACTTGCACTAGGGAATGCCAGTGCCTTGGCTGTGTGGTGAGACTGCCTTGTGCTTAGTGTTATAATAAACAGCTGTTCTGAGAGGGACTTGGGGCTGCTGATGGATGAGAGGCTGATGACCACCCACCTGCCCTTGCAGCCCCAAAAGCCAGCCATGGCCTGGGCTGCACCCAAAGCAGCGTGGGCAGCAGGGTGAGGGAGGGGATGCTCCTCATCTGCCCAGCTCTTGTGACACCCACCTGGAGTGCTGCATCCAGCTCTGGGATGAGGGTCACAAGGCTTGAAATATCAAGCTTCTTTTGTTTAAGTAAATATAAAAATAAGTAAAACATATGAAAGCTTCCTTTTCAAATGCTTTTTGGCCAGGAATGCAAGCCTCCATCATTGGTTTGAGCTATCTGCTGTCACTGCAGGTTTGTTTCATCATCTCTTTTCAAAGGTTGTAGTGATTGCTACATGCTGGCAGAAATCTTTTACAGGTGTGTTAAAAGCAGAAGGACGGAAAAAATTCTAGAGCACTATCCTTAGCAAGAAAGTTCTATATATAGTAAAGGAGAGGTTTAGGTTTCTGCTCCATTTTTTCCTGTGTTACCTATAAATGAAATCAGCTTTAATTGGGATTGCTTTTCATTACAGGCTTTGTAGTGCAATGTTCCATCTTTTGCACAAAGGGTATTCACAGAAATGTCATAAAAAATAAAATGCCAGCAAAATCTTGTGGGAAAGAATTTATAAATTTTCTGGTAGCATGTTGCTGCAGAAGACTTCCTGTTTGTCTCCTTGCCATGAAATTACCAGTCTGAGACCATCATCAACTTCTGTTACACCAACCTTCAGCCTTTCATCTGAGACAGAAAAACTTTGATGTGCACTTTCACCAAGTGATTTTCTGCAAATAAGTTAATGTAATGCCTGTATCTTGTAATGGAGACCATGGCAAAGAACCATGGCAAGTTGTCCTGCCATTGTGCAAGCTAATGTAATACACATTAGGGGGAATAAAGCAATAAAGGATAAATACTTTCTGAGGGAACCATATGTGTGTATGGACTGCCTGTATTTGATAATTTTTTCGCCCTCCATTTTAATTGTATCTGAGCATTTCCCAGATGTCAGAATACATTTACCCTTGTAATGCACAGAGTTTTCTCTTGGTTTTGGTTCTGTAAGAGAGTTCTCTCTAGCTTTTGTTGGTTCATTTTTGAAAAATCCTGCTGTGTGTTTCAAAGAAGTATGTCCAGTCTTCCTCAGGGTTTTTCATCAGCAGCCTGAAATATTGCAACAGCAAAGTTTACAGACTCTCATCAGGGAAAGCAAGCACAGGCAAGCACTTAATTGTCAGAAAGGGTACAAACATCATCAAATTCCAACACTGCAACAGCTCATTGATTTAAAATACACTATTGACTACCATTTATTTTTTTCCCCCACGCTTGCTGTCAGGAGTATTCTTCAACAACATTTAGAAGTGTAAACTCCCATACAGTGGGGGTTTTTTTCCCCTCGAGTAACTTAGTGTTTTGAGTGATTCTGTTGAGTTTGCAAACATTGGATCCTAAATTCCCATCTTCCAAATTCAGGTCGCTAATGACTATATTACTGAATATAATATATTACTATACCAGAATGCTGGTGTTTATCACTATCAGTGTATGTGTGATAAATGTATGTGTAAATTAGATGAGTGCAGTTCTTCTAGACTTCAGGTATCAGATACTGTCTGGAAACAAAATGAGAATTCATAGAAGCAGATTGGTTTCTGTGAGCCAATGTATTTCTGTCACTGTCTCAAGAAGATTCTTAGAGATCTGCTAGATCCTTAAATGTTGTGCTTTAGGATATTAGTTTTTATTTTCTTTTAGAATAATAAGTTCTTGGAGACTTGCCACAGATGGAGATGCCCAGGTCTCTGAAATGAGTTACAGACTTTAGAGACAGAGAACCATTAATATAATTAGGCTCCTATTGTGCAATGCAATGTGCAAAAATTAAGAGAAAGGAAAATCTGTGCTCAAATAAATAATCATCTCCAAACTCAGCAGATTACTGAATGTTAGAAAATGTCTGGGTAATTTTTTAAAAAAATACTTATTTGATGGAAAATCGTTTTGACACATGAAGGCACTGAAGGTATTTCTGGATGCAAGGAAAAAGCAAAATTGAAAGGCAAGTCCCCAACAGGCAGCTCCATGTTGAGGCTGCAGGAACTGCAAACTGCACTGTTTATAGCCCAGGAGAACAAGGGAAGGAAATGCAGATTTGGGTGCACAGTTTCCCTTGAGGCCCCTTTAGCTGGCAGTAGGGAAATGGGGCTTTTGTGCTAAGATTTTGGCAGACTACCTAGAATGGTTCTGTAGAAGTAAACTAAAGTTTTCTATCTGTTTCATAGCTAGTAAGAGGTGCAACACATATTGCCATCTTCTCTCTTTTCTGGTAATCCTTTCTGGTGGAAATAACTATTTAAAATATTTGCCTAAAAATATTTCTTAATATAAACATTTCCAGTCTAAGCAGTTGTATTTTCTAGATTGGTTTTTGTGTTCTTGAGAAGTCTACTACAAACTGTACACAGCTATGGAAGTCATCTTGCTCAAATTGGCAGATTGACAAAAAATGCCCTTAACATACTTCAAGGTGGAATAATTTCAGATTCAGACATAAAAAATAGATTCTGGAGATAGTATACATAGTCACTTTATTTGTTTGAATATTGGTAGGGGAAAAAAGTAGTTGCCATTTGCAATAATTCTGTACATTAAAAGATAAAAAGCTTAATTCACCCTGGATATGTGCATGAGAATTGGGGAATTATGGTATTGAGTCACTTACATTTTTAGAACAATAGGAACTTGTCAGTGCCTACCTCACTTTCAAAATGGGAATTTATGTTCCTAAGTAATCAATGTGCTTATTAAAATTTTTTTATAAATTACTTTTTCAAGCACAATGACTTTGAAGTGTGAGCATCTCTACATTACTTCCATACTTCTGAAATTCCTAAAAAGAGTAAAGATGTCACGTAAATGGACCAGCTGCCTATCTTTTCCTCCAGGAAGTTCCAATGAATTGTTTTTTATTAGATTTGATTTTGGCCTTGGAAAATTTGCTGCATAATCTGATAAGCATTTCTGAAAAGCATTTTGTACAAACAAACCTCAGCTGTTTTTCAAGGTATTTTCTAATGTAAAATTATGGTTGTCTTGAAATCTAATCTAGAAATGTTCTGGAAAAACATGTCTTTCTAAAAAAGGGTGTCGCATTAATAAGTCACAAGCTTTTCAGTCTTCTCAAAGTCAGATAAAGGAGACAGTAAGTCATGTTTTTAGATGTGAGATCAGTTAGTCACTACCACTCCTCATTATACTGACCTGGGAAGCATACTTGTGTCTGACAAGCTGCAATTAGAGAGTACAATTTGCTTCTTGACTCAGGCAGTGGTGATTTATGTGGCAAAAAAAAAAAGAGATTGTTTTTCTTATGCTTTGTTCTGTAGAATGACCTAACCCTTGCCCTTCTTCAGGCACCACAAGACTGAGGTATTGAGGGTAGATTCTCAAGGGGATTTCTGTTGCAGCAGTACTAACCTACATAATTCCTAACTTTGTGTATCCAGAGGGCTAGATGAGTTCACGAGGCAGAAAAAGAGTACAAATTCTGTCACCCAATCCTTGCATCTTATACTTACCTAAAAATGGATTTGTAATTTAGCATGCAGAAGTGGCAAAACCTCTAGGAGAGGGAAAAGCTACCAGAGGGGGCAGCCCTGAGATCAGTGCCTTTGACGAGCTCCCTCTCTCATGGCCCTCCCAAGGTTCTTGCTACTTTTAAGAAACAAATGTTAATTTCCTCTAGGACTCGGATTCATTTTGAATTCCAAGGATCCATCTCAATCTAATGGCAAATGGTTTTTATTTTTTCTATGCAAAGAAGAAGTTCACAAGGGAAAATTGAGAACAACTTGTTGTTTCCAGTGGGATACTGTCCTACTGAAATGTTTGATAAGTCCAAGTTTTATAATGTGGCTAAGCTTTTTGATCTGTATTTTCCTGCTCCTAAATAAATATTCAGATGACTTTATGGAGATTTCCTATAATCTCTTTCATTGGATTGAAATAGACTCAGAGTATATTGTTAGCTGCTGTCTTGAGAAATGAAGGGGAATGTCAGTGTTACATGTAACAGGAGTTTTTAAGTAGGAAGTGTCCACAGATTTGTACTAAAATATGGAGACAGGGATATAGAAAGAAATTCCAAGGGTAATCAGAAAAGCCTGTATCCAGCATTCTTTAATGAAGTCTAAATGAAACCCTATAGATAGCACATATTTTTCAGGTTGGAGTTTGAAGTGATAGAAGAGGAAGCAGAACATCAAGACAAAAAGGCTTTTTCAAACAAGAGGAGAATAGCAAATACCAGCATTTTCAGAAATTTCTTGCTAATTGCTACTTGAAGCCTTGCTATTTCTAAAATAACTGAAACCTGATATTTTATTTAGTCAGGGAAATGTCATACCTAAGTAATTTCTTCCTTCTTACTATGATTGTTTTTACTCCTTGGTAGTTCATATTGCGAATTTGATGTTATTTGAGTCTGAACTACATCTGAGTTACCCCAGTTAAAGATTTAGCTTAAAAACTTCCATTTAATTTGCACATCTTAATCCATTAAGTAGAACTTAATTTCCATATCATTAATGTAAGGGGGGAAACCACACTCCATGCCTGAGAACATTTCTTCCTTCCATATATACTTAGTACCAGATTTAAGTGTGTTGGTGGGTTCTCAATTTTTTGTAGATAAAATGGAAAATATGGATCAGATTGGTATCTTATCCTGATATTTTTAGGATCTGAGATCTAGAATACAATTCAAGTGCTGACCTTTTCAATAATTCCCTGTCTAATTTTGCACTAAATTAGTTGAAGAGAAAGGACTATCCTTTGGATATTGCTGGATATTGCTACAGTGGATTTATTTTCTGTGCTGTCTGTGGTGATTTCTGTGAAATGCTATTAACAGTGAGAGATTACTCTGTACAGTTTATGACAGTAGCCTTGCTGATAGAAGCAGATACTTTCTTTACATTAATGTTCCATTTAAGTAGCAGATTGCCAGACAAACTTTATATAATCTCATTCCCCATATGTGCAATATATGTTTCTCTGAGTATGGCTTTGTAGATTCATTTAGCACCTAATGCACTTTTAATGAAAGATGGTTTTTAGCTTCTCTTTGTAAAGCTTGTGATGCAATGATTCTTCATAGTGCTTCATAGAAAAGGCATTTGCAATTTTCAACACAGTTATGAAGTCTGGTATTCGATTTACTGGAGGGAGAGGGGAGAAGAAGGAAAATGAAAGTGAATTAGGTCAGAAACCTCACATCCAATCCAGTACAGCCTCATGACATTTCATCCTGCTCTTTCTGCTGAGAAGTATAGGTTAAACTGATGAGCTGTTTCTGCTGAAGAGTTCAGATGCAGAACTAGTAAGATACCCATCCACCTATGTATCTCAACAAAACCTATTTTACAATATAACTAATCAAGGCCATTGATTAGTCACAATTCCAGGAGAATGGAATTAAGTGTGGAAAGAAATTAGTTCTCCCACACAATAACTACTGTTGAACAGGATCCAGAAACCCTTTGTATATCTGCTTGTGTCAGGCCAACCAGTATCAAGACCTACTGCTTGCATTTCAAATCCATGCTTCATTTCTGCTTTAGGAAACCTAAGGGGGTGGTGCTCATAGGGAAATTTATCTAGCAGAGCAATCAAGAAGAATGGAGGCAGTATAAGGGACTTGCATCTGACTTTAGAAATCTAAACCAGAATAGATAGAAAGCTGTAAAACAGAAAACTAATGAATGTCTTGCTCTTCAAATACAGACAGTAGTTATGGCAGTTTGGAATATTAGACCAGACCGTGGGCCAAAATAAATTTAACTGGAAAAAATGGTGTTAATAGTTCTCTAACACTATTTTAAAAAACTTGTCAAAGCTGGAGATCTAATTAATGCATTAGATCACATTTTTTGGTAGCAGATGGAGAGCAGATTGTTTTTCAATTGGTTTAACTTATGTTAGTGAACCAGTATAAAGCAGTACAGGAGTGAAATATTGTTTAGAAATACATGAATTGAAATGGTTCAGTATTATCCAATTACCGGAACTAAAATTGCAAAACCTGACAAATATTAATGGGATAGAATATTTAACTTATTATAAAGCATTCTATTTCAGGAGGTATTAATCCTGAGCTTAAGCCAGTATTTTCTTATTGAGCCTGATATTCTGAATTTTTAGTCAGAATTGCTTGTACCTCTTCTATCCTCTTCTGTTTCAGGTAACTCATATTGTCTACCATAAAGAACAGGACATAAAATTACATGAACCTTTAGTTTGGTTCAGTAAATAATATATTTTTCCTCTCTGGCATCAAATGCTTCCAGAGCGTATGGAGTGAAATGGCAAAAAAGACAAGTGGGAAAAAATTCAGTCAAAAATCTGTAGCAGTTCTTCCTTCAGAGCAATAAATTTATCATGGAAAATTCTCCTGTCTGTTTTTACTGTAGACCATGAGACAGCAAGTAGGTATTATTAAAATGAAATATTTAATAGCTTTTTCCTCTATTAAGATACTTCATAACCATCTACAGTAGTGGACAGCACCTAATGAGTATTGTTCCCAGTGTAATTTTGAGCCAAGAATTTACTTAATTGTATTCACTAGTGAACCCACACTTGCTTTGGTGGACCACAGTATCCCTCAGCAGCTTTCTTTTCCCTCTTCATCCAGAGATCAGACTTACTTACCCTTGTCTAGATACCAAGCTAAAGTAACAGTGAATTCTTGAGTTTCATGGGCTTCACTTCCTAGATCCACTAATTAGATAATCCTGTAATTAAATCTCAAAAGAGATTCCAGCTAGTGAAATGCCTTGTGAACTGGAAAGACTGAACAAAATGCAGTATGATGTGTCATTTTCCTTTAGAAGGAAGACAGTTTCACCCTACCATTTCCTTTATATGTCATAGCTTGTAATTAGGAAAAGGTTATGTTCACCTTTCTTTCCTGTCTTACAGAGCTGAGACCCATGTGCTCCATTCTCTTGCCAAGTTTGGGTGTCCGTAGTCACCGGGGTATATACATGGGGAGTGCTCATCAGCCATCCTGTTGAATTTAGATTATTGTGTAGCAACAAACTCAGGATTCACTAGACTAGTAAGAAAATAGAGTAAAACATGGCTTCATGGGTAGGGCACTATGTGATAGATGGATAGCTTCAGTTCTGCTCCAAGGATTCATATTTTATTCAATGCTGTTTCATCATGTCCCCTTTCAACTGTGTTTTAAAAGGAAAAGAATAGTTCCTGCTTAGCTATTTCAAAGATGGGTCACAGATCCCTTCTTTCAGAAAAGGGCTAAAAGCTGTGAATCTGCAACAGATAAAAGCATTTTCCTGCAAAATGTGAAGCACAGAGTAGGTCATGGTCACATTTCAAATGCATCCTTGGGCTTACTCTTTCCTAAAACAGCTGCTTCCTTGCCCTCCTTCCCCCACGACAGAAAATGAATTCTTGAAATACTTCTGACAGGAGCAAAGGGAGGCCTAAGGAAAGATTACTGACTCTACCTTTTCCCTTATCTTCTTTCTCCCTGGTAATCATGTGAAAAGTGTACACTTGTTGCTGTCGGCTAAGCTTGCTGGAGGAAGGCATGAGCAAGGCTCAAGGCTCCAGTGTGCCTTATCCTCCTGGCAGCTGCTGGGTGAGGATGTTGAGTCTCTCCTGCCCTTCTCCAGCCTGCCTGGCTCTGGCCTGGCTGTACCATCACCTCTGGCAGATCTCGGCTTACCAGGTGGGGTAAGGTAGCAGTGGACACTGACTGTGAGAAAAAGGCCATTTCCCAGGGAATGTCTGTGTGAATGGGGAAACAAGGCCTAAAGTTAGTGATGGGGGGGCCACACAAATCCTCTTTAGAGCAAGTTTGGCAAGAGCTGAGCTCTCTTGGTCTCTTGACAACAGGAGTCCCAGATGAGTCCCCTTCTGCTGGAGCTTGGGCAACTAAGAATTTTTTGTGCAGAATAGAAACAGTCTGGATGTTTTTGCTAGAGGAGCATCAGTGAAATGGAAGATGAGGTGAATAGGTAGAACAATCCTCAGAAGGGAAGAATATGAATTTGTGAGAGAGTGAACACAGAAATCAGGAGCCTGGAGACAGGAAGAAGGCCAGAATTATCTTTAGACCAACAGTAATACTGGTGTCTATCTTTAGTACCACATATTAATGTCTCTTTGGATGCCCTTTTAATTCTCTCTTGTGGAGCAGTGGTGCTTTGAGCAGGTATCTGGAGACCTTTCAGAGATGTGGATGCTGGAAAGTGCAAGTTTGACTATGGAATGCCTGACT